>CAUYUJ010008031.1:12500-42776 GCA_963575745.1 Prorocentrum cordatum | reverse complement strand
CTCCTCCCCGCAAGGTTGCCAGAAAGCCGCCCTGCTCTATTTCCTGATCACCACTGAATTCGTGTTGTGGGCATCGCACGGGCGGAACACGTTACGATGCAAAGAGTGCCATTCAGTGTTGGCGCGTGCGCGTATATGTTGTCCCGTTCCTTCTTCGGGCTGCCTTAATGTCGATGGCCAGCATTCAGCGCAATCGTTGCATTATCTCCCGCAGTGTGCATATTAATATTGTTCCCCATCATGGCTATCCGGTCATCTCTCATCGACCTCTTTCTCTCTCTCTCTCTTTTTCTCTCTAGCTCTCTCCTCATCCCTCTCCACCCGCCTCCTTCTCCTCACCAATATCCACCCTGCCTCCACCTCATCCCTGCAGGTGGGCAACACCTTGCACATGTACGACTTCCGCAATAAGAGGAGCCCTGGATCGCAGTCGGATCCAGCACAGATGCCTCCCGTATGGTATGTTACACCTTTGGCGGCAGAAGGCCCTCGACAACATGTTATATTACTGAAAGAGCACACCAGAGAAACAGTGTCAAGGTTACACCAAACTGCTGATCGTGTTCTTATGCCTTGTTTTGCCGATCGGCGCAGGTCCTCGCACCCCCCCCTCCCCCCCCCCATCGAGTAGATCTTGGTTGTTTTGGGCACCTGTTTCGAGCAGGTGGAGTCTCCCCCAAACGACGCACTGTTGCAAACATTCGCGTTGAGCAGAGGTACGGAGCGAGATCCCCCCCCCCTTCCCGCCCAATGTCGAAACGCCGAATAGGAGAAACGCTCACAAGACCTGAGGCGGTACGAAGACAGAGTACACGGTTAGGCCGTTGAAGAAGGATGCTGTTTCGTGGGGGAGGGGTTCAGTGTTCCTTCCTTGTTGCGCATGTGTTCTGAGGTGTGTCTTGGGTGCCCGATGGGAAATGGGAGTCTACCTTATGGAGAGAAAGGTGAATATTTCACGAAGTGGCCCTCTATGCTGCCTTTTTTAAAACTTAGGAATATACAGCAACAAAAAATATGTTGTTTGAAAAAAATACAGCGTTTCGGTTACACGGTTCTAAGAGTGACGCTCTACCCTGTCGTACCACACCAGCCTGAAACCACAGGGGAGACCATACAGGCGAGCACAGCCCACGACCAGAGACCACGGCCAGAGCCTCCAGGCCACGACCAGTGACCACGGGCCACCCATCTCAGATCGCGCGGTGCGCCCGCAGGTCCTTGAAACCTCACGTAAGACCCTTACGCGCGCGCTGTTCATGACAGTACAGCACAGCGGTGTGCAATAGAGTATCGTACAATGTGCGATCATGCGAGGCGTTCCACGGAGGGCCTTACCCTCGAAGATCGAAGGAGTTGCCATCTGTTCCGCGGCGGAAGGCGAAGGTCGGCGGAAGGTCGACGGAAATAAAACGAGGCCGCCTCCGCTTGCGGAAGCCGGCGGAAGCTCGGCGGAAGGTGGCGGAAGTGAAAAATGCGCCCCCAAGGGATAAAAACGTCTTTGGGTTCAGGGTTTCCGAAATCCGCCATCCAACTTTGCATGATATGGTGCAACGTATCAGATGACAGCATCGTATATTCTGTTGGAAAGTAATGTGTAGCATGAAGGAGGAGGAGGAGGAGGAGGAGGAGGAGGAGGAGGAGGAGGGAGGGGGGAGGACGAGGACCGACGGACGAGGAGGACGAGGAGGAGGAGGAGGAGGGGGAGGTGGGGGAGGAGGGAGAGGAGGAGGAGGAGGAGGAAGAGGAGGAGGAGGAGGAGGAGGAAGGGGAGGGGGAGGGGGAGGAGGTAGAGGAGGAGGGGGGGAGGAGGAGGAGGATGAGGAGGAGGAGGAGGAGGAGAGCAAACTACCTTCCCATCCCTTACCATGGCTTAGATACCCTTTGCATTCGCACGGTCGGATGTCGTAGCAGAGCATAGCATTACATTACATGGCATAGCATGGTGTTGAAGATTGACGCGTATCCTGACATAGCATGGCGTGGCGACGCCCCAATTGCGCGGTCCAAAAAATCAACGAATCGGCACCGAACGTGTGATCACTTTCGATGTTTCTTCGGGGGGCCATTGTTTTGATGTTGGGGCCTACTTGAAAGGACCGAAAACCATGTCGTGGCATGACGCTGGAAATAATGACGCGAGCGCTGCAGCGGGAGCGCGATTCTGAACGAGCGGAAGCGCGGAAATTCGGGCAGCGTTGCAGCGGGAGCACGATTCGGAGGACGAGTAGCCTGACATAGCATGGCGTGGCGACGCCCCAAAGTGGGGGTGGGGGCTTCTGCGACCCGAAGAATTAACGAATCGGCACCGAATGTGTCATCACGTCCGACGGTTCTTTCGGGGGTGCAGCTTGTTTTTCAGATTTCGGGGCCTATTTAGTTGTTACCATACGTCTCCTGCTGCCGCTTATAAGCATGATTACCATACATTGAACAGTATGTCGACTGATGTACAGCCTGATGTACAGCTGTTTGGGATCAGAGATAAATCGCGCGCGCGACAACACATCTTCTCTTTTCCCCATCCGCATAACGGGCAGTCGAACCTCATACTTACACGGCTGACGCCGTGCATATTGCCACCATGGTATCTCGGGTGTCCTCGAGCCCAAGACGTTCCTTCGAGCCACTGCTAGGAGAGCCACCTCTAATACCAGAACATCCTGATCAGATTGGCCCTGCTGGGTGGGCATAAGTTAGGTTAAGATAGGTTATCCGCCGAAATCGCTGATCCAAGGATGACAGACCATGTTGGTCGTCTTGGGGCTCCAAAGACACCCACCCCGCAAAAAAATATGAACGCGAGAATTGACCTTGACTCATCAAAACCACGCAAGTATGAGTTTCAAGTCGAAGGACCGTTATCCTCGACTTCTCAACGCATCCAAGATAAGGATATGTTTGACGGCATGCCCGTCAACCGCGGCACACGAGACACGCCTGTGCCCGAGGGCGACTCCGACGAAGAGCACGAATGGCACGGCAGCAAGAGCCGCCCCCGGACCCCCCCGCGGACAACGTCGCCCAGGCTATTCCAGTTCGTCGGATGAAGAAGGAGCGGAAAGAATTTAAAACAACGGGAAAGAAACGTTCTCCGCGTCGAGCTCGTCTGAGACGATCGAGACGCCTATGCTCGAAAAGACGCCCGTTAAAGAGACTGCGGACCATGTCCAAAGTCTGGTTGCGGGGCCAATCTGGGAAGACAATGAAGAGCAGCCGGGAGCCCCAGGACCATCGCCCGGGGGGCCCGCGATGGGACCGCTTCTCAGCAAGACCCCCAGAGAAGACCCGGCCGGCATTAAGGCGTCGCCTTACGAGAAGCGTCCTCAGATCGAGCTTGGTGGGCTAGGCATCCATGATGCTCCCAGCCCGATCTCGGGAATCCAGGACAGGGGAAGGCAAATGCTACAGTCACCGAGCTCGATCTCCCAGAGGTCAAGATCGGGAAGAGGTGGCCCCGGTTCCACCCCGAGAAGCTCCCGACCTAGCTCGCTTACTTCGCGATCGTCTACGCCCAGGTATGTCATTAAGGAACCCTGCGCCAACTGGGGGCCGAACTGCGCGGACGGCCCCGAGGGCTGCTGCCCCGGCCGCACCCTCAACAACGGCCCGTGCAGAAAGCCAGCATGCCGGGGGGCGTTCATTCCAACGCTCGCTATGCAACTTAAACTACCTGTGCCCTGACTGCACTCCCCCGAAGTTGCACAATTGCTTCGCCCTCAAGAACCACGAATGGGATCAGCAGCAGGAACGGAAACAGCAGCAAAGAGAGCAAGGGCGCATTTCCGAGATCGTCGCCACGCGGACGACGATGATCGACATGGATGCAGAGACAGACCGAAATGATCGCGCAGCGCAGAGGGCTGAACACGAAATGCAGGAGATCGTTCGGAAAGAAAGAAAGGAGAAAGCACTCCTCCATGAGGCTGCGCTTTTGGCGGACCGGGCGGCTAAAGAACAGACGAGAACTGAACGGGCCGTAGCTGAACAGGCGCGCCGAGCCCTTCGGGGGGCCCAAGACAGAGAAACCCAGCTCGAGAACAGCATTCGCCTGAAGCTACAAGAGGCCACTGCGCCCCATGAGCAAACGGTCTCTAAGGCGGAACAGGTCGCCGTGAAGTCGATCGCTAAGATGCGTCACTTGGAGGAGAAGGCCTTCGATAAACAAGAAGTGGCCGCGTCATCCCTGCGAGCTGCGCAGACGAAGCAGCAACAGTTGGAGACCGAGGCCCGCTTGTCGCAAGCTGGAGCTGCGAAGGTATATGCTGAACTCAACCACGCCTCGGAGACTGCGACGGCAATCGGGGGGGGGGGGGGGCCAGCGGGGAAGCGAAAGCATTGCACCGGGCTAAAGCCCAGGCGCTCGCTGAACACGAGTCGGCCTCTGGCCGAGCGGCTGAGCTGAGGTCCATGCACCCGCGCGCTCAGGAGGCCGTAGAGACGTCTCGGGCTGGCCATGCCATTGCGAGGAACAAGGCTAAGCAATTCGAGCCATTCGGAACACCGAGATACAAGCCCATCTGGAAGTAGAGGCGGCTAAGCATCATTTCCAGAAGGGAGCTGTCGCGACCATGCACGAATGGGAGGCCCAACGCGAGATGAGTTAATGGCAGCAAGCACAGCAGCTCGTGCAAGACGGTCTGCAGGGCATGGCGAGCACGGTTAGAAGGGCAGTGTCGGCGACCGCTACGCGGGTCCGAACTTCGGGAGGAATCGCAAGGCAGCGGGAAGGCTCCCAATCCAGACCGGCGAAGACCGATACGAGCCGATGCTGCATCTGCAATGATCCCGACGCTCCACACAGATGCCATAGGTGTGAAAGGCCGTTCTGTGAGCTACAGTTCGACTGGGTATTGAAGCGTTGCCACCAGTGTGAGCAAGATAGAGCCCGCGACCACGAAGAAGCACTGATGGGGCAGCGTGAGGAAGAGGAGGAAGCCCAGATGATGAAAAGGACGCGAAAGGAGGAAGAGCACGCTCGGTCTAGAGACGAGATCGGGGCCCAGGCGAAAGCCAGGGCCGTCCGTCGCATCCGAGAACTTGAAGAGGCTGCAGAGCTCCGCGCGACGAAGCCAGAAGAGACTGAATGCACGGACTCCAGCTAATGATACGCGAGAAAAGGCTCAGGCGTCGATGAAAGAATCGAAACTCAGCGCGAACAAAGCCGAACAAGATCACCGCGAGCTCCGGGAATTGGCTCCGAGGCGCAGGCGATGAAGGAAGAACAGAAAAGGAAGAAAAGGGAGGAGCCCGCGATGAAATCCTTTCCAGGGTACGCGCCGCCTGCCCAGCCAAGGAAAACAACGGCCACTGCCGGAGACCTTGCAGGGGGCGATGACACGCCGCCCCACCAAGGACACGCCGAAGGTGGGGGCGAAAAGCCGGGCGAAAAGAAGGGCGGCGCAAGCGGCGCACCCGGAGGCGACGATTTTGGCGACGATAGCGACGATGACGGCGAAGACGACAACTACAGGCCGAGCGACGAAGAAGATTCCCGCGAGGAGGAGTCAGACGACGAAGAGGATGACGAGACCGAAGGTGGAGGAGACGAAGAGGCCACCAACGAGAGGACTGAACGCTACGCCGCTGCACGGGGACCCGATCAAGGCAATCCGGGGGGCGGTGGCCCACCACCACGGGGACCGCCCGGAGGGGGGGGCGGGCCGGGAATCCCAGAGCACGAGGGATAATCCCACCCCCTGCCCCATGGGCAACGGCGGACAGGGTCGACAAGGTCACGCGTGATCCCCTGCCCGATGCTGGGAGCTTCCGAACATGGAAGAAATCAGTCGTCAGGGCGGTGGCCTCGCGCTCTAAGCAAAACCACATCTCGGCGTCAAAGTGGGTTGCCGATGCCTTCGAGCCCAAGACGGTGAAGGCCAAGAAGCTGGAAGACCCAGGCCCGCTTTTGGGGAATCTCGACATGCGGATCGCAGCTGACCTCATAGCGAAGCTGACGATAATCCAGAGACCCCAGTTCCTCTCATGCTCTCCGCCACCTGGCCAACGAGGTCGACCGCGCGGACGCGAAGAAGATGAAGAAAGGACAGCTGCTAACGGGCAGGCCAATTATCCGTATAATCCAAATACACGTCACCACGCGCGAGGACCACGGACAGGTGTATACCTACGAGGACCTCATGGCGTTTCAGATTAAGGGGGAAGGAAAGGAGGCTGACAAGGACCCCTATCACTTCGACGACGAATGGGCGCGGGTGACGCAGGAGATGGAGCGGCCTCGCAAATCCTTCAGACCCTCGATCCCAAACCACTTCTACAAGCAGACTAAGAAATGCCCCTGCGTGCGGATGACTCTCGTCATGTACGACCACAGCAATGATGGATACGGCAAGGGCATGAAGTCTCACGAGTGGCTTTTGGGACAGATCGCGAGGCAGATGCTGCAGGGTCGCGGGGGGGGCAACCGCAGGACCCAGAAACAGCAGATCAACAAACGCGGGGTGGAACCCAGCGGTGGCAAGGGCGGCGACGGAAGCAAGGATTCGATCACCATAAAGGACGGCCGGCTCAAGAAGTCCGTTGTCTGTCGACGCTGGCCCAAAGACCAGCGCCCATACATTCGGAATGACCGCCAATGCCTGCATCCCAAAAAGGCGACGCCCGCGCAGATACCGCAACGCGGACAAACTCAGGTAGCCACGCCAGGGCCCACGCATGGAGGACCGACTGGGAGAGGCCAGGGGGGCAAAGCCGACCCCGGGGGCAAAGGCAAAGGAGACTGCGAAGGACAAGGCAAGGGCAAAAGTGATAGTGAAGGCGGAAAGGCTGACCGGTCCAAGAGACAGAGCGGGGGCGGTAGCAGCAACCCGCCGCCGAAGAATAAAAGCAAGGTTTGCCATGCTTTCAGCCGAGGCCCCCAGAATTGCGACGGCTCGCGCGGTCGCGAGCATCGCCCGCTAACGAAGCAGGAGAAGCTAGAGCGCGACGCCTGGGAGCAGAACCTGCAAAAGGCCGGCAAGGATCTGCCTTACAGTCGGAACGCAGAACAGACGGCCGCGGCTGAGAAGAGCGCGAAGGCTTCGAAGCAATCGGCCGCCCTCGCGCCTGACGGTGGGAAAACGCAGGGAGGAAAAACAAGCGGGCAGAAAGGCAAATCCAAGGCGAAATGCCGGTACCACCTGGACGGTCAGACATGCCCTTTTGGCGACAAGTGTCGGCACAAGGCCAACACCCCCCGGCATCCTTGATCCGGGGGGGGCGGCGTGCAGCACCCATGGTGCTGGCGCCGCCCTGGCGGGGGCTGTCATAGGGGAATATTGTGCAGTCCCCGCAAGCGAGGTGCAGCAGGCTGCCCCAGCTGTACCATTCGCCGGGTCACGATCCCGGACGATACAACAGGAGCCAATGGCCAGCCCGGTAAATTCATGGTCATACGAGACACCTAGCCAATGCCACTCGGCTGATGCGCTACAAGGGGCGGACACTTCGAACGCTCTACACCTTTCAGCTGTCGCAAAGACCGACGACGATTCCTTCATCAGGATGCTGAGGTGTATGATAGCGGCGGAACTTCATCGTATCATGTGGGGGCGTTGGACCTGCTCAAGTCGGGGAAGCCCGAGCAGAGCTCACTGCGCCATGATGCAGGGAGCAGTAAAAAGTGGCGGCCAAGGGTTGCTGTCAAGAACAGAAAGGTGAGATTTCACCCGTCTACGCATATCCCCACGCCGTTGACGCTGCGAGAGCTGAGGAAGGAAGAGCCGATGCCGATCGTCACGAAGCACGGTGGCCCATTCAGTTTCCCGAACAAGTGGAGGAATTGGCGCGACAAGAGTATCCGAGTGCATCAGCAGCTCGCCAACAATGACGCGAGCGAGTTGGAGCATGAGGCATGGAGGCTGTGGCTGGATTGGGAACAGGAGCCCGCGTCGGAGGGCGGATCCGGCAGCGATGCTAGCGAAGGCCATGCCGACGCTGCATTCGCTAAACGACACAGCCAAAGAAAGGGAGCACGGGGGAGCAACGGAGCAGTGAGGCTCAGGCCGATGTGCTTCATCATCGACACTGGCTGCGGTTTCAACCTCATCGTTTTCAAATGTATCCCGAATGCAGGCGCCATCGGGAAGATGAAGAAACTGTGGGTTCCGATTTCACTTAACACGTCAGGGGGATCTCCAGCGCTCTAGGAATCGTGAAGGTGGCCTGCGACCGGCTGATGAGTGGAAAGTTCGACGCGATCGTCATGCCTGAAACACCGAGCGTGATATCCGTGGGCGAACTTTGCATGAATAACGGCTATAGCTTCTACTGGAACAAGGGCAGAACGCCGTATCTTCTCCTACCCAACGGCACGAGGCTGGACCTAACGGCGGGTGACAAAATACCGTATCCCAGCGTAGGGGGAGAGAGGCTCTGGGTCAGGTAGACGAGGCAGTTCCCGCCTACCCTTTGGGGTCAGAGCGATGGGCTTGTGTGGAGGCGAACGCGAAGTCTTACTTGGCAGACCCCGAGCAATCGGGCGGCCCCCCACTCCGTGCAGTCAGGTATCATACGACCCTGGACCTTCATTCGCAAGAGGTGATGTCAGAAGATTCATACGCGGATGGTGAATTAGAAGACCATCCCAACTGTCACTACGGAGGCGTGCCTCATAGAGCCGACCTCGACGGTAGGGCCATCGTCACCTATTTCTATTACGAGCCTCAGATGGCGAGCCGGGAAAGTTGGAAGCCTGGCCCAACCGGGATCGCCAATAAGATGCTTCCGCCTTCTGCATACTTCGGCCACGCCGTTGGATGCAGGGGGGCATGCGGCTCCTGCACCTGCAGCAGGGGCAGCAGAAGAACAAGCGGAGGCACTGGGCGCCATCGATTTAGTTGACGATGATGGCGCTGAAGACCCACTGCAGGAGTCGGAAAGAGAGGAGCCCAAGAAGGTTGAGCGCCTTAAAAAGGAGGCTCAGTCCAGAAGACACCTCATGACGCACCTGCCGAAGACTCCATGCTGCCCGACTTGCACGTGGGCGAAGACGCTCAGAGCGCAACAGCGCAATAAGCAAAACAAGTCACTCGATAAGTTGAAGCCTTACTCAGAGCCGAAGGCGTTCGGGGGGCTCTGCACCATGGATCACTGGTTTGCGTTGAATGACCTATCGGAGGGACTTTACGGAGAAACTTCGCGCGTGACGCTGCGCGACCGGTTTACAAGATTCTTTGCTGCCAAGGGCACCTTCGGCAAGTCGGCCGAACAGGTCGCGGACTTCTTGGTGAGCCTGCGGGCACCTCACGAGCAGTTTGCGCACATCTACTCGGATCCGGCAAGAGAACTAAAGAAGGCTTGCCAGCGCCTGAAGATAGCATATGATTCCATTCAACCAGCCAACGAGAAACAGAACTCCGCGGCTGAACGCGCCAGTGGCGTCGTTCAAGACGGGGCCAGGACGTTGCTCATGACAGCCGGCCTCCCGGCTCAGTTTTGGGTACACGCTGTGCCTTACTTCTGTACATGTTACAATGCGACGCAACAGGAGAACGGCGAAACCCTATCGGAGTTGCGGTTCGGAGGGCCGTTGAACGCCCCGCTGATCCCATTTTGGTCAGCTGTCCGACATCTGCCGCCGCCTGGCCCGAGGATAAAGCAACCGAAGCTGGCGCCGCGGACACGAGTCGGCATTTACTTGGGCTACGTCCAGCATGGGGGGGGGCGCGTGGGCCCTGACCACTGCTGCACGCCTCTGGACCAGCTCGAGAGCTTGAATTTCAACGCGGCATGAAGGTTGACGGTTCTAGACCCATCGTCGATAGGTCCGAACAGCTGTGGACCGACACTGACATCGAGCAAGACGTAATATGGTCTCACGATGGGATCGTCGACAACGTTGACAAGGACTCTGCCGCGAATTGCCCGCTCAAGCGCGCCCACGACAGGGCCGCGGCGAACGCGGAGAGCGTCACCTTTGAAGAGTTGCTCTCCAGCGGGAAGGAGCTGGACGCAAAGAAGGCAAAACCGCATGCGAAATCTGGGGGGGCCTCGAGCTCCCACGAGGGCGGAATGATGGAAGAAGACATTCCTATCGCTCATGGCGAAGAGGAAGAAGTCCCTCACACCCATGGTGAAGGGGTAATCAATGTCGTACCCGACGTCGATCCGACGGAAGATGAAGGACCGCCGGGTCCGCCACCTGACCAGAATTACCCCCGGGCGCCAAACGCTGGAGGGTAGACTTCAAAGCGGTGAAGAACGGCGAGAACCATGCAAAAAGGGAAGGCATCATTGCTAGGCAGACCAAAAACCTGGCAGCCCCTGCCAGGGGTGAGCCAAAGATTGAACAGATGCTGGCAAGGGCGACGCAGAACCTCGACACGGGTGAGCACTAGGAAGCGCAAGTCGTGACTGTAGGAAAGACGATGGAAGAATTTACGAAGCCTCTTCCGCTGAAGGGCAAGCAGAAGTCAGCCCACCTTCGAGTGGTTTTCGCTTACGATCCGTTCTACAGGAGACCTAACGAGGTGGCTGTATATGACGAGGTTTTCGGCCATGCCATCCTCAGTCGGACCCAGAAGGAGTCAACCAGACCAGGCGCCCATCCAGACAGACGGTTCAAAACGGGTGGCCGGGAACGCAAGAGACTCATTGAGGAGTGCAAAACAGAAGAAAAGGGTTTCTACGGTCTGGGGGATCCTGGACCTATCACAGGACTGCTGAAGGCCATCGGGATCGACACGCCAAAACCAGCGCCCACATATGTCATGGCCGCTGCAGCTCCGTCGAGGGCGACTGACAGAGATGAAGATTCGTTACAAGAATTTTAGAAGTGGTGCACAGAAGCGTGTACAACCGAAGAAGAGACGGGGTCGCCCCATGGACGTCACACCAGTACCGATGACGACAGCGACTGGGACCGCACAGCATTGGACTGCGCGGCTGCGACTGGGCGTCGCGGCGCCCCTCGCATGCCCTTTCGAAAACTGCGAGTCATGATCGTCACCGGTGAAAGGAGCCGGCCTGCCGACCTTGCTAATATAACCCATTCACGGACATGATGCAGGTCGGAGAACGAGAGGAGGCCTTCACCTTTCCATCCGAACGAAGAGCCAATATGATGAGCCATTATGCATGCGTCGCCCGCCCAGTCACTAAGGCCGGGGCGGCCAATAACGAGAAATCACAAAAGGCGCTGATGGGTGAGCGGGGCCGATTGAGAAAGATAAGGACGTGGGACGAGGCAAAAGTCAAGGAGCTGCGCGACGTGAAAGCAATGATGAAATGGAAAACGTTCCACATCGGACGCCTGTTCGCGATCCCGGTGGAGAAGAACGCCGCACTTCCTGAAGATCACAAGGGTCGCAAATTCAAGGGGAGGATCGTGTTTGACGGATCGGACGTGATCGACCAGGACAAGAACGTTGCGTTATTCCAGGAGCTCTCCAGCCGTCCTGCTACGATGCAGGCCAGCAAAGCTGCCGACGCGCACGGGCTGTTCGGGGACCATGATATACAGGCCGACGCACGGCAGGCGTATACGCAGTCGAAGTCGGGGGGGGGGGGCCCCAACATGGGTGCGGTTACCGAAGGAGGCTTGGCCAGAGAGCTGGGCAGGGATGACAGACCCCGTCTGGCCCTTGCTGTTTGCGCTGCACGGACACCCCGACGCCGGGGGCTTCTGGGAGCAACACTGCGATGCTCACGTTATGTCCAAGGGATGTGTCCCGACTCCCTGCTGGCGAAGCAGTTACTACCATCCAGAGCTTGAGTTATTCCTGACCGTGTACGTAGACGACTTCAAGCTCGCTGGCCCAACTCAACACCTGAAGACAGGATGGGATATTATCTTGAGCCCGCCTGAGACGGCCCACGACGGAATCGATATGGATCCACCGACTGCGGTGGGGCGGTATCTTGGATGCGAACACAGAGTCTCCGAGAAATGGGTCGACTGGCAGGGCGTCGCTCCAACCATGTTGGATCCTCCGCCACCGAAGAAGAAGAAAGCTAAAGACCCAGCTGATCCTGGCACCCAACCTGCAGCGGCCGCCCATGGCGGCATGCATGCTGTGCGCGATGTTCCTGTCTATTGCGACAGATCGCTCCACGTCCCCAAGGGACAAAGCGTGTGGTTGCGGTATGATGCGAACGCTACGAGGTACCACGCGTCTTTACCGGGCGGCCCTGACTGGCGCAGGGTTACCCGCAGAATTACGTTTGACTGCGACACGCGGGAGGAGCTTGACAACACGGTTTACAAAGAAGGCATGGTAGCCAGCTCTGCTGCTGCCGCCAACGAGTGAGTGCTTCAGAGCTCCGCTCCCCGATGGCATGCAAAATACGGTCCCAATCCTCATGTTTCATGACTGAGATGCTGAAGCCACCATCTTTACGCCACAGAGCCCGACGGATCAGGACTGGACTCGGTTAGGGCGATGCGCGGCCCCGGCACCGCCGCCGCCTACTTCAACGCCCGAGTGCAAGCCAGGACCCAGGAAGAAGGTGCGCATTATCGAATACGACATGGAGGAGTTCTCCAAGTCTTGCATATCGCATCGCTGCACGCTGAACTTACAGACACCGACCAGGACACGCATCCTCTCTCGGGCACACCTTTCGGCCCTGAACTTGCGTCATCCGAGGGCGGCAAGGGTGGCGCGCGGGGTGAGATTCTGGCCCCTGCGAAAGATGCCTTGGCCGCATGCTTACGCATTGACGCCGTGGTCGGGCCTTCGGACGCCGAGGTCCACGTCGGCGGCCTTTCCATGGACGGGCCACCTGCTCCTGATCCCAAGCCACCCGCACCGTCAGGAATTCTGCAGCCTATGGCAGCGAAAGTCTGGATGAAGATCTTGTGCGGCGCGCGGATGGCACGCCCTGATCTGCTTAATGCCGTCTGTAAGACAGCCGCGTGCGTCACCAAATGGACAGAGCAGCAAGACATTGATCTCTTTCGAATCATCTGCTACCTGAAAGCCACGACCCACTACCGCCTGGTTTCTTGGGTGGGAGATTGCCGAGAAGATGTCTGGCAACGACAATTCGCGGACGCCGATCTTGCCAGTGACATCCGCACGCATCGCAGTACCAGTGCGAATACACAATTGCTGTGGGAGAACACACGAGAGCGCGACAGAGCTGCAATTCACGACGACAAGCAGCGGTGTCTCATAGCACGCTGGAGGCGGAAATAGTTTCCGCGGACGAAGCGCTCCGAAGAAAGCTCCTGCCGGCGCCCCCCTTGTGGGAGATGCTACTCGGTCAAGCGCCGAGGGCGGAGCTCATGGAAGACAATCAGGCCGTCGTGAAGGTTTGCAAAGCTGGTGGGCCCCAGAAGTTTATGCACCCGCCGCGAACTCACCGAATCGACGCCTCGGCCGTGGCGGAACAGTTCGCCAGAGGCACCGTTAACTTGAATTGTTGTCCGACGCATGACCAGGCCGCTGACATAGGCACGAAACGATTCGAGCAACCCCCGCCATGGACGAAGGTTTTCTATCGCCAGCAGAGGCGGCTGAGGAACAGGAGACTGCACTCGCTAGCCATGCTATCGGTGTAGCTCTTAATGCCGCAGTAGGTCCCGGCGAAAGATCCCGGCAACGCCTCTTTATTGAATTTTGCTGTGGACCGAATAGTCGGCTAGGGAATCAGAGTGACATTCCCGATGATCAATGCAAGGTGGTCAGACTGACAGACGAAGAAGAAGAAGACATGACCACCAAAGAAGGCAAATCGTTTGCCGTGGCCAAAATCGAAGAGTTTGAGCAAGAACTGAAGAAACAAGGGGTGACCACGGACAGACGGATAACACTGTGGATCTCCATGCCGCGCACGGGCGGATCGCCGCGGCAGCATGTTAAGGAGGCCATGAGCTACCGCTCCAGCAACGAGAAAGCACTAAAGCAATTGAGGGGTCACATTACATGTTTTCGGCTGTTGTGTTGGGTAGCTCGCGAATGTACTCAAGAAATAAGTCAGAGAAAAGGCAAAATATGTCTCGAGTGGCCGACTCCACGTCGTCACTGACATGATCCACAAGTCAAAGAATTTCTTATTACAACAACATGACGAAGATACAGCTTCATGGCTGCGCAGTTGGACGAAAGGACAGGAAAGGGCAATCTATGAAAAAGCCATGGAGCATTGTTTCGCCATTGCGTTGCATTGCCAAGGCTCTTGAGCGTAGGTGCGACGGTAGTCACAAGAACATGGAAGCCAGGGAAAAGGATTCCAAGCTGGCAGAGGACTACACAGAGGAGCTTGCTAGGAGGATTCATGCCGCATCTGTTGCCCATCCACATGCTGCCCCTGCCACGTTGCATGCATTCACGAGCACCGCCGTCGACATGATGGCTCAAACCGGTGCCCCTGCGCAGCTCCCCCACGCGGCTGGATTGGCATCCTCTTCGCCTTGCGCGCGCCGCCGCAGCTCGCCAGAGCCTCGCAGCTTTCGCGGCGGCGCCTCAGCAGCGCCAACACCCATTGGCAGCGGACCCCACATGTCCGCAAGTGTGAGAAGGAGGGGCAGCAGCCGCCCCGACCGCGAACAGCACCGCTTCATAAGAGGTGCTGTTGAGAAGATGTCGGCCATCACGCACGGCGCGCTTCGTAGCTACTGGGGCAAGATGTTTCAGAACGGCCAGGGCTGCCCCAACGCCTCTGGCTACGAGCCCGTGGTCAATATCCTGCGCTCGCGCGACATGACCGACGAGGAGAAGCTCATAGCTCTCGCAAAGGAGGCGATGGCGCTCGCGTACCTCGCCAAGGGTATCCTACCGGACGAGCGCCTTGAGAAACGCTATCGCTCGGGCTGTTCGACTACGGTCAATACCTATCGGCCGGACCAGTATGTTATCCCCCCGGGCGATTGGGACACCGCTCAGCTCCACTACTTCACCAAGACGCAGGGTGCTCTGCAATGGCGCATTCAACCCACACTCACATGCGTGGAGTAAGACCCCAAATTTGTAGCATGCATTGGGGGTCGAGCCGAGGGCGAATGTGAACCTCCCAGCTGGCTTCCGTGACATATACAGGGTCTGCCATGCGGACGCCTTGGGGGCGCGAGTTGAACGGTGGGCTCGACACGGTTGGGTTGCTCGCCAGAATGTTCAAGAAGCCGTCATATAAGCCCATGGTTAGGTTGCCGCCCGTCATGTTCAATGCCATCTGGAACTCCGCCAACGCAGGCAAGGTACCGTGGACTGCGGGCCTGGAGCCGTTCGTGCAGGGCGTGAACCTCCCCGTCTTTCGTGGGAAGCAGTCCATCTGGCACATCCTTGAAGATATGGGCGGAGCACGGGAGATCCATGATCTGAGTGCAGTCGTCGTCACACCGTGGCCAGATGCGAAAGCGCCGCCGATGGATTTTCGCATGCCCCGGCCCTACCTCACTCTGCAGCAGAACGAAGAGCTGTTTGAGGCGTGGCTTCAGGAGCCGACCGACCGGCTGTACGACGCGCTGCGGACCAGGACCCCTCGTGACCTCTTCGAGTGGTTCCTGGAATCGGCATGGGACCATGTTGGCCAATATCGGCCAGGAGGAGCGCGCAGGCACATCACGGACCGATTTTGTTCGATTCACTGGCGTCACGGCTGACCCAGAGCAGGCTCCGCTGGGGCCCGCCTCGCAAGTGAAGTATCCAATGAAGGAGAATCACGGTCTCGAGCATGGTGCCCTTGGTTGCAGGATGCTCCTCAAAGATTTCAACTCCATGAGCGGCTACGACGGCATCAGCTTTTTAGGAGTTTGAGGAACGCGTGAAAACGAGCCCTACCTTTGACTTCGTCAAGGACCGACTGCATCGCCCGGCATGGTGGGGCGACGCGTGGCCCTTCGTCACCTTCCAGGGTCGCAAAGCGGCCCAGGGCGAATTCCACGAAGAGGACTCTGCCGACAGCCTCGTAGACTACGGATGGCTGAAGCGCACGGACTACATCTCTCCAGACAGGGCGCAACGTGTCAAGGACGGGTTGCTTGACTTCGAGTTCGATCCCACTCCGCTCTGCAGAATGCCGACTGCCGACATCAACCTCAGGGAACAGATGAGGCAGGATATCTTTGTGGCCCGAGCGGATCCAAGGTCAAGTCAGCAAGCAACCCCCGCGGCAACGTACCATGCGCGGCCCGGGGAGGGAAGTGGCCAGCACCGCTGGGGTCGCGCAAAGGCTGCCGAGCACGGGCAGCCATCCTCAAGAGCAGCGGCGCGCGGCCGGCCGCCGCCGCCGCCGCCGAGGGCGCCGCCCCAGCATGCGCAGTCACCGACTGCCACTCGCGGGGCGCATCGCCGCGGGGCCCGCCGCCGCCGAAAGCGCCGCCTCAGCATGTGCAGTCGCCGGCTGCCACTCGCGAGGCGCAACCACCATGGCCGCGGGGCCCACCGCCTCCGAAGGCGCCGCCTCAGCACGCGCGGTCACCGACTGCCACTCGCGAGGCGCAGACGCCGTCGCCGCGGGGCCCGCCGCCGCCGAAGGCGCCGCCACAGCGCGCGCAGTCATCGGCCGCCGCTGGCGGGGCGAAGCCGCCACCGCCGCGGGACGCACCGCCGCCGAAGGCGCCGCCCCAGCATGCGCCGCCACCAGCGGTCACGCGTGAGACGCCGCCGCCGCCGCGGGGCCCACCGCCGCCGATGGAGGGACACGGCAATGCCCCGCCCTCGCCGCTGCCGAGGCCGAAAGCCGCGCCGAGGGCACACCATCCAGCTCGGGCCGCCACCCATGTGTCGGACGGCCTGGGTGTGCGGCTATGCGGCGGAGCCATAATCGGGACTGGCTGAACGCCTCCGCAGGGCGCAGGAGCTGGAGGAGGCGGCAAAGGCAGCCGCAGACGAGCAGCAGTAGCCAGCCCCCGGCTCGCGACAGTCGGACTCGTCGATGCCGCCCGAGTTCGAGGTGACGTCGCCCGAAGATGACAATGCCCACCCTGTGCAGAACGCCGAGCAGGTGCCAGGCCTGCCCGAGAAGAAACGGAGCCCCAGCTTTCCCAGGAGGACCAGAAGAAGCTGAGGCAGATTCGCGAGAACGACACGAGGGCCAAAGCAGCAGTTGCTGCTGAGGCCAGTCCTCCGTCGGGGAAAGTAGACGGCGATCAGACAATGTCCGACGTCTTCGACCACATGACGCAGGAACCTGCAAAGACAGGGAAAGAAGATACCACAGGCCATGCCCGTGGTACAGGAGCCACAGAGCAGAGGCAGCAGCCCATGGCTGCTCGCTCCCGCGCAGGCGAGAGACCTCCGCCAAGGGGGCATAGCAGGCCAAGGGCAGTCGCGGCGAGTCTGGGAACACAGCAGAAGGGGCAGCCCTCGCATGCTCCTGCCGCCACGCAGACACCCGCCGAGGCCGCGGAGGCGGTAGCAGGGCAGAAGGAGAACCGGTGCGCCCTGGCCGACAGGGTGGGCGCACACGGTTTCTGGAACGCGCTGGCATATCGTAGCGAGCTGCTCAAGAAGGACGGCGTGTCGGACCCGTGCCTCGACTTGGGGTGTAATGCCGAAGGCGGGGCCGCCGCCCGCCTATGTCGCGGCGGTGAAATCCGTCGGGAGGACTCTGGCAAACCTCATCAAGCCAGAGGCGGCTACCGCGTTCACGAGGCTGGACTTCCCGCAGGCCTGCGCGGCGCTCAGCAGTCCCACGCGAGCAGCAGGCATGCCGCCCCGCATTTCGGGAGAGGCTATTTACCTGCATGCCACCCACGGTGTACCATGTGCCACGTGGCACCGGCCAACGCCCACCAAGACATGGGCTGGTAAGATCGCAGCGAACATGGACGAGGGCGAACGGGTATACAAAGACATCGAGCACCTCATCTCCACTGACTCCACCATGGCGCTCGTCAGCACCAAGGGGAAATCTGCGCTGTCCAGCGCTCTCAAGGAGCAGCTGACCATGCATTCACATGGGTGTCAGACCAGTGTTCGGGGTGGCGAGACCCTGGACGACATAAAGGTCTCACTACGCTCCATGAGGCGGGCTACGGCGTGCCCGACCCGCTGCAGGGTCATCGCGTGGAACGGCAACGAGTTATGCGACCACAGAGACAACCGTCGGCGAGTCAAAGGTGCCCGACGCGGAGACAACCCTCTCCAATACGATGAGTTGGAACGTCAGGCCCTATCCATGATGGACGACGTCGTGGATGAGCAGGCGCATATTGCTGAGACAACAGGAGCCATGCTCGTCATATTGGTAATGGGCGACGGCCAGAGCTGGAGGCATCCCAGAGGCAGCGCTGGGAGGCGAATCTGGGACGCACTTGCCTCCCGAATCCTGGCGCGGGGGCAAAACAGGATCAACATCTACCAGAAAGCGGGCCAGAATCCAAAAATGCTGATACTCCGAGGCTCCGGGCTCTATCACAAGGGCCAGCACCCGACCGGCGACGACTGGCACTTCCTGCCGGGCGGGGAGAACCACACTTACGCGGCCACGCGTGCGAAGTACATCATGGATGCCGCCACGATCTGCCACGAGCTGTGCCGCCCCACCTTCGACATCAAGGAGCGCCCTTCTATCGCGCCAGGAGCAGTGGCTCCACCGCCGCCACCAGTCGCATCACCGCCTAAGCAACCGGGCGCCACTGGCCCAATGATGAAGAACGTGATTTCCACCGGCGGCCACCATGTGAGCTGCCAGGTGGGAGAGTTGCTGCCATTCGGTGACATGGGGGCACCAGTGCATGCGCCGCCCGAGTCCTCCAACATTAACTCGGAGGACTTCAGGGCTTGGCTGGCGGAACACCACGACGAACGACCTGCTTGGGCGGACCGGCGGTACACCACTGTGCCCCATGATGACACGGCGGATATCTACGGAATGGAGACAGCGGCAGGTGATCCCATGGAGATCCTGCCCATTGACGAAGGACGCGGCCATGGATTTCGTCGCCGCACCAGAAGTCCGTCGTCATGGGCACGAGGTCTGGAGTCCCAGAGGCACCACAGAGCGAAATCATAGTCCATGACCACCAGACGGTTCATTACGAGCTCATGCTCATCAGCCGTGACAGGGAGGTGGATTTAAAGGAGTTCCACTTGACAGAGCAATTCTACGAGAATGAGAAGTGGTACGATTCGCTGTAAGGCCGCGCCGCTGGCCGCGACTGGGTAATCAAGAGGGTGCGCTTAGCTCGTTCCCCGCTCATCACGCGGGAGTACAGCCTGAGGATGGCCAGCGAGTACCTGGCCCCGAGGCGGCTTCACACCACGAACCTAGAGAACGTCTCCTGCGCAGCCCTCTTTGACTGGCGCACGGCGCCATTGTCCGAGCACGAATCATATTCCGTGCTTGAGATTCTTTTCCTTCTACCTGATCCCGTCCATGACCGCATCAGGCGAGGCCAATGGGAGACTTACTCCCATGCTTCGGACATCCGCAAGCTCCATGCTTTTCTCAACGCTGGTGCATTCCTTCCGCCCAAGGAGAAGTGGAACATGAGGGTCAAGACAGACCAGAAGGCGAAGGATAGAGGCTACGCAGAAGGCGTCTACGCCCTCCGTGACACCGAGTATCTCCACATGAACCAGCAACAGTATAGCCATGCCACTGAGCTGCGGGATGATGGGAGTTTAGTCACTATGGACTTCTAGGTTACGACCCCATCATCAGAGGAAGGAGGTTTCCGTCCCATAGATTCGGGAACTCAAGGGAGGAAACAACACGTCTGCGAAAAGCCTTAACTCATAGTTAGGCTTTCCTTGAGGCTTTATTTCATGACGTCGAGCCAAGCCAACGAGCGCCATCTCTGGGTCTTCCATCCAGAACACTCCTGCCATGTCGAGGTCGACTACAAGGCTCTGGTTGACCCTGCACCCGACCTGGAGGAAGGGAATCCGAAGTGGCGGATAGCACAGGCGATCGACGAAGCGATGCGTCAGGAGGCGCCCCGTTCCGCACACGCGCAGGCCATGGTCCGGCGCGCAGCACGCGCAGAATTCCACTCGCAGAGGCAGGACAAGATCCAAGCTGAGCCGGGAGAGATATCAGGAGGAACACACATCGAATTCCTCCGGGTAAAGGATTGGCAGTACGGCGAACTGTACGCGAGCGGCCTGATAACGGATCAGTTCGACCAGCCCATCCACATAGCCCATGGCTTCCAGGATATCATGACCCCTCTTTCGCAGGCTGGCCTGCCAGGTGAGCGCCCGCCGCTTCGAAGCATGAAGATGGACATGTCGATGCCCAGGGTCTCGGACCTCGACTGGCAGGACTTCCCATCCCAGAAGAAGGAGGAGGAGATCACCAGGAAACCCGAAGAGCCTGCTGCGGACCATGTCCCAGGCAGCGTCGAACCCGAAGGACCGAAGAGGTCCAAGAGCGTCATCCGCCGCGGCGGTCGTGAGCTCATGCTCGCCGAAGCAGCAGGGGATTGGCGCGAAAGACAATCGGGTGGGAGGCGCTCTGGCTGGGGAAATATCGGGCATGCGGGCTTCGATCGCTCGTTCACGGCTAACTCCCGGGTGCGCTTCGAGTTCCCCGACGGGATGCCCAACGATCAACAGCCTGATCCTCGAGACGGGGCGCCCGAGTACCAGCCGCCGCCGTCGCCAGACGAGGCCTTCGTCTCCATTCGCCGCAAGTATGTGCGAGCCTCGCCCGCGGCGGCCCTAGCCCAGCAGGTATGGCGATGCCCGGCGATGGGATGCTTCCGAACGACCTATCGGGCAGTTCTTCGGGGAGAGAGGATTCCTTTGGCTCGCAACTGCTATTTTTGCAGCACCGCGACGGCCGCCCATCTAGATCGATGCCCTCAGGCACCGAAATTACAGTCGATGGGCCGACGCCCGCGGCGGTCGCGCACCTTCCGACATCATAGAATACGAGGAAAGGCAATACGAGAAGTGGTGGCGGGAGGAGATTATGAACAACCTCGACTCTGAATCCGGCTCCGAGATTGATGAAGAGGACGGCTCAGATAGAGACGAAGAGGACGAATCCATGGGGATTGCGGGGTCATGCGAGGTCAGCAATGCTGATGATTCACAAGAAGAAGTGAAAGAAAAGTCATCGGATGGAGCCGGCCACGCAGGCACCCCATTGATACAGATCGACCCCGAGACAAAATCATATGATGAGATGCAGGGCTCTCCGTTCGACATTGAATACTTCTTGTTCGAAGGAACCCTGCCGCTCCCCAAGAAGCAGCAGATCTCAGCAGGCAAATTCAGACGGCTTCACGAGGAATCCGAATGCCAATTGGACCTCGAGGAGCTCAATTTGGAGCACGAAGAGCTGACCTACATCGGTTTCCTTCCCAATGAGCGACGCCGCATCCTTTTGGCAACGGACGGTTTCATCAGGGAGAACCTGAAGGCGATTTCGCCCCCTCGTGCTCGCTACGTCGACGAGCTCCACAATAATGGACCAGTACTCCCGCGTCAACGAGCCGGCCGAACGATCACCAGTGACAGGCTGTCCGTGTACGCAGATTGCGTGGCCGACCCGCTCCTGGAGCATTTAAGGCGGCTGAGTCCCAATGAGCGCGGCAGGGTGGAGAGCTACCTCAGGGCCCGCTACAACACCATTGAGAGCGCGAGTTTGCCTGGCCCGGACCATGACCTGGCGCCGATATACCCGCACCTGCGTTCCAGGCTCTATGCAAGTGCAAGCGAGTTGGGTCGAGATGAAGCCCTGCGGCTAGGAGGATTAGTGATTCACCTGCTCCGCCACAGCACGGCCCACGTGCTAAGCTCAGGAGAATGGGTGGACGTCGACGTGCTGATTCGCACGCTGAAGCACGTCGGCTACGACCGCGCGTGGTCCAGATTTCTCCACGCCAGATCGATGCTCGACTCGAAGGACATCCAGATACTCGGCGTTGAAATGGACGCAGCAGCGGAAGGCCCAACATCCCGCCCCATGGACTGGGATGACAGCTTCGCCGAGATCGCTCTCAAGGGGGTTGGCGCAACGGACACCGCTGACGACCCCAACGCGGCTCTTGGGGACAGCGACGGCGAGCAGATGTTCATGGTTCCTGCCGTTCGTCCCCTTCTCGTTCACTCTGTGCATGGTGACTCCCTGAGGGTCATTTCTCCTTACCGACGCAACGCGCGGCACGATCCGAACATGAGCGACAAGCACGGGGCGCTCCTGCTACCGATGGATTCCACGGACGTTCGGCAAATCCAGTGCGGCGAGGTGGCTCTATTGCTCGATGCAGCCGCAGGACTACGTCAATACGGAACCGTGGCATTCACAGTTGCCCTCTCACCGCACGCGAAGATGATCCATGATCTGAACGCGGTAGAGGACATATATGAGCCATTGTGCTTTGAAGAGGCTCGCGACCTCGTTGAACGAGACGATCAAAAAGTACGTTCCGAGTTGGAAGACAACTTCCCAACGTTTCTTCATCAGAATGGGATGTCCAGGGACTTCAATGGCACCACCAATAAGGCTGTTCTCGACTTCGACCTTTTCCATTCTGAAGGTGACGTACTTCGCCACTCTGAGCCCGAGGCATGTCGAGGCTCACCCGCACTGGGTACTGCCATCGGGTCAGATTTTCACAGACCGCATTCCTCAAAGGAAAGACATTTGGCAGATCTTCGCGGTACTGGAAGCCCCCGATGACAAGTTCATGCGGCACGTTGACTATGACCGGCGCCTCACCATGCTGCAGGTTGCCCCCACACCGCACACGGGGTGCGTTGACTACCTGGAGCCGGGCCAGCGGATCGTGAACCATGTCTCCGAAGACAGGTTGAACGCTGTCTCGTGGCAGGGTGTCAAAGAAACCCCCACCTGGGACGACGACATGCGCCTCGTCTGCCATCTGGGGCACAAGACCCTCTACGGCATGCTGGCCTGCGGCGCGTGTCAGGAAGAGCCTCCCTACGAGGCGCTCCAGAAGCAGCCCAAGAGGCTCCAGCCTGCAGTGGATTGGAGACATGTTGGGATGCAGAAGGATTGGAAACAGCACCCTGCCGCCGCGGTCCATGATCGGAGCGGCAGGGGAAGCCACCAAAAGAAGCCAGAGCGACTCAAATACAGAACGCCGATAGAACACTGGGTCGCTGGCAAGAGAACTGGAGTAATGATACTCCAAAAGCGGCGTTGAACCGCCATCGCCATCACTCCGCAATGGCGGGGAAGACGGCCACGCTGTCGGCGGAAAGGTCCGCGTTCGCCTAGGCCCCGCCGTCGCCGACGGACAAGCGCCCTGCCCATGGCAACAAGGTGCGCGAGGGAAAAAGATACAAACTGGCGCGCAGATGGCTGCGCTATCAGGAGTACCGCGGCCAGAGACCCACCGGCTATCGCGCCACTTGCCCGTCGTGGAAATTGTGGGCATACCTGTCTCGCTATGTCGACCTGACCGACAAGAACACGGACATGGGCATCCTCAACATCTTCGACTGGGACATCGCAGACCCTGACGCCCGCGAGAAGTTCGAGCCTGGCGCGGGATGGGACGCCTGGAGCACCGACAACCGAGATGACCTGCCAACGGACCTCTGGGACCTCTGGTCACAGATTGAGGACGAGCTAGACACGCACTGGCCCCCTAAGGAGGATCTGGCGGACTACGAAGAGGAGGACAGAGACGACGAGGACAACGCCCCGAGGGACCAAGTCCACACCTCGGCCTCGGTCTGGCCATCTGCCGCTGCCCATGGCAAGCGCGGCAGATCCCGCAGCTGCACGATGCAATCACAGACAGGAGACGCGTCTCGGGCATTCGGCGGCAACGCCATGCGCAAGAGTGACAAGTCGCGTGCCCCAGAGCGCAACGCCCACAACCCAGCCGACCTGCTGCGCCTAGGGAGGCAGAGGAGCTCGCGACCTTCTTTGAAGCCGCTGACGAGCCCGAGGAGCATCATCATGCTGGGGACGCCTCCTCCTGTGTGGCCAGGATACGCGAGCTGCGGTTCGACCCGCCTGACTTCTGCGTCTACGACCCCGACTCCCCCTCGCAGAAGGCGAAGTGGATGTCGGGGCAGGTCTACAGAGTGGCCATCGAGCTCACCAAGGACTTCGCGTGGACTGATATTAACCCAGAGATCGCGGATGAGGACGCCATGCGGACTCATCTTGCGGAGGTCGGTCGGTACCGAGCTAGCTTGGTGAGTGGAATTCACCTCCTGAACGCTCGTCGTGACATGCTGGACTTGGCCCACCGCGACTTGCATCTGGATCGAGAAGACGCGCTGCCGATCTCAATCGACGCCCACAAGATCGAGGCGCGCATGCAGTACCTGCAGCAAGCGGAGGCCAGGGCGCTCAGGCATGGCATACGCATGACGCCGGACACCTTCCAGCACGCCGCGGTCGAGAGGTGGCCACAGCACGTGCACGAGGCAGCTGCGCATGCCCTTACCATTTGGGGACAGCACGGAGTGGCGGCGCTCGATCCTGACCAAGAGCGCCCAACCTCAAGGCTGCCCATGGCGCGTGAGGAGCAAAGGAGCCGCCCGACGGCCACGAGTGTTAGGTCTGCGCGGCCTGCCAGCCGCAAACGCGCCCTGAGTCACCGCCCACAGCAGGGCGACAGGGCGACTGCGGCACCGCGGACCGGGCCGGCAGAGGGGACGCCCCTCGTCGCGCGACCCCGCCGCCTGCTGCAGCCGCGGAGACGGGCAAGGGCAAGCGCGCCCGCGCAGTGGCGGAGGATCGCACGGCGCCCCCGCCTTTGGCAAAGGCGCGGCCATGCCGCTACACTGACGTGCGCGAGCCGGTCCGCAGTGGCGAAGCTCCTTCTAAATCCCAGCCCAGCCAGCCCGGCTCCAGCCCGCGCCCATGGCATGATCGGAGGCACAGCCAGCCCCCCGCCAATGACGCCTGGAGTGCGTGGAGGGGCTCCCCCCGCCGGGCCGGGAGCAAGGGAGCGGGCAAAGGCGACCGCGGCAAGGGCGGTCGCGATAGCTGGGGAGACCGCCGCGGCGACGGCTGGGACTGGCCCTTGCGTCGCGGCAACGGCTGGGACTGGTACACGCACCATAAGCCCATGGCGACATGGTGACTCTGCAGAGGCGAGCCGGGCTGCTGGTGGCTGCGTGAGATTCGCGCCCGCGCCCGCCTCAATTTGGCGCCGTCGGTGACGTGAGGTCCCGATGGTGCAACGTCGGCCCTGGCCGGCTGCTGCGGCCGGGCCGCCGCGGGGGGAGTCGGTACCGTACGTTTCTTGCCGCCGCTTATTATAAGCACGATTACAACGCCTGAACAGTATGTTGACTGATCTACAGCTGTTTGGGATCAGTGATAGAAAGCGCGCGCGACAACACATCTTCTCTCTTCCCTATCCGCTTAACGGACAGTCGAACCTCATACTTAAACGGCTGACGCCGCGCGACGACGGCTGACGCCGCGCACATTGGCCGCCGTGGTACATCTCGGGTGTCCCTCGATCCCAGACGCATCCTCTTGGAGCCGCTGCTAGGAGTGCCACGTCTACTAACTACTACCATAACATCCTATCAGATGGCCCTGTTGGGCTAAGTTTGGGTAAAGATGGGAGCCTTCTGAAGGCATATGGGGTTCCTTTGGGTTATTTGGGGTATTCTTTCTGGCTGCTGCGAGCCGCGTGACAGGCCAAGAAGCGAAAGTTCAAAACTTGTGCGTTTCCTTTAGGGAACGGGCCGAGGTTTGCTTCTGGGAGCCTCTTGGGGCGCGTCCTGGCGGCGCGTCGGGGCGTGCAGGGGGCTTCCGCGGCCGTCCGGAGGCAATGTCGGACGTCTAGGAGCGATCTCTTCACGAGTCGTAGCCCTCGGGGGAGCCCCTTGGGGCCGTCCTGGAGCCTTCGTCGGTGGCTGCGGGGGCCCTCTTGGGGACCTTTTGGGCCGTCTTGAGCCCTCTTGGAGGCACATGGGTTTCGCCTGGAACTTGATGTTTGGAGCTTCTATTCTTTCTTCTTGGGTTGCTGTGGGCCTCGGGAAAGGCCAAGAAGCGAACGTGCTAAATTTGGACGTTTCTATCAGGGAACGGGCCGATGTTTGCTTGTGGAGGGCCTGTTGGGCCGCGTCCTGGAGGCTTGTTGGGGCGTGCAAGCGGTCTCAGGGGCCGCGTGAAAGGCCAAGAGGCGAACGTGCTGGAAATACTGTATGTGCTTTCCATCGAGAGAAGGGACGGTTGTTGCTTCTGGAAGGCTTCTTGGGCCGCCTCTGGGTAGCGTTTTGAGGCGTCTTGGGGGCCCGTGGGGTTGTCGGGAGGCAATGTAGGACGACTCGGGGCACTGTTGAACGACTTGGGGCCGACCAGGAGGCCTTTGAAGAACCCTCTTGGCCCGTTTTGGGGCCCTCGTGGGACCGTCCTGCGGCTCTCGAGGGCCGCTGCCACGGTTTCTGGGGCCTTCGTGGGGCGCCCAGAAGCGGTGTTGGAAACGTCTTGAAAGCCTCTGGGGCTTTAGGGGGTCGATGTTGGATGCCCCTTGGGCCTATGTAGGCCTCGTGGAAGCCCAAGACACGAATGTGCTGAAAATATAACCTTCGGGAATGGGACGATTTGTGTTTCTGGAGGCCTTCGTGGAGCGCCTCTCAGTAGCTTTTTCAAACGACTCGGAGTCCTATGGGGAATCGTCTGCCGGCAAGCTGGGGCGGTCTGGACCGAATCGTCCCCCTCGTGGGCCGTCCACAAGGCCTTTGGGGACCCTCTTGGCCTGTTTTGGGGGGGTCTCTCGTGGGGCCGTCCTGCGACTGTCCTGGGCCGTTGCTGTGGTGGCCGTCGTAGTGCGCCCGGAAGCCGTCGTGGAGCCTTTTTGAAAACCTCTTGGGGTGTCGGGGGTCGAATTTGGAGATTTACTGGGCCGTCGTAGGCTTCGTGGAAGCCCAAGAGGCGAACGTGTTGAAAATGTACGTTTTCCCTCGGGGATGGGACGATTTTTGCTTCTGGAGGCCCTCTTGGAGCGCCTCGTGGACGCGTTTTCAAACGTCTTGGGGGCCTACGGTGCCGTCTGGAGGCAATCTTGGGCGGTTTGGACCGGATCGTCCCCCGCGTGGGCCGTCTGGGCAGCCTTTGGGGACCCTTTTGCCCCGTTTTGGAGCCCTCTTGGGACCGTCATGCGGCTCTCCTGGGCCGTTGCTATGGTTTCTGGAGCCTTCGTGGATCGCTTGGAAGCCGTCGTGGAGCTTTTTTGGGAGCCTCTCGGGCTGCGGAGGGTCGAACTTGGAGGAAAAACCGTTGTAGGCCTCGTGGAAGCCCAAAAGGCGAATGTGCTGTGAATGTATGTTCTCCCCCGGGAATGGGACGATGTTTGTTTCTGCAGGGCCTTCGTGGGGCGCTTCGTGATACTTTTTCGAGAGTCTTGGGGACTGATTGGGCCGTCTGGAGGCAATCCTCGGCGTTGTGGAACGATCCCTCGTCGACTCGAAGTTTTCTTGGACCGTTCCGGCACTCTTTTGGACCTCTTTGGCTCATTTTGGGGCCTCCTGAGGCTCCAAGTGCGCGTCTGGCGCCTTCGCCCTCCCCCCCCCCTTCCCCTCCAAACCGGCCAGACCGGGCCCCCGGGGGAGGGGTTTTGGGAGGGGGAAGCATCTCACACGCCGTGACCCTGGGAGGCCTCTTGGAAGCCTCTTGGCGGCGGTTTTGGAGTGTGTTTAGGGCCTCTCGGGTGCCTGTTGGAGGCCTTTGGGGGCCTGATTTGGGCCTCTTGGGGGGCCTCCTGGAGTTTCTCGGGGGCTTCTTGGGGCGAGATTTGGACACCGAGCTATAGTTACAGCTTTGTGGACCTGGGCGTTGGAGGCCAGAGGGGGGTCATAGTTCTCCAGATCGCGGACGCGTAGTGCCGAGCAGTGGCGGTCAACATGTGAACCCCGACGTGCGACATTGGCATTGCCCACGCACATCAAAACCGTTCTATACAGTTCAGCGTGCTGCAAGACATATTGCATTCTTGGCGAGTGTTCTACGAGCCGTAGCAGGGCGAGACCGTGAGCAGAGGAAGAGCCTGCCCGCAACTACGTTCGGGATTATGTTTCGTAGCAACTTTCGCATTTGATGCTGTATTGCCTCCGTGCCGTATCGTACGTCATGTTGTGGCTTCATCTGGCAACGTTGCTCTCAGCTGCCAGTCAAATATGGTTGGACCGTGAAGAAAGCAAGCAGCAGTGTGTCAGTGGCGGATGCCCGCCTCAAGATCGATCAAGCTCTCAAGGTACCAGGTGCGGGCGGCCGACATATGCACGGACGCGCGAGTTTCCTACATGGGATGTGGACAGGGATGAAGGAGAAGGGGAGACAGACAGAGCGAGAGAGAGAGAGGAAACTTGTTTGCTCTTTCTCTGGAACCCTTCAGATCTCTCAAGGAGCCATCGACGACGACGATGATGTTGATGAGTATGATGATGCTGCTGCTGATGATGGTGATGATGCTGATGGTGGTTGTGATGATGATGATGATGGTAGCGGTGGTGGTGGTGGTGACAACGACGACAACGACGACGACGACGACGACGATGATGATGATGATGCTTTTGCTGCTGCTGGTGATGATTATGAGCGAGGATGATGATGATGCTGATCATGATGATGATGGGACGGTGAGGATGCTGCTGACGATGCTGATGAGAATGGTGGTGATGATGATGCTGATTTTGGATGATGCTGATGATGCTGAATACGATGATGATGATGATGATGCTGATGATGATGCTGCTGATGATGATGATTATGCTGATGATGCTGATGTTGCTGATGATGCTGATGATGACGATTGTGCATGCGAATATGGTGTTGTTGATGCTGATGATGATATTGAGGGTGTTGACGCTGACGATGGTGATGATGCTGCTGATTATGAGGAGGAGGAGGAGGAGGAGGAGGAGGAGGAGGAGGGGGAGGAGGAGGAGGAGAAACTTCTGCAACCCAGCTTCCCGGACAGCAGACATTTGGGCGCGGCGCCTGCACGCCTGTCTTGCGTGCACCCAGGCGCCACGCGGGCGGATCGCGGGTGACTTGTAGCGCTGGCGGAAGGCATTCGTGGAAAACATACGAGTCGATCGCCCAGGCCGATATTCATTGACATCGAGCGCTGAAGGCTACCGTCAGCACCCGCATGCCTCTGCACTCCTCTTGGCTCCCTGTTCCCTCCCTCTCTCTCCCCCCACGTCTGGAGAGCGTCTCGCGAAGTTGGGTGCGTCCTGTCAGCAGCTCGCTCACCCTCACAAGTGCGAGAACTGGAGAAGGCTTGGCAACCGTCGCCGCCCGAAGAGGGACGGGGTCTCGGTCGAGCCTTTCTCCCTTTTGCCCTATACAACTTGGGATCTTGAACCGTGGATGCCAGGAGAATGGACGAGACGGAGGACAACGAGGACAAGAGGGGGAGCGGAGGAGCCGACCCACTCTGGCAGTACAGGCGCAGCAGGGTTGCGCCTGGAGGCCAGGCGCAGCAGGGCTGGCGCGCCGAGGGCACGGAACCCGGAGATTCTGGCGTCTCAGTTTGTTTCGAGCTGGGCGTTTCCGCCCGCATTTTTCGGGGCTCGAGAGACGAGGGTCAATGCAGACGGGGGTCAGCCAGAGCGCCAGATCTTGCGCTGGAGATGCCAGGAACGCCAGGAGTGCGGTGTTGTTGTTGCTGCCGCTGCTGCTGCTTCTGCTGCTCCTGCTGCTGCTCTGGTGTTCATCCTGCTCCTCCAGTGTCCTCCTCCTCCCCTGCTGTTCTTGCTGGTCCTCCTGCTGCTCCTCCCGTTCCTCCTGCTCCTGCTGCTCACCGTGCTGCTCCTCCTGCTCGTCCTGCTGCTGCTTCTGCTGCTGCTGCTCCGACTGCTCCTGCTGCTGCTGCTCTTGCTGCTCCTCCTGCTGGTCCCCTGGCCGACACTCCTCCTGCTGCTCTTCCTGTTGCTCCTCCTGCTGCTCCTGCTGCTGCTCCTCCTGCAGTTCCTCCCGCTGCTCCTCGTGATGCTCTTTTCCTGTTCCTCCTGCAGATGTTCCTGCTGGTCCCCTGCTCCTTCTCTTGCTGTTCCTCCTGCTGCTGCTCCTGCTGCTCATTTGTCTCATTCTGCTGCTCTGGCTGCTCCTCTGGCTGCTCTTCCTGCTGGTCTCCTCCCTGCTGTTCCTCCTGATGCGCTCGCTCCTCTGGTATTTCTCCTGCTCATGCTCCTCTTTCTGCTCCTCCTCCCACTCTCTTTCTCTCTCTCTTTCTCTCTCTCTCTCGCACTCTGAGGAGCGGCCACGGTCGGTCGGAGCCGACCGCGGACGCCCGAACGCTCGCGCGAGGCCGCGCAGCCCTCACGGCTGCAGGCCTGGCTTCAGGGCGGCGAGACCGAGCCCACCGCACGGCACGGCCAGCTCGCAAGCTGAGCCGCGCCGCCCTCCATCCTCGCCTCCGTGGCAGGGGGACGCCACGGAGGTCCCAGGAGAGGGCGGAAGAGCGCCTCAGGCAGCGCCCGAGGCACGCGG
>CAUYUJ010008031.1:0-10000 GCA_963575745.1 Prorocentrum cordatum | reverse complement strand
ATCCCAACAATGTTTATTACAACTACCATTATTATTACTACTACGATTACTACTACTACTACCGCTACTACTACTACTACTACTACTACTAATACTACTACTACTACTACTATTACTACTACTACTACTACTACTACTACTACTACGACTACTACTAACTAACTAACTACTACTACTACTACTACACTAACCACGACGTACATACTACCACTTGGACGACGACGCGACGACTGTTACTTTAGTATACGACTACTGCTACTACTACTACTTTTTAACTACCCCTTAAAAAAAAAGAACTTTACTACTTACTACTACGTCCCAAAGTAGCACGATATTCTTTTTTACTACTAATATGACTATTCTAGCACTCTATCGCTGCTATTTCTACTGCTACTTCTACTATGCCTACTACTGCTACTACTACAACTACTACTACGAAACTACGAACGACTAGCTACGACTACTACTGCTACTCTACTGCTACTACTTCTACTACTACTGACTACTACTATACTACTACTACTACTACTACTAACGACTACTACTACGACTACGACTACGACTACGACGATTACTACTACTACTACTACTACTACTAGTACTACTACTACTACTACTACTACTACGACTACTGCTACTACTACTACTACTACTACTATTACGTCGCCGCTGGTCGTCGTCGTCATCGCCGCCTGTCGTTGTCATCGTCGTCCTGGCTGGTCGTTGTCGTCGTTGTCGTCGCATTCGTAGTCGTTGCCGCTGTCGTCATCGTTGTCGTCGCCGCTTGTAATCGTCGTCGTCCTCGTCGTTTTCGTGGCCTTTACCAGTGCTCCTGCTGTTGCTCGCAATGCTACTACCAACATTAATGCTAGTACGATGCCTGAACCTGCCATTTTACCTGTATCCCCCTGCGGAAGCCAGACTCCTCCATCACAGTCGTTACGGGGGGAATGGAAAAGCGCATTCCTCATCGAGGTTTGGGCGTTCTCGTCGGTCCTCGGCGGTGTTCAGATCGTTCCGAAGGGTCGCTGGAGAGCCGAGCTATGGCCTGAAAGCCCAGGGATGCTCGAGTTATCTCCCTCCGCCTTCCTCCTCCTCAAGATCCTGGCATCTCATTCTTTCTGTCTTGAGCCAGGCGTTTTCGCCCGGTCTCGGGCCCCGGGACCCTTGTAGCTCGATCCGGCAAGAAAAACTGCTCAGAAAGATGGGGTCCGAAGATCCAAACTGGTGATTTTCGCGACGTCGGACCTCAGGGTCCGCGAATAAGGTTCGCGTCGTGAAAACAAAGTGACGACGGATTTGTTCACATGTTTTTGGCTCCGCAGGGCCTCTCGCCGTGCCTCAGGGCCGTCAAATACGGCTCGGGATGAGACACCAGATCCGGGTACAGGGTCGAGATTTCCGTGAACCGCGCAGGGAAAAAACAAGCCATCGCACGTCTGGGCTACGCCGAGTCCCTCCTCTGACATCCTGGCGTCTCCTTGTTTTCGAGCCAGATGTTCTCGCCAAGTTTCGGGCCCCAGAACCCTCACATATCGATCCGCGCGTTTTCGTCGGTCCTCGGCGGTTTTCTGGCCCTATGGTGCTCTTCAGCAGCTGCCCCTCGCCGAGAAGCGTTCCAGGGGTGCCCAGATCCTCCCGATCGGCCGCGGGAGAGCCGAGCTATGACCCAAGAACCAAGCATGCGCGCGCCGGGGCTCTGGGGCTTCGGGAGCAATTTTTCGCACTGTTTTCGCTGCGTTGGATCTCAGGGAAGGCGCCGCAAGCCCTTCCCTGAGATCACGCCCAAAGCCCAAGAGCCCCCGACCCAGTCTTTGTGCGTCATTTTTCGAGCCGGCTCGATCTGTGAGGGTCCCGGGGTTCGAAACCAAGCGAACACGCCTTGCTCGAAAAGCTTGAGACGCGAGAATATTAGGAAGGGGATGGGGGGGGCGGCGCGTGCATGTTTGGTTCTTGGGTCATAACTCGGCTCTCCCGCTGCCGTTCGGGACGATCCGGGCACCCCTTGAACGCCTCTCGGCGAAGCGCAGCTGCTGGAGAGCACCCCGGGACCGGAAAACCGCCGAGGACCGACGAACAGTTTTGAACACTCCAAAACTCGAGCATGCTTGGGTTTCCCGGCCGCAGTTCGGCTCTCCGGCGGCCCTCCTGGGACGATCTCCGAGCACGGCGAGGCGCAGCTGCTGGAGAGCACCCCGGGGCCGTGCAAAACTGCCATCAACCGACGAGCGCCTCCGAAGACCTCGAGCCTTAGCCGTCTGGGAAGGGCGGAGGGCGAAAGGGCGGACCCTGAGATCCTGGCGTCGCAATTTTGTCAGAGCCGGGCGATTCGCCCAGTTTCGGCGGGCCCTCTCACAGATCGATCCAGCTCGAAAAACGGCGCAGAAAGATGGGGTTCACGATGTTGCACTGTTTTCGCGACATCGGACCACAGGGGAGGACGGAGGGCGGCGGGGGCCGGGGCGGGCAGATGGAGCGGGCTTGCGGTGTGCGTCGAGGTGGCCGCAGCCCGCTCGGCTCCGCGGGCATCCACGGAGCGGCCAGCGGTGCAGAGGAGGTGTCGCGGCTGCAGGCTCGGGTGGCGCACCTCGAAGGACACCGGGCTTCAACGTCAATCTGAAAGGGTCGGACCCCAGACATCTTCGTGTCGTGGCAAAGATCAGGACGGTAGGTTTCTGGCAGTTTTCGGCCTCTAGGGACCCTCGCCGGGCCCTTTGTACCGTCTAACATCGATTCGGGATGAACAGCTGGCCCCAGGAGAAGGGTCGGGATTTCGGGGAGACACATGACATGCGCCACTCTACCCTACCCTACTCCACTTCACTCCGACGCTATTCTGCTCTAACTTACTCTCCTGATCTCTACTGTGCTAGACTCTGCTCTTCTCTGCTCTATTCTACCCTGTACTCTATTCTAGCCTACTCTACTCTACCACCTACCCTACTCCACTCTACTCTGCACTACTCTACTCTACTCTGCCCTACCCTGACATACCCTAACCTTATACTCTTCTCTGCGCCGCTCTACTCTACCCTACTCTATCTACGCTACTCTACTCTTCTTTTGATTTACTCTACTCATCTACTGTTCTCTGCCCTGCTCTACTCTTGTCTACTCTACTCTACTTTTCTACACTTCTGAGTTCGACGATCGTTGGACAATTGCTGGGACGCCATTCGAATAGCCACGGGGAGAGGAGTAAGCAATGCGGACAGGAAGAGGCCATGCTGATAGGAGGAAGCCATGCGGACAGGAAGAAACCATGCGGATGGGAGGACGCCATGCTGGTAGGAGGAAACCATGCGGATAAGAGGAAGCCGGCAAAGGAAGCCACGGGGATAGCATGAGGCCATACGAACATTTTCACAATGCAGGGCCAAAACGAGGGCGGGACCAGTGGACCAATTGTCTCCGCGTTGAGCCAGGACTCCTCTGGGAAACCTTGTTCTGAGAAACATCAGAACATTGCATGTCTGGGAGGGCACGTGGCGGGGGTCAGCGCCAGCGGAGGGCACGTGGCAGTTAGCGCTAGTCAGAAGATGACAATCTACCTATGCCGCTACCCTTCCCTCGTGGCCATGGCTAGATTCACCTCGAAGTCCTGTTCAGAACGCACCCCAAGAGAGGTCCGTGGAGTAGCGGCGTGGGTATATTTGTGTCTCCCTATCTAGCGGAGTTCAGCCAATCTTCACCGAAACTTTCTGGCTCGTCCTGGTTTGGGAGCCACACGGAGCCGACGCTTCCCTGTTTTGGAATTGCTACGATTCCAGCAGGGGTTCGCGATATGGCGTTGCCGCCGACGTGCGTTAGCGCGTCCCTGACAAAATGAAGGTATAGCAGATTCTTCTGGCCATGAATTTTCCTGTCCACTACCACTGCAACTGCAACTTCAAGAACAGCTACATGTAGTGTTGCTGATTTTGATTGCGATGTGCGGGCTAGGGTCCCTGCCGTAATGTGGGATCGCTACATGGTGTGCGATAATTACAGCCAGCCTGTACATGCCATCATCTCAGTCTTACGCCTTACCTACATTGCGTTATGGGAGTCGTGCGCTAGGCCTGTGCTGAAGGTGTGTAATCCTGGAGACGTTGGGTTAATGGAGCGTAGGGGGGCCGGTGATGCTAACGCGAACAGGGTGCCCCCCTTCTGGGAGATCGATCTCGGTCTCGGTTCTTGCCGTGCGTGCGCGGGCAGGCAGGCCCTAGGATAAAGATACATCGCTCCCGAGCGTGCCGGAACTTTCTCAGGGCGTGTCGGAGCGCTCTGAAACGGCCGGGGCGCCCCAGACCATCCTCCAGACCCGCCAGGCCTGAGAGATTCCCGACGTCTCTCGGGCCAGCCATCGTGGCATGATGTCCGACTCTGAACCAAACTTCCGAGTTGGTTTTGGAGGTCGCCGAGGCGATCGCGGCGGCCACAAATCTTGGCAAGGTCGTTGTTAAGCGAGTGCCCCAGATGTTCAAGCATCCCCCTCCTAAGACCTGATAGTTGATTAATCCAGGCCAGGACAGACTTGGTCGGGGGGAATGGGCGGCGAGGCCGAATTTCATTATCGCTGGGGAAGGTGCGAATTGAAGTGGCCATACAGTGGCGCTGCCGCGCGATTCCGCCACCGCGCTCGGCCAGGCGCCCAGGGGGGAGGGAGGGCGCCAGGAGGGGATGATCGATTGAACGTCCCTCTCCAAACCTCATATACTTGGGCACGCTTTCTGCCTGGAAGGTCAACGACGCAGGGACGTGGTCATACAAAACAAACGCATCTTGGACTCGATGCGTCGGGGGGGCCCGATCATTGCTTCGCAAGGAGCGACATGGTCCGACACACACACATACCGCTGCAAGCGCGGTGGCAGATCTTCTCATGCTCAATAGAACAAGTATCACGAACGTGTCGCAGGGATATAGGATTCTCACAAGTTCAGTTTCCCTGACTCACGAACGTGTGGCAGGGTTGTGCGATTCTCACCAGGTCAGCTTTTCCCAAGTCAAGAACGTGTGGCAGGGCCATGGGATTCTCATCATTTCAGCTGTTCCAAGACACGAACGTGTGGCAGGCCCATCGGATTCTACGCATTTGAGCTTCCAGGCACAGTGCGAGCGCTAGGCCTCGAACGAGAAACGCCCAGGTGCTGGGGACCGAATGTCTCGAGGCCAGAACTTTGTGTTGGCACTCGTTCTTGCATCCTCTCTGTGTCTGTCTGTACACTTGCAATGTTGTCTCGTGCGCTTGTGTATGTGTCTTGTTTGACCATGGCGGATCTGGCTCAAGGCTTTCTGACTAACAGTGAAAACCAGAAAGTGCAAGGCTTCGCGATTGTCCGCCCGAACCCCGCGTGCCAACACTTTGTAAGTCCAGCCTCGCATCCGTACGCGCGAGTTCCGAGGCCCCCCGAGGAAAACATCCCATGGCTACCTTCGTACATACGAATTGCTGGGATGCGAGATTTATCATCCCCCCGAACCCCGAACTTGATTATCCCCTGGGTGTGGTCATCCGGGGTATTCGGTTAAGGCGCGGCATGCCCCTTCCCAGCCGCCCGCCCCGCTCTGCGATGCAGGCGTGGCTCATCACTTTCAATGTAGCGACAGAGAGTTGTCAATATGTGTCTAATGTGGGCAGCCCTTTTTATTTTTTGGTTCGAGGCCGATTGCCAGCCACGCAACCAGACTGGGCCCCCCCACGGGCGCGAAGATGCTCGCGCCTCGCTCGTCGCGGCCCAGGCTTCTGAAATACTTATGGCGCGATGCGCGAAGGTGGCCGCGCGTCGCGGGGCGCGGGGCGCGATGCGCGAGGTTGCGGTCGGGAACTTTTGGATACCGCGTCGCTCCGTGGGTTCTGGCAAACCATTCCTTGGCGCGAGAAGCTATCCCCTTCCCGGTCCCCCGGTATCAACGTCTGGAGCTTCCCTAAGCCCCCAGCCCCGCGGTGCGGAGCGACACGCTATCCGCTCTCAAGGCATAGAGTGGCGCCAGGGTTGCCGCCGCGACACGCTAAGCAAAAACTCCTGACCGTAGGCGCCCCATCCGGTGGGGGCGTTGGTTAAGAAATGCACCCAGAAGGCTTCAGACCCCAGAGGATTCCATATCTGATGAGGGCGGCGGTGGTTTCCATGGCCAATCCACGGTTCGAGTTCTACTGGCTTCATGACCTTGGATTCCTGACCCAATGGTTCCTTATGTGACCGCGCAAGAAGAAACCGCAGCTGGAAGTTCTGGACGTTTTCTTAAGATTATGTTTTTTGTCTGTTGTTTTTGCGTTGCGGCTGTCGTTGGCGAGTGTTTTTGGTTTGACGCAGTGCTTTCTCGAAAGGTTGCAGCCTGGCCACTTGCAGCGCTTTTCCCGCGGATATTCCGTTCAATGTGCTTTCGCGAGGCCGAGTGGCGATCGCGCGCGGCGGCGCCCGTTGACCACAACCCACGCGCGCGCTGATCAGGGGAGGTCGTAGAAGTAATTATCCCGGCAAAGCAACCTGACAGCGATGTGTAGGAGCATATCTGGAAGCATTCCCCTTGAGATTCAGACGAGAATCCAGTTGTAGAATTCTGCTGTTCTCGCAGTCGTAGTCGCATTCGCGATGACAGTCGCAGTGGCACCAGCAGTCGCCTCAGCCTCAGCCTGCCTCAGCCTGCGTCAGCCTGCCCCAGCCTCAGCCTGCCTCAGCCTGCCTCAGCCTGCCTCAGCCTGCCTCAGCCTCAGCCTGCCTCAACCTACCAGGGCTCGTTTCGATTCCTCCGATTCGATTCGATTCGACTTCGATGGATTCCGATTCCGATTCGATTCGATTTTGGATTCCGATTTGGGCTCCGATTTTCCAATGGAGGCTTCCTAAACTGCCGATTTCCGCCGATTCGACTTTTCCCGATTCGGCTGCCGACTTCCGCCGATCCGATTGATTTCGATCGCCGATCCGACTTATCGATTCGATTCTGGGCCCTCCTGGCCTACAGCTGCCTGAGGCAGGCTGAGGCAGCCTGAGCCTGCCTCAGCCTGCCTCAGCCTCCGACTGCAGAAGCCTCAGCCTCAGCCTGCCTCAGCCTCAGCCTCAGCCTGCCTCAGCCTCAGCCTGCCTCAGCCTCAGCCTCAGCCTGCTTCAGCCTCAGCCTCAATCTGCCTTCAGCCTCGGCCTCAGCCTCAACCTGCCTCAGCCTCACCCTGCATCAGCCTCAGCCTCAGCCTCAGCCTGCCTCAGCATCAGCCTGCCTCAGCCTCAGCCTCAGCCTGCCTCGGCCTCAGCCTCAGCCTGCTTCACAGCATCAGCCTGATCTGCCGTCGGCCTCGGCCTCAGCCTCAAGCGCTGCCTCAGCCTCAGCCTGCATCATCCTCAGACATCAGCTCAGCTGCCTCAGCATCAGCCTCCTCAGCCTCGCCTCAGCTTCGGCCTTTCCTCAGCCTCACCTCAACCTTCCTTCCGCCTCAGCCTCAGTCTGCCTGCAGCCTCGGCCCTCAGCCCCACCTGCTCATCCTGAGCCGCCTCAGCCTCAGCCTGCTTCAGCCTCAGCCTCAGCCTGCCTCAGCCTCAGCCTGCATCAGCCTCAGCCTCAGCCTGCCTCATCATCAGCCTGCCTCAGCCTCAGCCTCAGCCTGCCTCAGCCTCAGCCTCAGCCTGCTTCAGCCTCAGCATCAGTCTGCCTTCAGCCTCGGCCTCAGCCTCAGTCTGCCTCAGCCTCAGCCTGCATGAGCCTCAGCCTAAGCCTCAGCCTGCCTCAGCATCAGCCTGCCTCAGCCTCAGCCTCAGCCTGCCTCAGCCTCAGCCTCAGCCTGCTTCAGCCTCAGCCTCAGTCTGCCTTCAGCCTCGGCCTCAGCCTCAGCCTGCCTCAGCCTCAGCCTGCCTCAGCCTCAGCCTCAGCCTCAGCCTGCCTCGGCATCAGCCTGCCTCAGCCTCAGCCTCAGCCTGCCTCAGCCTCAGCCTCAGCCTGCTTCAGCCTCAGCCTCAGTCTGCCTTCAGCCTCGGCCTCAGCATCAGCCTGCCTCAGCCTCAGCCTGCCTCAGCCTCAGCCTCAGCCTGCCTCAGCCTCAGCCTCAGCCTGCTTCAGCCTCAGCCTCAGTCTGCCTTCAGCCTCGGCCTCAGCCTCAGCCTGCCTCAGCCTCAGCCTGCATCAGCCTCAGCCTCAGCCTCAGCCTGCCTCAGCATCAGCCTGCTGCAGCCTCAGCCTCAGCCTGCCTCAGCCTCAGCCTCAGTCTGCTTCAGCCTCGGCCTCAGCCTCAGCCTGCTTCAGCCTCAGCCTGCCTCAGCTTCAGCATCAGCCTGCCTCAGCATTCAAAATGTGGCCCGGGAGTTCTGGGAACTCGAAGAACACGAAGTGGCCTACTGTTTGCTCCGGGCATTCAAAATCATGCCCAGGAATGGAGTTCTGGGAACTCGAAGACCACGAAGTGGCCTACAGTTGGCTCCGGGCATTCAAAATAATGCCCAGGAATGGAGTTCTGGGAACTCGAAGAACACGAAGTGGCCTACAGTTGGCTCCAGGCATTCAAAATCATGCCCAGGAATGGAGTTCTGGGAACTCGAAGACCACGAAGTGCGTTACTGTTGGCTAAAAAAAGAGTCCCCGGCATCCTCCCCCGGATCGCGCCCAGACCCCCTTGTGGCGTCAGGATGCTCTCTTTTGACCCCACTAGAAACCTATCAGTCTTCGCTGTTAGGTAAAAACGCGAAAGAGCGTTTTCTACCGCTGCTGGCGGAAAACCGGGGGGGGGTCACTTGGGGTTCCCAACCCGTCCCCCCCCCCCTTTCGAAAACCGGGGGGTCAGTACCCGTTCGAACCCCCCCTCTCCCCCCACCCCTTTCGTCCATCATGAAAAGGGGGTGGGGTCATTTCCGGTTCGAAACCCTCCCTGTTGCCGCCGGCAAGCGATTCCCGCTCTTCGGGACAGTGGGACACTGGTGGGGACACTGGGACAGTGGTGAGGACGGTGGTGGTGGGGACAGTGGTGCGGGGACAGTGGGACAGTGGTGGGGACAGTGGGACAGTGGTGGGGACGGTAGTGGTGGGGACAGTGGTGAGGGGACAGCGGGACAGTGGTAGTGACAGTGGGGACAGTGGGACAATGGTGGGGACGGTAGTGGTGGGGACAGTGGTGAAGGCGGTAATGAGGACGGTGGTGGGACAGTGGGGTGGGGACAGTGGGGACAGTGGGACAGTGGCGGAGACAGTGGGGACAGTGGGACAGCACAGTGTGACAGCGGCGGGGACAGTGGGGACAGTTGGAAAGTCGTGGGAAAGTGGGGACAATGGGACAGTGGTGGGGACAGTGGGGACAATAGGGAGAGCGGGACCGTTGAGGGACAATGGTGGGGACAGTGGGGACAGTAAGACACTGATGGGGGCACTGGTGGGGACAGCGGGGACAATGGTGGGAAGACTGGGGACACTGGGACAGTGGTGGGAACAGTGGGACAGTGGTGAGGACGGTGGTGGTTGGGACAGTGGTGTGGGGACAGTGGGACAGTGGTGGGGACAGTGGGGCCAGTGGGACAGTGGTGGGGACAGTGGGGCCAGTGGGACAGTAGGTCCACTCCCCAAAGGTTCGGGATCTTTTTATTGCTAATCATCAGAGGGTGGGGAGTCGAGACAGCGGCAGTTTGCCTTCGGGGGGCTCTCTCGTCGCCACGCCTGGGCGCAGCTTGGAAAACATATGCGCTTGGACTCCAGGAGGGGTCGGTTCAGGGACCGATTTTGAGCTGCCGTTGCAAGTCGCCCTGCTGCTCCGAGATATGGGCTAAAACAGCTGTGAGGGTCATAGGACCTGGCCCGCACCACCCCTAAGGTCTGTTTGTCGTCGTCGTCGTCGTCGTCGTCGTCGTCGTCGTCGTCGTCGTCGTCGTCGTCGTCGTCTGCTGGCACGCCCAGGGAGGGTTCTTGCGCCCAAACGACGGCGATGAACCCTCCCCTTGGCGCCAGCAAACGACGACGGGCTTGGGGGGGCTGCCGGGACGGGGGGTTCTGTGAAGGGGGGGTCCAGATCGCCGGTTGCTTGGAATGTTGGGTTGAGTCC
>CAUYUJ010008030.1:0-42777 GCA_963575745.1 Prorocentrum cordatum | reverse complement strand
GAGGAGGAGGAGGAGGAGCAGGAGGAGGGGGGAGGAGGAGGAGGAGGAGGGGGAGGAGAAAGAGGAGGAGGAGGAGGAGGAGGAGGGGACGTGGGGCCGCCTTTGCGACATCGATGCCTTGCGTTTGTTTCCTCAGGCTGGACACTGTCGCTGGCAGCGCGCAGCATGTCAAGGACCCCGCGACGGACAAACTGTTTGTCAGCGCCGCCCAGGCGTTCATCACGCAAAGCGGCGGCTGGAAAAAACCAGGCTCCCAAGCGGTTCTCTGCGAGGGCCCGCGCACCGACGGGGCCGCCAGCCTCGTCCACTTGGGGTTGACGTACCACCCCACCGCGTACTGAAGGCTTGAGAGGTGGGCTCCGATCGTCCGTTTTCTTTCGTCCAGAAGCCGGGCGCCTTTTACTTGTCCAACACAGTGGCCTTCCTCCACCAGGCTGTGCATCTCGGCACCAGTGACCCTCGCGACATCTTCCAATTCGGCGACCTCGAGCACTGCTCCCTCACCGTGATGCTGCGGTCTACCTTCTTCCCCGAGCAGAGGGCCCGCCTCGCCAACTGGGCGCCCAGTCCGGAGGAAGCGTACACGGCGTGCCAGGAGGCCGTGAAGTATTGGATGATGGAGTACGGAGAGCACTTCGCCCTGCCGTCTCTCAGCGAGGTGAAGGCGGAGCACGCGAGCGCCCTCGAGGCAATCACCGCAACGACCAGAGCTACGCGCCAGCGCAGGGCGTGATTGCCAGCCGGTGCCTGCCACGAATGCGCCTGTGCGCGGCCTTGAGGGGAGATGGAGGGAAGAGGAGGGAGAGAGGGGTCGGGGGGGAGAGAGGGGTCGAGAGGAGAGAGAGGTCGGGGGAGGCCCCGCCTGAGCGAACAGGGCATCCAAATGCCAAACTATTTATTAGGTTTCGTGCCCCTCCAACCACTCCAGGGAGGCCCCGCCTGAGCGAGCAGGGTATTCGAACACCGTACTATGTATCAAGTTTCATGCCCCTCCAACCCCTCCAGGGAGGCTCCACATGAACGAGCCGGGTATCAAGATACCATACTATTTAGCAGGCTTCGTGCCCTTCCCACCCCTCCAGGCAGGCCCCGCTTGAGCGAGCGGTGTATTCGGATACCATACTATTTATCAGGTTTCGTGCCCCTCCCGCCCCTCCAAAGGGGCCCCGCCTGAGCGAGCAGGGCATTCGAACACCGTACTCTTTATCGGGTTTCGTGCCCCTCCCACCTTTCCGGGGAGGCCCCGCCTGACCGGGCAGGGTTTTCAAATACCACATTATTTATCAGGTTTCGTGCCCCTCCCACCCCTCCAAGGAGGCCCCGCCTGAGCGAGCAGGGTATTCGAATACCGCACTATTTATCGGGCTTCGTGTCTATTTATGAGGTTTCGTGCCCCTCCCACCCCTCCAGGTAGAACCCGCTTGAGCGAGCAGGGTATTCGAATACCATACTACTGATCAGGTTCCGTGCCCCTCAGGGAGGCCTCGCCTGAGCGAACAGGGTATTCGAATACCAAACTATTTATCAGGTTTCGTCCCCTCCAACCACTCCAGGGAGGCCCCGCGTGAACGAGCCGGGTATTCGAATACCATACTATTTATCAGGTTTCGTGCCCCTCCCACCCCTCCAGGGAGGCCCCGCTTGAGCGAGCAGGGTATTCGAATAAGTGTACTCGGATACCATACTATTTAACAGGCTTTGTGCCCCTCCCACCCCTCCAGGGAGGCCCCGCCTGACCGGGCAGTGTATTCGGATACCATACTATTTAACAAGCTTCGCGCCCCTCCCACCCCTCCAGGGAGGCCCCGCCTGACCGGGCAGGGTATTCAAATACCATACTATGTAGCAAGCTTCGTGCCCCTCCCACACCTCCAAGGAGGCCCCGCGTGAACGAGCCGGGTATTCGAATATCATACTATTTATCAGGTTTCGTGCCCCTCCCACCCATCCAGGGAGGCCCCGCCTGAGCGAGCAGTGTATTCGGACACGATCCTATTTTACAGGCTTCGTGCCCCTCCCACCCCTCCAGGTAGGCCCCGCCTGAGCGAGCAGTGTATTCGAATACCGCACTATTTATCAGGTTTCGTGCCCCTCCCACCCATCCAGGGAGGCCCCGCCTGAGCGAGCAGGGTATTCGAATACCATACTATTCCTCAGGTTTCGTGTCTATTTATCAGGTTTCGTGCCCCTCCCACCCCTCCAGGGAGGCCCCGAGACAGAGGAGGAGGAGGGGGATGATAGAGGAAAATGGAGAAGGCGAGGGCGGGTTGCAGACAAAAAACAATGCAACCCCGTAGCATCCTTATGTGGGGAACTCCGTTAGCATAATTGTCCTCTTTTTTGTCCTCTTCTCCTCCTCCTCCTCCTCCTCCAGTTCCTCCACCTCTTCGGTGTCTTCGATATCGCCCTCTGTCCCTGGGCGCCTCGCGCGGAGGTGTCAAGGATTGTCGCGGGAAGCATTCGATGACTCTGTCATGCACCTGGAGATCTCCTGGCGCCCTCCTGTGGGTCATTCTGTCACCTAGAATGTCGCCCTCCTTTCCTCACTCATTAGCTCCCAAGAGCATCGTTTCTGGATGGGCTGGTTGGGGGTAGTAGAAGGGTCAACAATGGTGTCGCGTCGCGGTATGTCCGATGACCTCGCGGCCGTCGTGCCCGAGCACTCCGGGCGGGGCCTCGCTGGAGGGGTGGGGGGGGGGGGGCACGAAACTTGATAATTAGTATAATATTCAAAAACCCTGCCCGGTCAGGCAGGGCCTCCCTGGATGGGGTGGGAGGGGCACGAAACCTGATAAATAATATGGTTTTCGGATATCCTGCTCGCTCAGCAGGCGGGGCCTCCCTGGAGGGGTGGGGGGGGCACGAAACTTGCTACATAGCATGGTATCCGACTAGACTGCTCGCTCAGGCGGGGCCTCCCTGGAGGGGTGGGAGGGCACGAAACCTTATAAATATTATGGTATTCGAATACCCTGCTCGGGTAGGCGGGGCCTCCCTGGATGGGTTTGGAGGGGCCCGGAACCTGATTAATAGTATGGTGTTCGAATACCCTGCCCGGTCAGGCGGGGCCTCCCTGGGGGGTGGGAAGGGCACGATGCCTGATAAATAATACTGTATTCGAATACCCTGCTCGCTCAGGCAGGGCCTCCCTGGAGGGGTGGGAGGGGCGCGAAACCTCATGAATAGTCTGGTATTCGAATACCCTGCCCGGTCAGGCGGGGCCTCCCTAGAGGGGTGGGAGGGGCGCGAGGCCGGATAAATAGTGCGGTATTCGAATACCCTGCTCGGTCAGGTGGGGCCTCCCTGGAGGGGTGGGAGGGGCACGAAACCTGATAAATAGTATGATATTCGAATACCCTGCTCGCTCAGGCGGGGCCTCCCTGGAGGGGTGGGAGGGGCACGAAACTTGATAGATAGGCACGAAGCCTGATAAGTAGTATGGTTTTCGAATACCCTGCTCGCTCCGGCGGGGCCTCCTTGGAGGTGTGGGAGGGGCACGAAGCTTGCTACATAGTATGGTATTTGAATACCCTGCCCGGTCAGGCTGGGCCTGCCTGGAGGGGTGGAAGGGGCGCGAAGCTTGTTAAATAGTATGGTATCCGAATACACTGCCCGGTCAGGCGGGGCCTCCCTGGAGGGGTGGGAGGGGCACGAAGCCTGTTGAATAGTATGGTATCCGAATACACTTTTATTCGAATGCCCTGCTCGCTCAGGCGGGGCCTCCCTGGAGGGGTGGGAGGGGCACGAAACCTGATAAATAGTATGGTGTTCGAATACCCTGCTCGCTCAGGTGGGGCCTCCCTGGAGGGGTTGGACGGGCACGAAGCTTGATAAATAGTGCGGTATTCGAATACCCTGCTCGCTCAGGCGAGGCCTCCCTGGAGGTGTGGGAAGGTATAGTGTGGTGTGGAAGGTATGGTATGGTATGGCAGTTACGGTATGGTATGGTATGGAAGGTATGGTATGGCAGCGATGATGCAGTAGGTATGGTATGGTATTGTACGGATGGTATGGAAAAAAAAATCGGGAGGTGGGAAGGTGGGAAGGTGGAGAGGTTGGAAGGAGACGGTGTTTTGGGAAAACAAGAACCCCACTCGGGATGTGGGGAACAAGTTGCACAACATGTTGTGCCATCGCGCGGGTTGCGCCATAAGTTGCGCCGCCACCCCTTCCCCAGCGATGGGGGGGAATGTCAGGATTAGGGCGCTGCCTCCACTCGGCCCCCCTGGCTGGGCGCGCGTGCGATATACGATCGATGGCCTGGAAGTCTTCCCCGAACGGCAGTTGGCGGTGGGATTGCAGGAAGGGGAGGTGATGGGGGGGGAGCGGGGGGGCATCTCCTCCCCCCCCCATCCGCGACCAGGGTTTGAGGGCTTAGAGTTTTTGGGCCCCATGAAGGTATCAGGGCCCATGGGCTGAATAAATCGGGTAAACAGTTCATGCGTTTAGGGTTCCACGTTTCATTCACTGTTGATGTGTTCAGAAAGTTTCAACAGCTGAAACTTCAAATGGTTTATTTTTTTAACCTGAAGGGGTTGGACGTTTAAAGGGTTTAGGCGCGTACAAAACAGGACGCGCGCGCGAGAGGGACAGGGGCCACGTAAAAGGAAAAACCCAGGTGCCTGCGATGACGGGACCGCCGGCTGAGCATGCTGGAGCCCCTTTGTCGCGACGTCGCGCCCGACGCCGCGACAGTGGGGCCGGGTAGCGGCCGCGGGCGGCCATTGATACACGACACATGTGCATTTTTTGTCTCTCCCTTTGTGAAAGTGGACGGGTGGTTGAAAATGACAAAGCCCTATGGGGGGTAAACATGTAAGCAGCTCTATGTAAGCCCCATGTAAGAGGAATGTAAGCCCCAGGTAAGAGGAATGTGCGTAATAAGCCCATGTGAAAGGAATGCAGGATACCCAGGGAAGCTTCATGCAAGAGGAATGTAAGCCCCATGTAGTAATCAGCCCCCATGTAGCGTAAGCCCCATGCAATAGAGGAACCCCGTGTAGTAAGAGGGATAGAATGTAGCAAACCCCGCGTAACAAGGCCCATGTAAGCTTCAGTGGGCCCCGTGAGGGAAGCCCCATGTGAGCCTGTATTGAATATGAAAAAAAATGCAAGCTCCACAAGGATGGATCCTAGGTGCCGAATGCTCGTGGGCCAGGTGCCGAATGGCGCGGTTAGACTTTCCATGCGAATCAAACCACTGTGTTGAGTGTGCGCCTCGGGGACCAACGCCATCGCCTCATTGATACGACCAGACGTAACTGCGACATAGCAGCCCTCATGGCAAACTCCACCCAAAGAGGACGACGCTATGTTCCCGTTGACATCGACCGACGTTCAAAAGAGATTCATCGTACCATTCAGCTCTCACGACACGATGCATTGGACTATCCCTCCGCCCTGTGGCCTACATATTGCGTTCCCCCCCGCACGACGGAGACGTCGCCGTCGTCCATAGGATTGCTTGTCTCGAACCTCTGCCATCAACATGCGATGCCCTCAGGTGCGATTCTGTGTTCCCGATTCACCGTGTCATGCAGCCGTCACAATTGGCAGAATTGCTCGCCGTCTGCACATATGAGCAGGCATCGCCAGGTGCCCAAAGCAGCTCCTGCAGTCGGCAGTGCTTTTTGGCATCCGTCCATCAGACAGCTCACGAGTTGTGCTGCGCCTGTGCAGTCCACCATGTGCGTTTCACCAATTGTTTACGATTGCGCATTGCACGCCGTGCAAGTCGTTAATACCATGTTTCCTTGTCACACCGCGGAGGCTGAGGAGCGAGCCCCCACGTTCATGCAGCAGCCTGTTGTACAAAAATACACTACCCGCGCCTTCGCCGCGGACCTCCTGGGCCCCCTCGGGGCCGGGCTTTCTCGGAGGTTCCTTGGTTTTTCCGATGGCCATGACAAGAGCCACCGAGGCCCCAAGAAGATTCCGAAATGAACCCGAGAGAGCAACGCGATATTCCCAAGACTGGTCACGTGAGGAAGGCTTCGCGTAACCGTTCTTGAGCTATCATACTGCCATCTCGGGAGCCTCTGGTGGAGCAGCTGGGCGCTCTCCTGACCTTCTGCGAGAACGTTCGGACAGTTCGGAAAAGGGCCCAAGGTCTGGATTCACCTGGAGCACTCCCTGTGCCCTCCTGGATTGCCTTTTGGAGGCCTCTTTGGGCCTTCTTGTGGCTTCGAGAGCCGTCTTGAGGTCATCTAGGACCATCTTGTGGACATCGGTCACGTGAGGAAGGCTTCGCAGAACCGCTCTTGAGCCATCATGTTGCCATCTCGGCAGCCTTTTGTGGAATGTTTGGCGTTTTCCTGACTTTCTGCGAGAACGTTCGGACAGCTCGGAAAAGGGCCCAAGGTCTGGATTCCCCTGGAGCCTTCCTCGGGCTCTCCTGGATTGCCTTTTGGAGGCCTCCCTGGGCCTTCTCGTGGTTCCGAGAGCCGTCTTGAGACCATCCGGGGCCATCTTCGGGACATGTTTGGCTCTCTTGGTGGCATATTGGATGAACTTGGAAACCTCTGAGACTCTCTTCGGCCGTCTTGCAGGCAGTCATGCAGGACGTCTGGCTCCTCCCCCACTTCCTTGTGCATAGGACGCTCCTTCCCCATGCTCCTCCTCCCGCCTCTGTCTCCTGCCTCTCCTCCTGTGCGTCCCTACCTCCGACACCTTCCAGAACTTGCGGAATAATCGGATCTCTTCCGTGGATGTGGTGTTTCGGCCCGGACCCGTATTCTGAAGATCCCAGGGCCGAAATCGGCTCCATGGTGTCGCAAAACACACAAAAACGGAGCCGACCATCATCGCTGAAAAATCTGCGAAGCAGCGTAGTTGGCGGACGAGGAGGAGGTGGAGGAGGAGGAGGAGGAGCCGCCGACGCCGGGAGGAGGAGGAGAGGCAGGTCCTCCTCCCTCCTCCCTCTTCCTCTTCCCTCCTTATCCTCCCTCTCTCTCTCTCTCTCCCTCCTCCTTCCTCCCTCCTCCCTCCTTATCCTCCCTCCCCCCTCCTCCTCCCTCCTCCACCTCCCTCCTCCTTATCCTCTCTCCGCCCTGCTACGCCCTCCTTCCTCCTCCTTTTCCTCGATGTTCGATTCCTCACTGGCGTTTCTGTGTGGCTACTGGATATCGCCCGACGCTCTTCGCCCCCCGTCCTAGGCCTTCCCTCGAGGGGGGGGGGGCCTCGCAAACATTCGGCGCCCCGAGAGTCGTGCATGAAAAGCACCCTCCGAGAGACCCAAAGGAGGAGGAGGAGGAGGAGGAGGAGGAGGAGGAGGAGGAGGAGGAGAAGGAAAAAGGAGGAGGAGGGGGGGGACAAGCTAAGTGCGCGCGCGTCTTAACTGACGTCCTACCCCTCCCTCCCATCCCTTACCATGGCGCACATTTTTTCATACGCACAATCGGATTTCACAGCATGGCTTAGCAGAAGAGAGCGTAGCACGGCAGAAGCTGACTTTGGAACGTGCGGGAGGCCGAAAAGGTGGCCCGCCATGCAGCGAGAGTAACAGGTTGGAATGAGCAGAGCCATGCGGAGTGGCCTTTTTTTCCAATCCTGCGTGTAAAATCACCATGCGCGGGAGGATTCGGACCAAGCGGAAGGCCGAGAATGAGGCCAACGCTGCAGCGGGAGCAGAATTTTGGAAGGACAAACACATGCGGAGTGGCACTTGTTTCCAACCCTGTCTGTAAAAACACCATGCGCGGGAGGATTCGGACCACGCGGAAGGCCGAACATGAGGCCAGCGTTGCAGCGGGAGCAACATTTTGGAAGAACCGCACACATTCGGATTGAACAACATATATATAGTTATGTATAACAAGCTCCGGGATGTTGTTTTGTATCTTGTGTGTGGAAAAACAGTATGCGACAGAGGGCCCGATATTTTGCGCACGCCCCCGGGGGAAAGAGGAGAGCAGTATTCAGATTGAGTAGTTGTAGAGGAGGAAGAGGAGGAGGAGCAGGAGGAGGAGGAGGAGCGGAGTGGCAGGAGGAGGAGGAGGAGGAGGAGGAGGAGGAGGCAGAGGTGGACAACGGCGATGCTCCCGCGCGTCCTCCGCAGGAGGATGAGAATGGTGATCAAACAGTGGAGGAGGAGGAGGATCAAGAGAGGGAAGAGGAGGAGGAGGAGCAGGAGGAGGAGGAGGAGGGGGAGGAGGATAAGGAACACTGAGGTGGCGGAGGCACCCCCTTTGCTGCCACCTCCGGGCCTCCTAAGCACCTCCATTGCCGTTGAAAACAGATCTAGGGGAAACGCATGTGGGACAATACCGGACGAACAAGGCCAAAGGTTTGAGCGTTCTTCCATCAGCATTGACACGCAGCGAGACACGCATGCGCAATATTGCGCACGTGCTCCCATAACGTGGTCGTGGTGGGGTGGTATCGGGAGCCATCCGATGATTTGTATGACTCTGGTTCGGCCCCCGCTAGAACCGAAGCGCGCGCGAAGCGCGCGTGGTTCTAGTCAAAATATCTGCGCGGACGGGGGGATCCAACATGCGCCAGGCGCGTGCGCGCAGGGCATGTCTTTTTACGTGCCCGCGGCTCCACCACAATGCGCGCGCGGAAGTGGGGGAATCCAACATGCGGTGCGCGCGGGGCATTTGTTTTACATGTCCACCGCTTGATAAGATAAGTACATGTGCGCGCAGAGGGGGTTGGAACGCAATCTGCGTCTCACGCGTCCGTGGCCCCCAGGGGGGGGACCCAGTTTGGTCGCGCCGGATTCCTCACGCTTACACAGGCGCCGCCGGGCAGGAGGGAGATGACGATGGGGAGAAGCAGTGTGGAGGCAGGAATCAGATGACGAGGAGGAGGAAGGAGGACGGAGGACGGAGGAGGCAAGAGGACGAGGAGGAGGAGGACGAGCGTGGGGATGAGGAGGAGGAGGAGGAGGAGAAGGAGGAGGAGGAAGAGGATAAGCAGGACGTGCAGGAGGTAGCGGTTGCAGCCAAGCAAAAATATAATTTCCCAGCCTCTTTCGCTCCGTGAGTATCGAGTGGCACGCTGTCCCAGGCAGAGAAAGTGTTGTACACGCGACAGAAAAAAGTTTGGCTTAAGTTCTTTACCAGGTTCGTGGATTTCTCAAGCTTTGGTGGGGGAGAGGGCCCCCTGGTTCCTGACCCCCCCCACCATAAGAAGAATTGGCCAGGTCAGGGACGATGGATCGTGCTCCCTCGAATGCTCTGTCCTCCAGCCTTTTGGGGCGTCCGAGACCGCCCAGAATGATCGTCCAAAACTCCCCAGAAGGTTAGAACGCCCAGGGATCGCTGGGGACCGGCTTCCTCCCAAAACCAGGAGGACCTTTTTCCGACCCCCCCCCGCTCACCCCTGAGAAAAGCCGATCGGAACCCTTCCCAGAGGGTGTTCGGGGGGGGTCGGCAGGGTTTCGGCTGTGTGGCAAGGCGAACCTCGGACTTTCTGCCCAGGAAGGCGTCCAGGCAGCCCAGGAGAGAACTGCCAGACGGCCCGGCAGGGCCCATTAAGGTGACCCGCGGAGCGCCGCACGACGGCCCAAGAGGAGGCCAGGACGCCCCCCCCGAAGCATTCCAAGGCATGGCCGGGTCGTTCAGGGAGGCCGCGGTTGGAAGCAGCCACGCGCACAAGGGGGTGGGGGGAGGGGGAAGGGCCTCTTAGAAGCACCCCTGCTTCTAAGAAGACGCCGGCCTTATCCATAGATGTAAGGCCGGCGCCTTCTAAGAAGCAGCCTGCTTCTAAGAAGCCCTCCCCCCTTCCCCCACCCCCTTGTGCGCGCCGCCAATGGAAGCAGGGTGGCCTGAGGTAGCCCCTGGAGGCCCCCAGGAGGCCCCCAGGAGGCGCCCAGAAGGCCTCCAACAAGCCCCGATCAGCTTTTCAAAGAGGCTCTCCAAGGAGAAGCATCCGCAGACAGAGCTGAGGAGGATGGGAAAGGATTCGCCGGGAAGGGCGAGAATAAGAAAAGGAAGCATACACATGATGGAAGGAAAACACATGACCTTATGATCACGACGATGCCCGACAAGTCAACGATGAGTTATCGATACATCTATATATATATACATGTGTATATTTATATATTGTGTTGTATGCTGCCGTTCCGCCTGCATGCCAAACTTCAAGGACCAATATACATGGCGCGAAGTACAAACACAGCCTTGTATGCGTACGCACACACATATATTTATGTATGTATATATATATATATATATAGATATCGGGGTTCCGTGGGTGGGGGCCCTCACTTAGCTGCCCCCAGTCGCCATGGTGGCTTCAGGTCCCCCGGAGAGTCCCGGCCGTGCCGCGAACTTGCCTAGAGAGCCCCAGGACGAGTCCGGAGTGCTCCCACAGGCCCCCAAGGCGTCCCCGGAGGCCCCCGCCCGAAACGACCAAGATGAGCCCAAGACGGCCCAAGCGGTCTCCTTGGGGACTCTTGAGCTGTCTTTGGTGTCGCTTTGGGCCGTCCGGGGAGCGTATTTGGGGCATCTTGGGCCGTCTTGGGGTGTCGTGGCGGGCCTTTTGGGCCGTCTTGGAGCGTCGGGTAGGCGAAAAGGCGAGAAGGCCAAAAACATAGGAAAACGCCAAGGAAAAATGCACAATTCTCCCTCCTCGGGGTCCTCTGGGGAGACCTCCCCAAGAGGCCTCCGAAAGACTCCAAGAGACGACAAATACTGGCTCCCAGAGACCCCCAAGAGACCCCCAAGAACCCCCATGGAGCCTTCAGGCCAACACAAGCCGAGGAGGCTCCGCCCCACCCGCGCGAGGCCTTTCTTCGCCCCCGTGTTCTGGACAAGGCTTTCCGGAACATGGGAAAGGGATCATGCGCCGCCGACATCGACGACGACGATCGCGCAAGGTACAGAGGGCAGGGGTCCAGGGTCCAGGGTGCGAGCGAATAGGGCGCAGGAGTGCATGAGAATGATCAGAGGCCCCCCCCCATGTTCCGGAAGCGCGCTTCCGGAACATGGGGTGGGAGAAGGCCACGCCGCCCTCGTGGCAAGAATCCCCCCCCCTCAGCGCCCAGGCCGTGCCCACAACTAGAACCTGAGCGCGCGCGAAGCGCGCGCGAAGGTTCTAGTACATGTTTATTTATATACGTACATACGCATCCCCATTATATATATACATATATATATGGCCATATAGATATATCTAAGTATACACATGTTTGCGCACGCCTGTGTATTTATGTATGTATACATTTTTTGTTATATGTATATACCTATCTACATATATAGAATCGGAGGTTGGGGGGTGAGATCGAAGTGGAACGGAGAGCCCCCCTACCCGGAATAGATTTCGGTTTCGTGTTCGTGGGTGCCGTGCGTGCGGGGGAGGCGAAGCCGCGTGGGTTGGCAAGAGGAAAGTCTCCTGTGGCTGAGGCGTGGCCGGACCAAATGTTTGGCGACCCGGCGTTCGGGGCCGCGCGGTGTCCCGCCGTTGTCCCGCCGGTGTCCTGTCGGTGTCCCGTCGGTGTCCTGCGGTGTCCCGTCGGTGTCCCGTCGGTGTCCCGTCGTGAGATCGATAGTGAGATCAATCATGAGATCGATAGTGAGATCGATAGTGAGATCGATTGTGAGATCGATAGTGAGATCGATAGTGAGACCGATGTTGAGATTGATAGTGAGATCGATAGTGAGATCGATCGTGAGATCGATCGTGATATCGATTGTGAGATTGATCGAGTGAGATCGATCGAGTGAGATCGATGGTGAGATCGATCGAGTGCGACGTTGGCCCCTCGCCTCCTTATCACCCGAAGGGTGGTCGTATAAGTGCCCCGCCCTTGCAAATGAACGAAGAAATCTTTACTTTCGTTCGTTTAAATGCCCCGCCTTTGCAAATGAACGAAATCTTTAATTTCGTTGGTTCGTCGTCGTTCGCCGCCGTTGGGCAGGTTCCCGGGGGAAGGGGATGGTACCAAGGCGCCCAATAGCGAAGGGTGACGTAAACAACTCGACACCACAGCTCCCAAGAGCGAGCGGCAACGCAACAATCTCCACTGGCATCGTCAGAACAACAATCACACATGTTGCCCATTGCTGGGCCCCTCCCCCCCCAACCTCCTCATCACCCGCGGGGTGGTCGTATAGGTATACAGGTACAGACGCACATCGACTGCCAGGCATTGCCAGTGGGGGTTCAGGACGCGATCCGGGAGGCCTCGCGGGAGGGTGGACATGGGGGAGGGGAGCACAAGCGGCGGGGAGGCCGCAGGGAGAGGAGGAGAGGGAGCGCCGGGACGCGATGGGGCATCACAGCCTTAAGTCCTGCAGGAGGAAATCCCCCCAAAATGGTCAAAACAGAGTCTGGGTAGGATGTTTCGCCTAGTCTTGACCATGTTGGAGTCTGTGTTTGACTGTTTCCAATGTTTTCCCGAAGGTCCGCCCGTGGGAGGACGTGCCCGACATGAACATGGCCCTCGCCTGTTCCCCACTTCCGGTGCACCCAGGCCCTCCGCCGACGGGCGCGCCTCCCGACGGGAGCAGAGCACGGGGGTGCGCCCGGACGATCTGTGCACCACGGGCGCGCTGGGAAGGAAGCGCCACCATAAGTCCTCCTCCTTCTCCTTCCCCTCCTCCTCCTCCTCCTGCTCTTGCTCCTCCGTAGCCATTTTGGCTCAAGTCTAATGCTTTGGCGGGCTGAGCCCGCATTGGCAAAACTGGATACCGCTAGTCCGCGGCAGACTTTCACGATTGCGGCCTGTCAGTCCAGGTCAGGACCGCCTGCTCAGAGCAGGCCGCCCGCGACGGCGGCATGGACAAGGATGCGACGGTCCTCTTTGGCCCCCGCAAGCCAGTGTGGGCGTGCTCATGCGGGCGGGCGGCCAACTGGGCCAGCAGGGTGCAGTGTGTGCGTGTGGGAAAGCGGCACCTCAGAGAGTTGTCAAAGCCGCCCGCATCCCCCACGCTGCAGCACTCAAAAACAAAGGAGACGGGCGCGGCAGCAAGAGCAAGGGCAAGGGCAAGGGCAATGAGGCCTCTGCAGTTGCGCGGCTGTCCGCCAAAGTTGACAAGCTCATGGCAGCGCTCGAGAAGGACTCGGGTTGGCCTCGGCTCGGCTGTGGCACAAACGGAGGAGGGCCGCGCGAGTGGCCTGCTGCCGCCCCGCCGCGCGCTCAGTCCGAGGCGCGCGGAGCTGACGCCATGGAGACGGATGGTGAAGGACAGTCGGCCGAGCAGAGCTCCAGGCTTTTTCACGCAGATGGCCGACAGGATTGATAAGCTGCACAAGAGTTTGGCCTCTCTCGGTGATGACCCGTCGCTGGCGGAGCTGCGGAAGACGATGCAGCAGAACCTGGATGAGGCGAAGAGTGCACGCAAGGCGATGTTTCCGCCGCGGACGGTGCACAGGCGTGCACAGCAGGCCTTGGAGAAGGCCAAGAACCAGCACCGCAAGATGCAGGAGGGGCTGGACGAGAAGCAGCGCCAGCTTGAAGCGATGCAGACACCCTGGGCAGCGAGGCGCGAAGCCCTTGACGCCAAGCGGCTGGAGGTGGAAGCACTCAATGCGTAGTTCACGCGAAGTGCCGAAGCGCTGGCACCGTCACGGGCACCGTCAGACCCAGCTGATGTCAAGCACCCAGCTGGTGTCAAGCTCGAGTTCGAGGAGGACCAGCTCGAACCTGAGGCGCGGGATTTCATCAAATCAGAGACTTGAACCAAGCTACGGGAGCACATTCAGAAGGCGTTTGCCAAATCCCCTGCTGCTGCTGACGGGCCTGCTGCTGCTGCTCGTGACGGTGGGGATGATGCAGGGGCAGGCGCCGCTGAGAAGCCAGGCCTCAAGCTTTCTGAGAGCCAGGGGCGAGTTTTGTTCCAGAAAACGGATGGCGACGTCGATGCTTTCTTGCAGGCTTTCTCTGACATCGAGGAGCAGCAGCGGAAGAAGCAGCGGCAGGGGTAGCACCATGCTGGACGATTGCCTTGTCGACGAGGATTGCTCCACCGACGGTGGGAATGTCGCGCCACTATCTGGGGGGGGGGGGGCAGACCCGAAGCGTCCATGCGGGTGGTGCCCAGTGTCCTGAAAGCGTCGGAGCGTCGCGCCCCCAAGAGCAGCGCGGCTACAACATCTGAAGCTGCGATGCTGGACGATTGCCTTGTCGACGAGGATTGCTTTGCCGACGGTGAGGATGTCGCGCCGCTATCTGGGGGGGGGGGGGGGGCAGACCCGAAGCGCCCATGCGGGTGGTGCCCGGCGTCCTGAAAGCGTCGGAGCGTCGCGTCCCCCCAAGAGCAGTGCGGCTACAACATCTGGAGTTGCGATTCGAGTATGCGGATTGGCTGAGGGAGGTCGTGCACGGCCTGTGGGAGCAGGCGCTACTGCTCAAGAGGTGTTGCGCACGATCGAGACGTTCAACGCGAGTGGTGGCAAGCCTACACTCAAGAGCCGACTGCAAGTGACCACGGCTGGTATCGTCTTGGCTCAGGAGATCGGGCACTTACCAGATCAGTTTGAGGCCCTGTCTTCATGGGCACAAGGGCGAGGCTGGCGAATGATGGCGCTGGCCAGTTACCCCACTGCTGGGGTGCTACCAGGAGCAGGCGTATCAGCATTCGTTCGCGATGGACATGGGCTGCGACCGCCTGCTGTTGGCACTGCGCAGTATGGGGGCATTGCATTCAGCATGTGGTTGTGGATCTTGCGAGCTGGCCAGTTGAGTTGCACATCTTCAACCTGCATTTGTTCGCAGGGGTAGGTTCTGGTTGAAAAGCATGCACAGTTGCTTGCAAGAGTTGGTACTATTGCGCATAGCTTGAACAGGCCAGTTATCATTGCAGGTGACTGGGAATCTCCCGCCAGGCGGGTTGAACGCCTCCAACTTCCCTACCTTGAGCGGCGCGATCATCCGCTCCTCGAAGGCAGTCACGTGACGTGGTGGCGTTGGCATGGCAATACCATCACTGACTACTTCGCGACGAACATTGCAGCGAATCGGGCCTTTTCTGACGTTAGTGCAGATATGTCGTGGTCAAAGCGAATTCATCGGCCTGTAGTGTTCAAACTCGAGGGAACGGCGGCGAGCATGCGGGAGTTGGTCTACTCTGCAGTTCCTTCCCTGGGCAAGAAGGAGGTATTTGGGCCTCAGCCAGCGCCACCATGTTGGCGCGTTGCGAAGACAGTGGCTTGTGCTGCAAATCGTGCCTGCTGCGACGAGACTGTTGGGGCGATGACAGGGTGGTACCTTATGTCGAGAGCTTGGAGCCGATTTGCTTCTCTTGCTGCAAGACAGATCGGCGGTGCTGCTGGCAGTTCCACGACGAACTACGGTGCCTTTGGCAAGCCTCTGCAGGCGAGATGGGTCGCGATAGAGTACACGATGAAGGACCCTGTTGATGTTAAAGTCGTAGCAGATGGTTGGCGCTGGCTCACGCACGCTATTCACCATATTGCCCAGATGCAACGTGCAGCGGCCACTGTTAACCGCATGATTCTGCGAGTTGCCGAAGAGGTGGCAGCGATGTCCACGTCTGGTACTCGGGCCAAGATTAGATGCCAGGCTTGATCAGGCTGCCGAGGAAGCGAGAATTTTCTTGGACGTGGCCATTGATCTTGATATGCGTGACAGCTTTGCACGGCACATTGTTGAATATCTTTGGCTAGCCGGGCGAGGTGAATCGCGACGCGCTGCCCAAGAGTGGAAGGAATGGTGCGCCACTGCGACGGCAGGGGGAGCTCGCATACTTCACAATACGACGAAGTACAAGTCGGAGTACGTGGCGGCGGTGGTGCCCACCGATAGTGGCTTGTCAGCACACCCGCACGACGCGCTGGCCCATGAGGCCGAGGCCCATCGTCAGTTATGGCAGAGTGCGAAGGGGACTGCTGAGGCCTGGATCCCTGACAGAAGCCACCTGTCACCCACGACGGTAGACCAGCTGCGTGCTGTTGCGCGTTCTTGTCCAGAGACGACGTCGGCCTCAGTTGGCGGCCCCCATCCTCGCCACTTCGCAATGTTGGATGATGACGCTGTGGGAAAAAAAAAAGTAGCCAGCCTGTTCACGTGCTCTGAAGCGCTTGGCCTGCTCCCACGACAGCTCACGTGGGTGGCAACCCCTACGACCCTGAAAAGGGAGTCAGAAGGACATCGATTGATAGTACTGCATGCGGGCTTTTACCGCGTGTGGCAGGGGGCTAGGCGCGCTGCACTTGATGAGCTGCAGGTGGCGCTGGACAGACCCTACTGGGGTGCAGGACGAGGGCGCAGTGCGCTCGACTGCGCATGGATCCAGGCTGCTGAGGCTGAAGCAGACCCTGCCACCTCGCGATATGGCGTCACCGTCATTGCCGACTACAGTAAGTATTATGAGAGGATCCGATTGCCACGGCTCAGAGATAAGTATATTGCTAAGGGCGCGCCAACCGGTTACGTGAAAGTGGCCTATAACATGTGGCGCGCCCCGCGGGTCCTCAGACTGCAGGGGCACCACAGCGAATCTATCATTTTCCCAGATCTCGGACTTCCTGCAGGCGACGCGTGCCGTGACATTTCGGTCAAAATTTGAGCTGTTGATGAGTTTGATTGGCTTGTTGAGCAGCATGCCTGGATGACCTTACGGAGTTGCATTGATGATAACAGTGTGAGGTTGTCCAGCAGCAGCCCCGAAGTGGTGGTGCAGTTGGCGGCTCGTGCATACCGTGACTCTGTTGAGGCCTCTGATATGATAGAAGCCACCGTCAACGGTAAGCCGGTAATGGTTGGCAGTTTTCTTTCTTTGGCCAGACAAGTTGCGATAGCCGCTGGTCTACCAAGAAAGGTGGCCAAGCAGAACGCGGTGCATGTTGGCACTGGCATCGATGAGGGCAGGCGACGCAGAGCTGTGGGCGCCAGCCAGCAGAGGCAGAAGCGGGAGCTGAAAAGGATTCGACGTTTGCGTAAGCTTCGACTCTTCCGCAAAGCTACTGCTGGCGTGGACAAGGCCCAGGCGTGTGGCAAGATCGTCAAAGTTGGAATCGCTCGTGAAGCATGTCGCGGTGCAGAGATTGCTGGCATGGGTGATGCAGAGTGGCGGAAGCTGCGGGCTGTCCATGCGCGTAGCAAACTACCTGCACATGGCGGTGTCAGCGCGACGGCGATGGTGGTGCTCAACGGCGACTCATCGGTGAAGCTTGCGGTTGCACCTGCAGTGCACTGGTGCCGCATGCTGTGGGTCGCCAGCACCAGTTCGCACGCCATGATCAGTGCACAGTGGCCCCTGCAGTTGTGGGAGGATGTTCGACCAGTTCACGACCCTGAGCTGAGTTGGGCTAACAGCCGAGGGCCCATGCGTCGAGCTGTGCTGGCGGCGCAGCGCGCAGGCTGGACAGTGACATCGGCGACGAGATGGACTGATCATCGAGGTTGCGTGGTGGCCGTTGATCAGATGTCACTAGCTTGCTTAGTCTGCTGTTGAGTGCAGGCATACAGCGCAAGCACGAGATCGCATTGGCAGCGAATACGAGTGAGCCCCGAGTGAGCAGCCCCAATGAGCCTGTTACGATGCGAGCCTCCTTTGATTTCATCAAACGGGTGGTTAGCCCAGCAAGCAAGCGATATAGTAAGCACGAGAAATTCCTGATCAGTTGCTGCGCCTGCGACGGTGTTTGGACGCGAAGTCACGCGAAGATAGCTGGCTACGTGACGGCTGGTCTTTGCGAGTGCAGGCGTGAAGATACCATCAAGCACCGCTTGTATGAGTGCCAGTTAGCAGCAGTAGTAGCAGCACGAGAGGAAGCGGATATACCTGCAGCGTTTGTGCAGGCAGCCATCGAGTCCGATGATCCGATCTTCACTCGTGTATTGTGCTTGTATAAAGAATATGCCATTCCTCCCCCTTCCTGCTCTTGTGAGGTCCTTCTGGAGGATGGGGGTGGGAACTCGCTTGACATCAGCCCGAAGGCTTAGCAGGCCTTTCGGACTCCCCCGTGCTCGAACTTGCAGTTGACGGGTCTTGTTCCAGGCCAGGATTGCGAGAGTTTGAGCGAGCGACCTGGTCCCTGGTTGCACAGGCGCCAGGAGACCAGATTGTCGGGGCCATGAAAGGAATAGTTCCAGGTCATCTGCCCCGGGGCCCCAGCGTTGCCGAGCATGTAGCGTTGGGCGTGACAGCTCAGACTGCTGGCAGAGCATGTTCGGTTGCAGCTGACTGCATGAGTGTTATCAGGCAGTTTGACAGTGCACTCGGCAGGCAGATGAAAGCTTCTAATGTGTTTGGTTTTGTTCACAAGTTTGCTCATCCCCTGCCGGGGCGCAATCATGTGACGGCAATTCATGTTAAAGCCCACCGACGTATGCAAGCAATTGATGAATTAGCTGGGGTTGAAAAGCGCCTGGCGTTGGCCAACTATCGTGCCGATCGAAGGGCGAAGAATGCTGCTCGTCTTCGCCCTGCTCCTTGCCCCATCCTTCCTCAGTGACCTTGAGCTGGCAGAGGAGCGAGCACTGAACTTTGCTAAGTTAGTGGCTGCGGTGCTTCCCCTCTTTGAAGAGGCAGGGGCTCAGCGCTGGCAGCGACGGCGTGCATGTGGCAAGAGAGCGAGACGGGCGGTGAGGACTGGGTGGCACGACTGGGCCTGGGGGGAGCTGGGCTGGCAATGCGCGCAGTGTTTCTTTGTTGGCCCCCAGGCAGGAAACCTGCCCATGGCAGGTTGCCAGGGGACCCCCCACGTTTTTGGAGCAGTTTACCCGCCAGGATTCTTGGCATAGGCTGGTTGCGGTTTCACGGTCCAGGCTTGCCTCAGCGCGAGCCGCCTCCGAAGTCCAGCGGGCCCAACTCCTGCGTGTCAAATGTGGTGCTTGGGGCCAAGAGAAGGCTATCAAGTGGGAGCGAGAATGTAAGCCTCCCACGAGGACAGGGGGCGATGTTCTTTCGCGCTCCAGACGGGGATTCGCCCCAAACCCCAGAGTCAGAGCGTCCCTGGATGCAGCGATCCCCGTCAGTAGTGTGAGTGTGTGTGTGTGTGTGTGCGCGTGACATCGAGGCGCCAGGCCCGCGCCGCTCAGGTGGTCAGTGACCTAGGCGCCAGGTCGCAGTATGACTACGAGCAGCGCGTGGCGGCCCTGTTCCAGAGGGTGCGGGACCGCGAGCTGCAGGCAGGCGGTCGGCCGCCTGCCGAGGCTCCCCCGATCCGCGATGAGGAAGAGGAGGAGGGGCGTCGTTGTCGTCGTCGTGAGGAGGTGTTAGCGTTCCGCCGCGTTCGGCAGCAGCTGCAGGATGAGGAGGACGAGGCTCCTCTGACCCCCCCGCCTGAGCCCGATTCGCTCGAGGCGGACGAGGCGGCGGCGAGAGAGCTCGGTAATCTCTCTGACTAACTTGTTCCCCACATTCTAAGTGGGGTTCTGATTTTTTCTACGCCCGCGTCGCACCCGCGTCTCACCTCACCTCCCCTTCTCTACACCCGCGTCACACCTGCGTTCCCACCTCTTCCTTCTCGCTCGTACACACACCACACCACACCACGCCACATCGCACCACGCCACACCACGCCACACCACACACCACCACACCACACCACACCACACCACACCACACCACACTACACAACACCATCCGTGTGTGGCACTTTCTCGTCACTACAGGACGTGTGCAAGCAGTGGTCCCTCATCGCGGTCTCTATCCGCCCCAGGGTCGCAGGGCGTGGCAGGCGTGGCACTTTCTCGACACCATAGGGGGTGCGCAGGGGGTGGTCTCTCACCGCGGCCGCTATCCGTGCCGGTCGTCCAGGGCACAGCAGGCATGGCATATTCTCGACACCATAGGGGGTGCGCAGGGGGTGGTCTCTCACCGCGGCCGCTATCCGTGACGGTCGTCCAGGGCACAGCAGGCATGGCATATTCTCGACACCATAGGGGGTGCGCAAGGGGTGGTCTCTCACCGCGGCCGCTATCCGTGCCGGTCGTCCAGGGCACAGCAGGCATGGCATATTCTCGACACCAGGGGGTGCGCAGGGGGTGGTCTCTCACCGCGGCCGCTATCCGTGACGGTCGTCCAGGGCATAGCAGGCAGGGCATATTCTCGACACCAGAGGGGGTGCGCAGGGGGTGGTCTCTCACCGCGGCCGCTATCCGTGCCGGTCGTCCAGGGCGCAGCAGGCATGGCATATTCTCGACACCATAGGGGGTGCGCAGGGGGTGGTCTCTCACCGCGGCCGCTATCCGTGCCGGTCGTCCAGGGCACAGCAGGCATGGCATATTCTCGACACCATAGGGGGTGCGCATGGTCTCTCACCGCGGCCGCTATTCGGTCGCAGGGCACAGCAGGCATGGCATAGGGGGTGCGCAGGGGTGTCTCACCGCGGCCGCTATCCGTGGATGGCAGCAGTGTTGCGCGGTCGTCATGGCACAGCAGGCGTGGCATTTCTCGACACCAGAGGGGGTGCGCAGGGGGTGGCCTCTCACCGCGGCCGCTATCCGTGCCGGTCGCCCAGGGCGCAGCAGGCATGGCATATTCTGACACCAGAGGGGGTCGCTAGGGGGTGTCCTCGCACCGCGGCCGCTATCCGTGACGGTCGTCCAGGGCACAGCAGGCATGGCATATTCTCGACACCATAGGGGGGTGCGCAAGGGGTGGTCTCTTACCGCGGGCCGCTATCCGTGACCGGTCGTCCAGGGCACAGCAGGCATGGCATATTCTCGACACCATAGGGGGGTCGCAGGGGGTGGTCTCTCACCGCGGCCGCTATCCGTGACAGTCGTCCAGGGCACAGCAGGCATGGCATATTCTCGACAGCAGAGGGGGTGCGCAAGGGGTGGTCTCTTCACCGCGGCCGCTATCCGTGACGGTCGTCCAGGGCACAGCAAGCATGGCATATTCTCGACACCGTAGGGGGTGCGCAGGGGGGGTCTCTCACCGCGGCCGCTATCCGTGACAGTCGTCCAGGGCACAGCAGGCATGGCATATTCTCGACACCATAGGGGGTGCGCAGGGGGTGGTCTCTCACCGCGGCCGCTATCCGTGACGGTCGCCCAGGCAGAGCAGGCATGGCATATTCTCGACACCATAGGGGGTGCGCAGGGGGTGGTCTCTCACCGCGGCCGCTATCCGTGACGGTCGCCCAGGGCACAGCAGGCATTGCATATTCTCGACGCGTAGGGGGTGCGCAAGGGGTGGTCTCTCACCGCGGCCGCTATCCGTGACGGTCGTCCAGGGCACAACAGGCATGGTATATTCTCGACACCATAAGGGGGTGCGCAGGGGGTGGTCTCTCACCGCGGCCGCTATCCGTGACGGTCGTCCAGGGCACAGCAGGCATGACATATTCTCGACACCATAAGGGGGTGCGCAGGGGGTGGTCTCTCACCGCGGCCGCTATCCGTGACAGTCGTCCAGGGCACAGCAGGCATGGCATATTCTCGACAGCGTAGGGGGTGCGCAAGGGGTGGTCTCTCACCGCGGCCGCTATCCGTGACGGTCGTCCAGGGCACAGCAGGCATGGCATATTCTCGACACCATAAAGGGGTGCGCAAGGGGTGGTCTTCTCTCGCGCGGCCGCTATCCGGACGGTCGTCCAGGGCCCAGCAACATGGCATATTCTGACACCATGGGGGTGCCCAGGGGGTGTCTTTCCCGCGGCCATGCGGTCGTCCAGGCACGCAGGCATGGCATATTTCTCGCCACCGTAGGGGGTGCGCAGGGGGTGGGTCTCTCCCGCGGCCGCTATCCGTGACGGTCGTCCAGGGCACAGCAAACATGGCATATTCTCGACACCATAAGGGGGTGCGCAGGGGGTGGTCTCCTCACCGCGGCCGCTATCCGTGACGGTCGTCCAGGGCACAGCAGGCATGGCATATTTTCGACAGCGTCGGGGGTGCGCAAGGGGTGGTCTCTTACCGCGGCCGCTATCCGTGACGGTCGTCCAGGGCACAGCAAACATGGCATATTCTCGACACCATGGGGGTGCTGTAAGGGGGTGCGCAAGGGGTGGTCTCTCACCGCGGCCGCTATCCGTGACGGCCGTCCAGGGCACAGCAGGCATGGCATATTCTCGACAGCGTAGGGGGTGCGCAAGGGGTGGTCTCTTACCGCGGGCGCTATCCGTGACGGTCGTCCAGGGCCCAGCAAACATGGCATATTCTCGACACCATGGGGGTGCGCAAGGGGTTTTCTCTCACCGCGGCCGCTATCCGTGACGGTCGTCCAGGGCACAGCAGGCATGGCATATTCTCGACACCATAAAAGGGGGTGCGCAGGGGGTGGTCTCTCACCGCGGCCGCTATCCGTGACGGTCGTCCAGGGCACAGCGGTATCGGCGGGGCAACGGCCACCAACATCATTCTCACATGTTTCACTTCAGCTCTCATCTCTCCAGCCATCATATAAGTATGTGGGGTTCCTCGGAAGCGTAATTTTGTTTTCGGGCCTGTGGCCAATCGACCTCGACTTGCTCGCCAGTCGGCGTCCTATCCTATCCTATCCTATCCTATCCTATCCTATCCTATCCTATCCTATCCTATCCTATCCTATCCTATCCTATCCTCCTCCTGCTCCTGCTCCTGCTCCTCCTCCCCCTCCTCCTCCTCCTCCTCCTCCACGGGGGACCCTTTTTCCACGTGTGGCTATATGCCTCCGTCCGGGGGCCCCGGGCGCCGTGGGCAGGGGCACAATGAATCAGGGGCGTATGGAAAAGCCGAACTGCGCCCCCGCTCAGCGGGACGCCCGCTTATACGAAGCCCCGATATTCCCAGTACCCCGAGCCTGGTTCGGATGCCCGATCGGCGGCCGCAGGCGCTCGGACGGTGGAGGTGCTCCGAAGGAGCCCTTGAGATCCCTGCGGCTCATCAGTTCCCCAGCGCAGGCTCGCAAGTGGAGGAGCCATCTTCCGGGCCTGGAAGGCGAAGACCTTCGAGGCGAACGCCGAGCCCCCATTTTTGGGCGCCTGGCTCTTGATCCACCAGGAGTGGCGCGCGCTGAAAGGAGGAGGGCGGGAAGGAGGAGGTGGAGGATGAAGAGGTGCGGAAGGAGCGAGATGAAGCGAGGAGGAGGAGGAAGAGGAGGAGGAGGAGGAGGAGGAGGAGGAAGAGGATGAGGAGGAGAAGGAGGAGGAGGAGGAGCGAAGAGCGAGGAGCGAGGAGCGAGGAGCGAGGAGCGAGGAGGAGGAGGAGGAGGAGGAGGAGCGTGGAGGAGGAGGAGCGAGGACGAGGACGAAGAGGAGGAGGAAGAGGAGGAGGAGGACGAAGAGGAGGAGCGAGGACGAGGATGAGGAGGAGGGGGAAGGGGAGCAGGAGGAGGAAGATAGGGTAGGAGGAGCAGCAGGAGGGGGCCACCACCTCTTGAGAGGGGGCCCTCCGCGCAGGTGGCGTGGCACCGCAGGGCGCGCGGAGCGGGCCTCCTGGAGGGGAGGGCGGGGCTTATGACGTCCAACCCATAATTAGCCTTGATCAGCAGTAAGCATTTCGAGCTCCTGAACAGTACCCAGAAACTGACGGGTTTTCACGTGGCGGGCCCTGGGGGACACTCGTCCGAGATTGTTTCGACATTATTTCGGCACTTTTCCAGGTGCTCGAAATTATTTCTGGGATGTGGTGTTTAAGTACGATGAGAGCAGCATAAGGCGTGGCACGGTTCTGGGGCCACGCTTGTGTGGAGGATCGAAGTTCATCGAGAACAAAGCAGCCCCTAGCCCTGATAATACCATGCAGGCGTGGCCTCACTTGGGCCCCCGCCTTCGCATGGGGGATCATGAGTCTCCGCGGTCTGATCTGGCACATCTGCAGAGCAGACCCCATTATCCCTGATGTTTTTTACGCTTTCCAAACTTAGGCCCCCTCCCAGAGGACCAGGAATCCTTTTGTTGCTAATCAGAAATGGGCACAGTCGGACCGAGGTAAAATCGATGTCTGTTCGGTGAGGGTACCCTTGTGTTCGTCGTGCTTCTCGGATGTTCTTGTGTACCCCAGGGGAGGGTACCTTAAGATGTTATGTTTTTTGGCCGGCGGAGGGTTTCTGGCCTGGGTCCGATTGTACGGTAGGTTCGCGTCGTGACGACTGGCGGCGACCCCGCCGCCGGCGTTCAACGTTGAACGCCGCTGGCGACCTAGAATCGGTCGGTGTTGAACGATCTGCCCTTTCGGAAACGGCAGGTCGTTCAAGGTAAAAGGATCTTCGCGGTGTCAGAAACCAACGTTACGGAGAGAAAAGAATTCTGGCGAAGACCGACAGCAAGTCTTGTCCAGTTTGACCAGGAGTCGTTGTCGGTGTCGTCGCGGACGGGTGTCCACGTGAGACGAGCAGTGCCTGTCCACCACCAAACTGCCTCTACTGGAAGAAACTATTCTGGCGTGGACAGAACCCCCGCCACCCTGACACGTCGATTAGTTAGTTGTCTGTTTTCGGTTCTCGAGAGGGCGCCGCGGCCGTCATTTTCCGGGCTTGCGCCCACCAGGGTTGGCCCGAGGTCGTTTTCACTAAACCACGTTTTACTAAAGTGGGGTTTTGTCCATCCCCGAAGACACTGCACAAACTTTCGGAGGTCCGCACGGAGTTCCTGGATCTGCGCTGGGCCCCCCTGGCGACGCCTCAGGCGCCTTCCTTGGCGCGCTCCGCGCGCCAGGAAGGGGTTCCGGCGCCGATCCAAGAGATTCGCGTGGACCGCCGAGAGGTTATGTTATGTTTAGGTAATGTCTCCCTTGTCTTGAAGATGAAGCTTTCGGCCCTGCCTGGGCTTGGAGGCTGTGGAGCAGCTGGAGGGCCGAGCATCGAGGATCTATGTCAGTGTTGCATGTAACTTGTTCCACTTCGTAGGGGAGGGCCTCGCCGCAACACCGAGGTTGCCTTCGACGCGTTGGCCAGAACACGCTCCGGGAGAGGTCCTGGGGCCGATGGCGGGGCGATCTGAAGAGCATCGCCTGCAGAACTTTCCGAGGTGAAGTTCTCGGCTCTGCTTTGGCCTCGGGGGGGCTTGTGGCCACGGCTGGACGACGCTCGAGCAACCTGGCCTGGACTCCTCCTTACCTTCCTCCTCCTCCTCCTCCTCCTCCTCCTCCTCCTCCTCCTCCTCCTCCTACTCCTCCTCCTCCTCCTCCTCCTCCTCCTCCTCCTCCTCCTCCCTCCTCCTCCCCTCCTCCTCTCCCCTCTCCTCCTCCTCCTATGGCTCTCTTTCTCCTCCTCCTCCTCCTCTTGCTGCTCCTCCTTCTCCATCCTCCTCCTCCTCCTCCTCCTCCTCCTCCTCCCCTACCCCTCGCCCTCCTCCTCCTCCTCCTCCTCTCCTCCTCCTCCTCCTCCTCCCCCTCCTCCTCCTGCTCCTCCTCCTCCTCCTCCGCCTCCTCCTCCTCCGCCTCCTCCTCCGTTGCTGCTGCCTTCCTGCTCCTCCCTCCCTCCTTCCTCTCCTTCCTCCTGCCTCTCCTCCTCCTGCTCCTCCTCCTCCTCCTCCGCCTCCTCCTCCGGCTCCTCCGCCTCCTGCTGCTGCTGCTCCTCCTCCTACTCCTCCTCCTGTTGCTGCTGCTGCTCCGCCTCCTCCTGCCTCCTGCTCCTCCTCCTCCTCCTGCTGCTGCTGCCCCTCCTCCTCCTCCTCCTTCTCCTCCGCCTCCTCCTCCTCCCCTCCTCCTCCTCCTCCTCCTCCTCCCCCTCCTCCTCCTCCTCCTTCTCCTCCTCCTCCCCCTCCTGCTGCTGGTTTTCTTCCTCATCCTCCTCCTTCTCCTCCTTCTCCTCCTCCTCAGAGTCCAGGCCGGATGCGAGGACACCTCTCGAGCGACCGCGTCCCTCGGCAGGCCCGCGCAGCCTGGCGGGCCTCCACGGGGCGGCCCGCCCGGGCGTCGGGGGCACCCAGAAGCGGTGCGGTGGCCGCACGTTGCGTCGAGTCGGTTCCGCGGACGACACGTGTGCCGGTGGGCCGGTTGTCCACCACCGCCACCATGAGTTGGAGGGGGGAAGGAGGTGGAGGATGAGTAGGTGGAAGAGGAGGAAGAGGAGGAGGAGGAGGAGGAGGAGGAGGAGGAGGAGGAGGACACCCTCCCCCTCCTTCTTATGGTGGTGGTGGTGGTGGTGGTGGTGGTGGACAACGAGCGCACCATATGCACCGTACCGCGTTGGCGCCTCTCGAGGCGCCGTCGATCCTCGAGCCCCCGGAACGGCACGGTGTGAAGTTTTGCGGCTTTCAGAGCCCTACAGGCTGTGCACCGGACTGATGTGGAGCGGGGCCCGAGCGGAGTCCAGACATGGTCACGGTGCATTGGCGCCGTTCTCGTGTCAGTGGTGATTCGGGGTGACCGCGCGGCCAGTCGGTGGTGAGGGCCCCAGGAGCGCTCCAAGAGGCCTCCCAAGAGGGCCCCAAGAGGCCAGCATCGTCGATCTGTACAGAGGTTTTTGAAGGATTTGGGGGTTCTCACAGGTTCGTCTCTCAGACGCTCCAGGACGCCTCAGGAAGCGCGGCGTTGGGACTCGGGCCGTTCTTCGAGGACGTCTCGGGTGATGGGGGCCTCCGAGGTGTTAGAGCGGTGCGGTGACGGACCGTGCGGTGACGGACCTTGGGACTCCGAGGGCGCCGCAGGGTGTCATCAGCGCACCGTCTCGGGACCCCCCGAAATCGGAAGGGTTGGTGAGCAGCCGAAGTTCTTGACCCGCAGAGGCTGGGCTTTGGAATGCCGTAAGCGCGCTGGACCGCATGTGCGCGGGAATCAATATGCTCTCGTTTGGCTTCGGGTCAGAAGAGCGTCCGCAGCGCGTCGCCCTGAGAACACAACACGTTTCACGATTGACATCGATCGGAGTCGCACGGCGGGAGGCGGCTTTTGGTTGAAGCCGTCCGCGAGCAGATGGGGAGACAGCGCGAGGAGCGACCAGCGAGCAGCGAGCGGGAGCGAGCGGGCAGGTGAGAACGGTGAGAAGGCGTCTAATTAGCTGGAGGCGCTCTCGTTGGATTCTGGAGCTCGGCTGACGAAGCGGCTCCGCGCGCTGGTTCTGCTCCTCCTCCCGTCTGCGCCCCGTCCTTTCTTCCGCAGCCAATTGATTCGAACGTTGTTCGCTCGAAAAGTTCGGGCTCGCGCGTCTTGAACATGTGGTCGTCCTGGAGGCTCGCGAACGGTGAAGTGGGAGACCGTTAGTTTGGAGTGGCCCCAAAAAGATCAAGGCACTCATGTGATACCGCGTCGTGATGGCACCGCATGAGAATTTGATCAGTGCAGCCTCAGCGGCAGACCCTTGGAACGGGGGGCGGTCGGGTGAAACCGCATCTCGGGGGCATCTCGGGGCTGGAGGCTCTCGGGGGCATCATGGAGCCTGTGTGGCCATGTTTGGGGCTGTCTTGGGATCTCTGTGGCCCATCTTGGGGGCTATTTGGGGTGACCTCCAAGGGGCTGCTTGGGCTCTCCTGAACTATCTGGGTGGCACCTCGGGGGGGATCTGGGGGCCACTCTGGGGCCGTCTTGGAACATCTCGAGGTCTTCAGCGATCCCGGGGTATCTTAGAAGGAAGTGGGCACGTGCCAACGCACACCGATCCTGTTCTGAATGTGTTGACGTTTCTCGGGGTGCTGTTTAGGGGCCCTCCTGGCCCACATCTTACTGTGGAGACCCATGCCAAGACGCACCCTGCTTGCCTGCAGAGTGCCCTGGGTTTCTTGGGCTTCGATGGTTTTGCAACGGAGGGCGTGACGTGCCCACCCCAAAAGTCAAGGGTTGGGTTTCGTGTGGAAGGCTTCTTGTGGACTTGCCTCCGCTGTAGACGACAGAGCGACGAGGCGGCACGGGGGAGGCGAGAGTCGGGGGCGAGTGGCGAGGTTCGCGGCCCTGGGTTCGAGAAAGGTGCTCCGCTTTTTCCCGCCTCCGGGCCGCGTGGCCGCCAGAGGCGGGACCGGCGTGCAAAATTGTAGCAGGCGGAGCCCAGAAGGGGTTTGGTGATCCGTTTTATGCTGCTTTGTGTATATCCCCATTTCTTGACTGATTTTTCAGGCCAATCCAGTCCAGGCCTCATGGTCGCGTCCAAGTGTAACAAGCGTCCTGGCAGGTACCCCCGACTTGGATCCAGGTCGGGGGTACCTGCCAGGACTTTCTATCCTGGGCAGCCCACAGACACGCCAGGAAGCTTCCCTGGGCGCCCGAAGCCACCTGCCAGGACTCTTCCCTCCCTGGTGCACCCGAAGATACGCGGAGGGCGGCGTGGTCCCAAAAGGTGAGAGTAGATCGTTGCAGTGCAATCTGCGTGGCGCAGCTTACGGAGTGCAGCGCTTGTGTGCAACGGGGAGATGGCAGGGATATGGGGAGGATGATGTAGAAGCAGAGGAGGAGAGGGAGGAGTGGAGGAGGAGGAGGAGGAGGAGGACGAGGAGGACGGGGGGAAGCAGCAGGAGGACGGGGTGCGTTTAGACTGGTTTACATCTAGCTCCACGTCTGCCCCATACGCCACCTTTTCACCGTCCGCCCGATAGAGAGGAGACTAGACAGGCTTGAAGAGGCAAGGTACAGGAAGCAGGAGACGTGGCAGCACGGACACGTGCACGCGCACAATACATCGTGTGTGCGTACACGTGCAGAATTTAGCTCCTGCCAGCTCCTCTCTCCTCCTCCTCCTCCTCCTCCTCCTCCTCCTCCTCCTCCTCCTCCTCCTCCTCCTCCTCCTCCTCCTCCTCCTCCTCCTCCTCCTCCTCCTCCTCCTCCTCCTCCTCCTCCTCCCCAAACCTCTCGGACTTTGGAGATCTCCCCCCAGATTTCCCCGGGCTTGCTGGGGCTGCAGCGAAGAGGCCCTCCAGCCTCCGCTGCCCGTGGGCGCGGGAGGCTGCCAGCCGCGCCGGTGAGCGGCCCGCCGGGCTGCCGCGCAGCAGCCAGGCCACCGACTGCTTTGGGGAGCGTTTTTTTGTTGTTCATTCTTACGCCGATCGGCGCTCAGAGGAGGAACAGGTACCCATACCTCTACCCTCCCCTCGTGTTTCCCTTTTTGGGCCTCCAGGGCGGCCCTCGTCGCCACCGCTGGATTCGCCTCGAAATCCTCGTGAGAACGCACCCCAGGAGAGGTCTGTGGAGTAGCGGTATCGGTACCTTTTGGTTCCCCCAGGCGCGGGCCCTCACACCCCCCCCCTGTCTCGGGGGTGGACAGTTCTGCTTACTCGCTGCCCCCGTGGCTGGGGGACGGTGTCGGGAAGGAACTATTTTGCCTCTAAGCCCAAGGCGGCTTCTCTCGTGCTGGCAACATCTGCCTCTTGTGGGGTGCCTCTTGGAGCTGCAGGCCGGCCTGGCCAGGTCCGCGGCGACCCAGGAACGGTCGCCAGGAGCACTGGCCAGGCGCACCCCCCCCGAAGGGAAGTGGATTGCAGCAGGCACGTAAAAAATGAGTGTGGGGAGCGCTAGACCCCGACCCTTGGAACAGGGCGCCTGCACGCGAACCGAATCCAGCAAAACGCACGAGGAAACGAACGAGGAAGACGAACCAAGACCCGCGACCCCGCAGAAGCCCCTTTCCCCGAGTGCACAGCCCCCTAAGAAAGGACGCCTTCTGCGTACTCGCTGCCCCCGTGGCCGGGTGACGGAGTCGGGAAGGAACTACTTTGCTTCTAAGCCCAAGGCGGCTTCTCTCGTGCTGGCAACATCTGCCTCTTGTGGGGTGCCTCTTGGAGCTGCAGGCTGGCCTGGCCAGGTCCGCAGCGACCCAGGAACGGTCGCCAGCAGCACTGGCCAGGCGCAGCCCCGAGGAGGCGAGGTTTTACAAGCTCCCAGCGAGGCGCTTCCACAGAGGCGTTGATGAAACGCGCGCCTGGCGATGAGTGACGGCTGGGCCCGCCGTGCCACTCGAAGCTGTAGAGCGCCACCTCTTCCTCCTCCTCCTCCTCCTCCTCCTCCTCCTCCTCCTCCTCCTCCTCCTCCATTCCTTCTCCTCCTCCTCCTCATCCTCCTTCTCCTCCAGTCTGTCGATCGCACCGTTCTGAATCTGAGAACCGGGCGTAAAAGGCTCGCATGGTTTCTGGGGCTGACCAGCCGCCCTGAGCCTGCACTAATTCTGCCGGCAAAGAGCACGCTGTCTCGTACCAGTGGGCACCACCTCTGCGCAGGGAGCGCGCTAGACCCCGACCCTTGGAACGGGGCGCCTGCGCGCGAACCGAATCCAGCAGAACGCACGAGGAAACGAACGAGGAAGACGAACCAAGACCCGCGACCCCGCAGAAGCCCCTTTCCCCGAATGCACAGCCCCCTAAGCAAGGACGCCGCCTCCTACCCTGACGGGTCGACTATGGCGAATTGGCCGAGTTTGGTTCGCGAGCGGGCGTCGCGGCCGTCATTTTCGCGGGTCCAGGTCCGTCGGCTTCGGTCCCAGGCCGTTTTCACCAGAGGGTGTTTTGCTAATGGGAGGTTTGTCCCCCGCCGACCCTCCCCCCCCCCGTGGAGCAGATCTTGGATGTTCTCTGGCGCCTGGTTTCGAGCAGGTGGAGGCTCCCCCAGAGGCAGCACGCGTGCAAGCAGTCGCACGAGGCAGAGGTCTGGAGACCCCCGCCCCTCCTCCCCCTTTGCCGCCTGATGCCGAAACGCCGAATGAAAAGACGCTCACCTTGGGGAGGTGCTTCTCGCCGGCGGAGATACAGTGCCGTTTTTGATACATACTCCGCGCGCGGATCATGTATTAAACATGCAGGGATTTAGTACTAAAAACAACGATGCGTTCATGCATCAATTTATTCCTGCATTGATAATGCATTACAAATCCCATATTTTAAACGATCCGGTGTATTAAAAACCGTCCTGTAGTCCGGGGCAACGTACGGGGGGGGACAGGCGCAGGGGGGATGCATCGACCCCCAGTCGCCCGCTCGCCGCCGATACGGGCCTGACAGCCCAGCCCCCGCCCCCTTAGCTCGCAGTTGAGGGCCCGTCGCCGATGCATTTGCGATGTATTGCCAATATTCCAGCTCGATGTGTCCCCTCCTCCTCCTCCTCCTCCTCCTCCTCCTCCTCCTCCTCCTCTTTCCATGAGCGGGTGTCCCTCTTTGATCTCCTTCGGGAGAGGAGGACGATGGCGAGGAGGAGCAGAGCGATGGATGACGAGGAAGAGGAGAGGGATGAGAGATGAGAGGTGATGAGGAGGAGGGCTAGGCTTGGGGAAGGCAAGCGGCAGGAGGGACGAGGAGCAGAAGAGCAGCAGCGTGACAGGCAGGCTCACCTAGTCTTTGACTGCTGCGTATCACGTTTCGTGATTCCTTCCCTCAGGATGTGTAGGTCATCAGGCTTTGGAATGTTGGTGGCTGGAGGTGGAGGAGTGGGTGAAGAGAGCAGGACGAGGGTGGATGAGACGGACGAGATATGGGGAGGGCGAGGACCATGGGGGACGAGCAGGGCGGTCTGGGTGCGCGTCGAGGCGCCCCAATCCATTCGACATCCTCCTCCTCTCCCTCCTCCTCTCTTTGCTCCATCCTCTTCCTCCTTGCGCCTGTTTTCTGCCTCCTGATTCTGCCGCCTGCTTGCCCCATTGCCGTAATTTCCCCATGCTCTTGCCATAATCGATCGTTTCCGATACTCTGCCCCGAGTGGTATTTATCTATTGTTGTAGGCCTTGTCTCTTCTTTTCCTCATGCTTCCTCCTGACCAGGTCGCGCTACATCCCCATCCTCTTTCGATGTCCTGCTTTCTCCAGCTCGTGCTTCCTCCCCACCTGCTCCCACTTCCTCCCAAACCCCGCCGTCGTCACCATGACCAACACCGCCATCATTTTCTTATTCACAGTCTTCGTCGTTCGTCCCCCGACGAAGTCACAAAGAACCTAGCCAGAGCCACACGGTCTTTTTCCCGTTGGCCCACATACGACGTGATCGGCGTCATTGCTTTGCTGCCGCAGCCCTCCGAGGCGTCCCAAGTTCCGGCACCCCGCACCACGCGCCCGCGGGCGCGCGCAGCCAGTGGCGAGGTACCCCGCGCACGCCGACGTAGGCACTGCTCCGTAGAGAAGGGAGGCACGCGACACGCCATTCTTGCACCTTGTCCTCCCCGCTGCCCCTCCTCGTCTGCTCATCTGCTGCCGCCGCTGCCCCTCCTCTCCCCCCTGCGCCCTCCTCGTCCTCGGCCTCGTGCAACTCCTTCCCGCTCCAACCGCTCGCCTTGCCTGGTTTCCGAGCATGGGTACCGAAAACAGCAATGCCCTCTGAGGAGGAGGATGGGAACAGGGAGGAGGAAGATGAGGACGGAGAGGAGGAGGAGGAGGCGGAGGAGTAGGAGAAGGAGTAGGAGGAGGATGAGGAGGAGGAGGAGGCGGAGGAGGAGGAGGAGGAGAACGAGAACGAGGAGGAGGAGGAGGAGGAGGAGAAGGAGGAGGAAGAGGAGGAGGAGGAGGAGGACGAGGAGGAGGACGAGGACGAGGAGGAGGAGAGAAAAGAAAAAGAGGAAGAGGAGGAGGACGAGGGGGACGAGGAGGAGGAGGAGGAGAGGGAGGGAGGAGGAAGGAGGAGGAGGAGGAGGAGGAGGAGGAGGAGGGAGGAGGAGGAGGAATGAGGAGGAGGAGAGGAGAAGGAGAATGAGAAGAAGGCGGAGGAGGAGCTGGAGGAGAGGGAGGAGGAGGTGCAGGAGGAGGTGCAGGAGGAGGAGGGAGAGGAGTGGAAGAGGCGGGAGAAGGAGTAGGAGGAAGGAGGAGGAGGAGGAGAGGAGGAGGAGGAGGAGGAGAGGAGAGGAGGCGGAGCAGGAGAAAGGAGGAGAGGAGAGGAGGAGGGAGGAGGAGGAGCAGGCCGAGAGGGATGAGGAGGAGGAGCGAGCGAGCGGAAGCCGAGGGGCAGTTGGATCCAGAGCAAAGAGGAGGCAGGCACACACCTCACCCCCCCGCCCCAGCACCTACACGGTGGAGCCCGAAGGCCAGGACCACGTTGCAAGCACCAGGGAGGGGAGCGAGGCGCATGCACACCCCGAAGCAGGCCGCGCGGGCGGCCGGGGTGCACGGGGCCCGCGGCTGGCCCGTGCTCACCAGCACGAGGCCCGCCGAGGCGACGAAGAGCACCCACAGGGGCTCCCGGCGCCACGAGCAGGGAGCCCCGTCCACACGCGGTGCAGCACGAGGGCCACGCCCATTCCTCCTCCTCCTGCTCCTCCTCCTCCTCCCCCTCCTCCTCCTCCTTCTCCTCCTCCTCCTCCTCCTCCTCCTCACATCATCACGCTCGAGCCGCTCGAGCGGTCACACATCACCACGCTCGAGCCGCTCGGCAAAACCGGCCGGGCGCGCCCGCCACATAACAGGGCCCAGGAGCCAGCGATGCTGCAACCCAAGGCCCTCGGACGGACGTCGCCCTGCGGCGCGCCCGCCACATGGAGGGTCCAAGAGCCAGCTCTGCAACCCAAGGCCCTCGGACGGACGTCGCCAAACGCCGCGACGAGTTAGTACAATGCCTGGGCATGGCCCAACCGAGCCTGCTCATGGCAAGTAACTGAAGCAAAACGAGTTGATGAGGCCCGCGAGGATCAAACACCACATCCAGACCTCGATCAGAACGGACAGTCGCCCATGGGGAACTCTCTCCCACCGTGAGCTGTCACTCTGGCTCCTGGTCTCCATCATCATCCTCGGCGACACGTCCCAGCTCCACCGTCTCCTGAGATTCCAGGCCGCATGCTAGGAGAATCCTTGAAGTGTCCAGGAGCCTCTGCTCCTTCAGTGGGACCTGCGTCGAGTGAGCCGTCGCCTCGAGCTCCCATCTCTTCGCAGCTCGGACCAGATCTCTGGCGGGACCCGACGGCGACCGCGGAGATTCCAGGCGTACCTCGACACGAATGGATTGGGGATGTCGAAGATTGTCCAGTGCCAGGCCTCGATGAGTCTTCGAGTCCGAGCAGAAGTACTGACAGCAGGTCGAACACAACAAAATGACATGAGGCGAGCCCACCACTGGATATTCCACTAAACTGTGATTGGCACCATACCACGGCTCCAGAAAACCATCCAGTTCATCTTCCAATGCTAGATCATACATCGGCTCCATGCCCATCGAGGTCTGGGGAGCCGACTGCGCCTGGTCGATGCAATCAACTTCTTTCCATGAGAAATGTTAAGCCAGGCCTTCAGGATCTGAATCATACAGCCAAGCCTGAACACGGCTAAAGTAATGCAACATAACATTGTGCAGGTTCCTGCATCCACCAACACATTCCACGTGCACATCCTCTGGCATGTTGTATGCTGCGCCTCTCTTCGCCAGCTTATCTGCCGTGGTGTTGCCCGTCTTCTCGAAATCTGGGAGCACCCCTTCAATCACGTCGTTGGGAGTCGCATGCCCTTTTACAGGCTTGAACTGCTGCTTGTGAAACTCTTCATTTTGTCCCACAAGCTTCCACAGATTTGCTATGGCATTGCCAGCCCCAACCACCAGGCTGGGGGACCGTCAGTATGGCAGCGTACCCTCACAGTCTGATGATACCGTGTATGTGCCCATCACTTGTCTGCTTACGATCAGCATCGCGTAGTCCTCTCCGCACTTCGCAACTTGCCGTGGGCACACATCGTACGGCACTGCTCCGACATATCTGGCAATGCGCCTCCTCTCATTGTCGTACACCACTACCGTCCATCCAGCACTCCTCACGTACGGGATTTCCGTGTAGAAACCATTCCCATCTGTGAAGACGAACCCGTCTTCCACATGCACGATGCCCTTACTGTCCATGCCATAGAAGTGGTGTGCTGGGTTTCTGCTCGGATATGCAAAGGCTTGAGCAGGGTCAGGACGAAGGCCCAGGCAAAATAAATCCTGGAGCGCCGTCGGTGCCGTCTTCATCTTTGCCACTGGGTTCCTGAGCTCCATCTGGAGCCGCTCCTGCCTGAAGTAGTAGAAGGCGTCACACTCGAAACAACAGTAGTAAAACGTGCCTGGTGAGCCTTGACACCTCAGAGAAACCTCTGGTTCCCCGCTGAAGGCCTTCGACACCCTGTACTGGCATCAGTGCGCCCCAGAGCATAGGCCCCTAAGGGACCTCACCTGCCTCTGGGGCAGCTTACATGTCTTCGAGTGTAATACCCTCGTTCATGGGGATCCACGAGAGGGGACCTTGAGGGACTCCAGGGTGTCCTGCCGAGAGCTTGTGGAGGGCCTCCCTGTCAATGTACCTCCCAACCCCGTGCTTGACCAGCATGCTAAGGAGGGCGGGCGGCGTGTTCCTGAAATCCCAGAGCTGCTCATCATCATCCCTGATCGTGTAAGTATCCACCCAAGACCACCCAATCCTGTGGAGCGAGAGAAGGAGCGCTGCGATCGGATGTTTGCACATGGCCCAGCGTTGCGGGTCCAGGAGCAGCGGTCTTGCTTCATTGAGCAGCTTTTCCACGACCATCCATGTGACTGCCTGCGAATTCATCACAACAGCAAAGGTGTGGACTGCGTCCACCGTCGCAATGACCAGGGAATCCTGCTGCCATCCGCACTCTGCCGTGGGCAGCGAGAGGCCGACAGACGCACCTGGCTTGTACTTGCCAACGTTCAATTACGACATGCGTAGCGTCTGTATTCTAAAACTCGCCATTCCGTGCATGCTGGAGCCCCAGAGAGACTTGGCCAGAACCCCAGCACGATGCACAGCTGATGTCTGTCGACTTAGTCCCTGAAGTGCTTTCAGACGGACCCCTCGCTGAAGTGCCAATCCTCGAGACCCGGGTGCTAATCCTCCTCATCTTTCCGTCAATAGCGTCTCCTCCCAAATCTCCGTGAAAGGCCTCTTTGGCAGGAAAAGGGACATCGTCAGGCCATAAATGTCGAATGTCGGCTCTGACCTTCTGGAAAACAGCCTCGACACTGCAAAAGGTGCCGCACTTGCCCCAAGATATTGGAAGCTTGTGGTCCTCCATGCCTTCGATAAGCATGGCCACACCCTCGATGGCGTGGGTTTGGACTTTACCTGGGCCTCCTATCACATGGAGACTGACATCATCTCTTGATTCTGATCAGGTTGCACTCAGCCCCTATGCTCCTCAGCGTGGTTATGGTCATCAACTTCGCAAGTCCTGTGGCGCAAGAGCACCCCGCAACGATGGACCCGTTCGCGTTTATGACGTCCGATACCGACTGCTGATGCACGGCCCTACGGGGCCTTCTGTACAGAGCCCACAAGGGCCTCAGGAGGGCTAAGGGGAAAATCTGTGTCTCTGGCCGCACATAGGAGTTCCCGATGGCTGACCATGTCATAAAACTTTCGGAGGTCAACAAAGGCAATAAAACTGACAGAGCCTAACTGGGGAGCCACCGCAGCAAGGGTATCACGAACCCACGCCGACTTGTCACACGAGGTCTCACTGGAGCCCCCCCCAGAAAAATCTATCAGGCAACTTGGACTCCCATTTGGAAACCTGTTTGTGTCTAAGCCTGGACCATATACGAGCAAACAGCGGTAGCAGGCCTATCGGCCTTTCCCCCCTTGAGGTTTGGGGGGAAACAATAAGAATGAGCCAGATGACAGTTCGCTCTGGCTCAGAGTCCCACCGGTGTAAAATCACAACCAGGGCCGCGACCAGATCTTTAGTCAGCTTGTCTGCCCACCCAGGGCGGAAGGAATCCCATCCAAGCCCCGTGTTTGGCCGAAGCGTCTGTAGCGCCGCTCTGACTGCTTGCACCTCCATGTCTGGAAGGAGAGCCGCGCCTGAAACATCCCAGGAGAGGGTGTGGAGCTCATGGTCCCTGGACGGCAGCTTCCAAAGCGAAACCCAGGTACCCAGCATGGCCTTCAAGGCCTCATGCCCGACAACAGGCAAGGAGTCAGCAAGCACAGGTTGGGAATTTTCCGGCGGACCCTTAGAGTACTTGTGAGCAATGCTACCCCCTCTCTGGAACGCAAGCTCCGAAAATTCCTTCCAAGACTGCCTCGCCGCCGACGCATCCTTTTTTGTCTGCTGCTGCAAACGCGACTGAAGCAAGTCGCAAACCGCCACCCGAGCGTCGGGATTCTCAAGACGGGCAAGGAAGGCGGCATGCGAGGTTGGTGACACACTAACTTGAGTCGAATTCTCCCCCTCCGAACCCGTCCAAACGCTCCCAACCTCTTCCATACGTGCAACAGCGCTGCTGATTGCAGCCATCTTGTCGGGGGCGGTGGAGTCTTGCGCGCGAAACCACTGCATCGTGACCCTTCTAAGGGTCAGCCACTTCTGAGTATCTACACTGGCCTTGCGACGGACACTTTTTCCTCACGCACAGGAGAGAGGCACTTTTTCCAAACGGCAACCAGCAGCTCGACCACAGTAGCGCGGCCTGTCGTGCAAAGGAATCGCCGTGTACATGCAAAGAAAAAGCTCCGCTTAGGTGAACCACCTGCGCGCACGACTGTCCACCGTCTCCCCTTCGAGAAATTCAAATCCTGGCCACCCCGAGACATCCCCAGGGACAAACGCATCCCCTTTCTTGGGAAGTCTGATGAAAGCCTCGGGCTGGATTCGCCTGTAAATGAAATTGTGGCTCCCTATCCCCGACATCCGGAGAACGACCGCTTTGTGGGGCCCCACTGGGGTGTCTTCCCGAATATTGATGTCTCTAACAAAGGGGAGAAACACATCACTGATCACGAAGAAATCTGTGCAACTGTCATTGCAGGTGGGCCACCCTGTTTGTACAACTTCGGCATGCAGCATATTGAGAAACCTCAAGGATGAGGAGGAAGGGGAGAAGGAGGAGGCGGAGGAGGAAGAGGAGGAGGAGGAGGAGGACGAGGACTAGGACGAGGAGGAAAGGGAGGAGGAGAAGGAGGAGGAGCCAGATGATGAGGAGGAGGAGGAGGACAAGGAGGAGGAGGAGGAGGACGAGGAGGAGGAGGGGGAGGAGGAGGAGGAGGAGGAGGAGGAGGAGGAGGAGGAGGAGGACGAGCACGAGGACGAGGACGAGGAGGAGGAGGAGGAGCATGAGCATGACCATAAGACAAAGTCTTGAAGAGAAGCCCTCTTCCCTGCTCAGAAGACGGACGGGACGAGGAAGCCCCACAGCGCGATCAATACGAACTACATGAACTGACAAACTTATATTCCCACCAATATTGTGTGTTGCGATGTCAACCGAAACTGTGACAAACCCAATGCACACTCAGGCCCGAGATAAACAGCTTGGCAGCGCTGACAGGATTGTGACTTCACCATTATTGCAGGTCACAACACTAACTGCCAGATCAAACCATGCCCAATGAATGCTGTGAGGCGCCGCGCCCGACGGCTGCCCAACAAGGAAGAAGACGGTGAGCATGACAGCACTTTGAACGCTCCATGGATGAAGAACAGAAAACAAAACTGACAGCCCACAACAACATTGACAAAGATTGGGCTCTAACCACCAGAGATACAACATACCCTCCTTACGCGGAGATGGGAGATGCCAACATGGTAGCTGATGACGCCCGGGCACCGACACTTTCGCCTCGCCCTTAGCCGACCCACGTCCCGTCGGAAAATCTGGAGCTGCGGGTAGCCCCAAGCACGCCGCGAGGAGGCGACGAGGCAGGACCCATGGCGCGTTTGAGCCAAAAGGGAACAGCGCGCCTTGGGCCCCATGTGCTCGAGAAAGGGAGGAGGAGGAGGAGGACGAGGAGGAGGAGGAGGAGGAGGATGACGAGGAGGAGGAGGAAGAGGAGGAGGGGAGAGAGGCGGAGGAGGAAGGAGGAGGGAGTGTGGACGAGGACGAGACGAGGAGGAGCAGGAGGAGGAGGAGGAGAGGGAGGAGGAGGACGAGGAGGAGCAGGAGGAGGAGGAGGAGGAGGAGGAAAACGAGGAGGAGGAGGAGGAGGACGATGATGAGGAGGAAGAGGATCCCTGCCCCTCCACGTCGCGCGGCCCCGTGCGGCCCCGCGGCCTCGGCGGCGCCTCCGGCGCCGCCCCTGGCGCGTTCCGCGCGCCAGGGAGGGGGGCCCAGCGCAAATCCAAGGAATCCGCGCGGACCTTCGAAAGTATGTTTATGTGTGTTTTTCATTCTAAATTGCACTATGCATCTTACTCTCCTCTCTCCCCTGGCAACGTCCAGGCAATATACAGCCGGTCCCCTTTTTGTTTTTTGCACGCAGGCTTACCGGGAAACGGGCTTTCCTTGGGTTGTTTTTCAAATTGCTGCTCTCGCTGAGGCGTTGGCTTTATTTTCGGGCCACCGCTCGTTCCGAATCGTGCTCCCGCTTCAGCGCTGGCCTCATTTCCGCGCTTCCGCTCGTTCCGAATCGTGCTCCCGCTGCAGCGTTGGCGTCATTATTTCCAGCGCCATGCCACGGCATGGTCTTCGGTCTTTCCAAATAGGCTCCAAAATCCAGAAAATGCCCCCCCGAAAAAACCGTTGGAAGTAACTACACATTCGGTGCCGATTCGTTGATTTTTGGGGTCGCAGAAGCGCCCCTCCACTTGTGGGCGTCGCCACGCCTTGCTGTGTCAGGCTCCGCGTCCTCCGAATCGTACTCCCCCTGCAGCGCTGGTCTCATTTCCGCGCTTCCGCTCGCTCCGAATCGTGCTCCCGCTGCAGCGTTGGCGTCATTAGTGTCCAGTGCCATACCGCGGTATGGTTTCGGTCCTGCCAAATCGGCTCCACAACCTAGAGAAATGCTTCCCGAAGAAACCGTCGGAAGTGATTACACATTCGGTGTCGATATGTTGCTATGTCATGCTACGCGTTGATCTTCAACACCATGCTATGCCATGTAATGCTATGCCATGCTACGACATCCGATTGTGCGAATATGGAGAAGAGATCTACCGCATGGTAAGGAATGGGAGGGAGGGGTAGAACGTCAGATATGACGCGAGCGCACCTAGCTTGTCCCCCTCCCCCTCCCCCCTCCTCTTCCCTTCCCTTCCATTCCCTTCCCTTCCCTTCCCTTCCTCCTCCTCCGCCTCCTTCTCATCCTGCTCCTCCTCATCCGCGTCTTCGCCCTTCTGCTCGGTTGTTCGTGGCGTGGGGGGTCATCCCAGGGTGGGGTCAGGGAACAAGCCCGGCCGGATGGGCCCATCTTCGGCTTCGAGGAGGACCGTTCAGGGCGATTGCCCCCCGGTCCCACCTCTGCCCCATGCCCCGCCCGTACGCCCCCTCCCGAACTCTCGGCATCGCTCGGACATGCGCATTCTTTCTCGGCGAGGCTCATCGAGAGGAGCATCTCGCATCACCTCGCGAGAGAAAGTGCATGCACGCCGCCGAGACGTGGACGGGGAATCATGGACGTCCGGGCGATGGCAAGACCTGGGAGTAAGTCGGGCCTGTCCCCCTACAGGGGGATTTTCTACGAACAATGAAAAATATTCTAAAATAATCGAGATAATCCAACAATAGTTCGTCTGGGGACTATGTTTTTAGTATGTTGTAAGTCGAAAAAACTGTTTGGGGTACTTTTGGGGTATTCTTTGATTTTTCGCGAGGAGGGAGGGACAGAGGAGCAGCGCTCGCGAGGAAGGCGCAGAGGGCAGCGGGAGCAGGGGGGGTATCCTCCTCCTCCTCCTCCTCCTCCTTCCTACTCCTCTTTCCTGCTCCTCCTCCTTCCTCCTCCTTCCTCCGCCTTCCTGCTCCTCCTCCTCCCTCCTCCTCCTTCCTGCTCCTCCTCCTCCTCCTCCTCCTCCTCCTCCTCCTCCTCCTCCCCTTCCCTCATTCTCCTCCTCGCTCCTCCTCCTCCTCCTCCTCCTCCTCCTCCTCCTCCTCCTCCCCCTCCTCCTCCTCCTTCTCCTCCTCCTCCTCCTCTTCCTGTTCCTCCTCCTCCTTCTCTTTCTCTTTCATTTCTTCCCTGCCCTGACAAGGCTCAATGCGACTCTCCTCTGGCTCGATCCCGATCCCGATTCCGATTCGATGCGGTTTCGGATTCCGACCTGGATTTCGGGATGCCAATGGACCCCTTACTCGCCTACCGGAGTCCGCCGATTGAACGAAGACCCAGACGCATTGCGCTCAGAGGGGGGGGCGGCAGAGCAGCCCTGGCCGGCCCGGGTCCCTCGCGAAAGCCGAGCTGCACTCGCCAGGCAGATCTGAGCGCATGCGCCTGGACAGCTCTGGCGCCGCGGAGTGTCGATGGGGCCGAATGCACTGCTTGCCTACACTTGAGTCGGGCCTGTCCCCCTAGAGGGGGAATATTCAAACATAGTCCAAACATAGTCTGGGGACGATGTTTGGGCCATTTTGGATAATTGTTGACCATTTTGGGGGTATTTTTTATTTTTCGTAATGCGCCTGTAGGGGAACATACCCGACCTAAGCCTACCCGGGCTTCGGTTTCTCCCGACTTCGCTGCCGATTCTTGCCGACCTCATGAATTGCGGTCGCCGACCCGTCGCATCGCTTCGATTCTGGGCTCTCCTGCCGCGGAACCAGACGTTGCATCAACGTCGTGCTGCTTGTCTCGTGCTGTGTTCGGCACCAGGAGGTCGTCTCCCGGCCCAAAAGCGGCCACAACATCGGCTCAGGATGAGAAGCCAGCCCCGAGGAAGCTGTCGACACCTCTGGTCGGGAAAACGTAAGGCTCGAGTGCGCCGGAACTAGAGTTTGCCAACGCCCTCTGGCGAGCCGGTCGTGGATATGACAGTCCAGTTTTCGCGGGATGCTTGCAGCGGGAGCTCGCGTCAAGTTCCAGATTCCGTCTAATCCTTTTCATGATGGCCCCGTCAGGCCAACCCGAGTCCTTCTGACCCGAGTCTTCCGTCTCCCCGATCCACAATTCTGATGCGCAGTACAGTCAACGCTCATAGTAAGGACGCACGGATGTGCTCAACGTACCCTTTCGTCCTTGCCTCTGCGGCCCGTCCTTCGCGGCTTTCACTGGCCAGCCCTTCAGGGTGTTGGCTGTCCGCCGCCTGAAAAGGGCAATTTTCGGCGCCCAAGGCCCTTGCGTCCTTACCGCTCGTCCTCACTATAGGCTTCCACTGCTCTTTGCAATGCACTTGCCCCGAATCTATTGCACCACCCCCTTTCAGCTGGACCTCCCTTTTGGGGTCAACCACGGAGGAGGAGGAGGAGGAGGAGGAGGAGCAGGAGGAGGGGGAGCAGGAGGAGGGGGTAGAGGAGCAGGAGGAGGAGCAGGAGGAGGAGGAGGAGGAGGAGGAGGAGGAGGAGGAGGAGGAGGAGGGGCAGGAGAGGGGGACAGGAGGAGGAGGAGGAGGAAGATGAGGAGGAGGAGGAGGAGGAGCAGGAGGAGGAGGAGCAGGAGGCGGAGGAGGCGGAGGAGGAGGAGCAGGAGGCGGAGGAGGCGGAGGAGGAGGAGGAGGAGGAGGAGGAGGAGGAGGAGGGAAATGAGGACCGCCCTTTTGGCCTCGGGAGGGGCTCTGGCTCTCTCGGGCCTCCAAGCCCTCGTGTGCGCGGCTGGGGAGGGCAACTTTGTTTCTTGTGGCCGCAGCTCGCCGAGGCCAGAGTTAAGTCGGGCAGGTCCCCCTACAGGGGGAATATTCACAGATCGTCAAAACATAGTCGTGGGGCTATGTTTGGAGTATTTGGGAGCATGTTTTGAAGTGTTGGAGCATGTTTGAAGTATTTTATATGTTTTTGAGTATTTGGAGTGTTTATGATTACCTAACAGCGAAGACTGATAGGTTTATAATGGGGTAGAAAAAAGCATCCGATCCCGGGCCACATTTTGGATGCCCGGAGCCAATTGAAGGCCACTTCGTGCTCTTGGACTTCCCAGAACACCATTCCCGGGCCACATTTTGAATGTCCGGAGCCAAATGTAGGCCACTTCGTGCTCTTCCACTTCCCAAAACTCCACTCCCGGGCCACACTTTGAATGCCCGGAGCCAACTGTACGCCATTTCGTGCTCTTCCACTTCCCAGACTTCCAAGACTCATCATCTTCATCATCATAATCGTCCCCGTAGCCTTCTTGGCTACAGCCCTGCTTTCGAAGATTTCCTTTTCAAAGGAACTGCGCAGCGCCTACTGCGCACTTCTATGCCAGGACATGCTGATAGTTCTCGGTCTGGCGGCGGTGCTCCTGACCCTGCTGCATTGAACAGCGGTGCT
>CAUYUJ010008029.1:37500-42782 GCA_963575745.1 Prorocentrum cordatum | reverse complement strand
GGGCCTTCGGTGGAGCTCCCTATGGGGCTACGAAACGCTGCCCTGGGTGGGGAACCGCATGCGAACTGCGCCACGGGGGGGGCCTTCGGTGGAGCTCCCTATGGGGCCACGAAACGCTGCCCTGGGTGGGGAACCGCATGCGGGCTGTGCCACTGGGACCTTCGGTGGAGCTCCCTATGGGGCTACGAAACGCTGCCCTGGGTGGGGGAACCGCATGCGAACACCCCCACTGGGGCCTTCGGTGGAGCTCCCTATGGGGCCACGAAACGCTGCCCTGGGTGGGGGACCCGCATGCGAACACCCCCACTGGGGCCTTCGGTGGAGCTCCCTATGGGGCCACGAAACGCTGCCCTGGGTGGGGGAACCGCATGCGAACACCCCCACTGGGGCCTTCGGTGGAGCTCCCTATGGGGCCACGAAACGCTGCCCTGGGTGGGGGAACCGCATGCGAACACCCCCACTTGGGCCTTCGGTGGAGCTCCCTATGGGGCCACGAAACGCTGCCCTGGGTGGGGGAACCGCATGCGAACACCCCCACTGGGGCCTTCGGTGGAGCTCCCTATGGGGCTACGAAACGCTGCCCTGGGTGGGGGAACCGCATGCGAACACCCCCACTGGGGCCTTCGGTGGAGCTCCCTATGGGGCCACGAAACGCTGCCCTGGGTGGGGGAACCGCATGCGAACACCCCCACTGGGGCCTTCGGTGGAGCTCCCTATGGGGCAACGAAACGCTGCCCTGGGTGTGGGAACCGCATGCGAACACCCCCACTGGGGCCTTCGGTGGAGCTCCCTATGGGGCTACGAAACGCTGCCCTGGGTGGGGGAACCGCATGCGAACACCCCCACTGGGGCCTTCGGTGGAGCTCCCTATGGGGCCACGAAACGCTGCCCTGGGTGGGGGAACCGCATGCGAACACCCCCACTGGGGCCTTCGGTGGAGCTCCCTATGGGGCCACGAAACGCTGCCCTGGGTGGGGGAACCGCATGCGAACACCCCCACTGGGGCCTTCGGTGGAGCTCCCTATGGGGCTACGAAACGCTGCCCTGGGTGGGGGAACCGCATGCGAACACCCCCACTGGGTCCTTCGGTGGAGCTCCCTATGGGGCAACGAAACGCTGCCCTGGGTGGGGGAACCGCATGCGAACACCCCCACTGGGGCCTTCGGTGGAGCTCCCTATGGGGCCACGAAGCGCTGCCCTGGGTGGGGGAACCGCATGCGAACACCCCCACTGGGCCTTCGGTGGAGCTCCCTATGGGGCCACGAAACGCTGCCCTGGGTGGGGGAACCGCATGCGAACACTCCCACTGGGGCCTTCGGTGGAGCTCCCTATGGGGCGACGAAACGCTGCCCTGGGTGGGGGAACCGCATGCGAACACCCCCACTGGACTGGGGGGCCCCCCCTTCGGTGGAGCTCCCTATGGGGCGACGAAACGCTGCCCTGGGTGGGGGAACCGCAGGCGAACACCCCCACTGGGGCCTTCGGTGGAGCTCCCTATGGGGCCACGAAACGCTGCCCTGGGTGGGGGAACCGCATGCGAACACCCCCACTGGGGCCTTCGGTGGAGCTCCCTATGGGGTTACGAAACGCTGCCCTGGGTGGGGGAACCGCATGCGAACACCCCCACTGGGGCCTTCGGTGGAGCTCCCTATGGGGCTACGAAACGCTGCCCTGGGTGGGGGCACCGCATGCGAACACCCCCACTGGGGCCTTCGGTGGAGCTCCCTATGGGGCCACGAAACGCTGCCCTGGGTGGGGGAACCGCCTGCGAACCCCCCCACTGGGGCCTTCGGTGGAGCTCCCTATGGGGCCACGAAACGCTGCCCTGGGTGGGGGAACCGCATGCGAACACCCCCACTGGGGCCTTCGGTGGAGCTCCCTATGGGGCCACGAAACGCTGCCCTGGGTTGGGGAACCGCATGCGAACACCCCCACTGGGGCCTTCGGTGGAGCTCCCTATGGGGCTACGAAACGCGTGAGAGGTGTGCCGAGAGCAGAGGCAAGGAGGGGGAGGAGGGAGGAGGGGGAAGAGGAGGAGAGGAGAGGAGAGGAGAGGACGCGGGCACCGTCTCTTCAAAACGAGGACCCAACACAACAGGATGGTTGGGAAAAAATTATCCTGGCGAAAGACCCAACCATAAGCAATTGTTGGTAACGCGTTGTGGGTGCCGCTTTCGGTGGGGCTCCATATGGGGCCACGAAGCGCTGCCTTGGATAGGGGGAACCGCATGCGGACAGCGCCACCGGGGCGGGCCTTCGGTGGAGCTCCCTATGGGGCTACGAAACGCTGCCCTGGGTGGGGGAACCGCATGCGAACACCCCCACTGGGGCCTTCGGTGGAGCTCCCTATGGTGCCACGAAACGCTGCCCTGGGTGGGGGAAGCGCATGCGAACTGCGCCACGGGGGCATTCGGTGGAGCTCCCTATGGGGCCACGAAACGCTGCCCTGGGTGGGGGAACCGCATGCGAACACCCCCACTGGGGCCTTCGGTGGAGCTCCCTATGGGGCTACGAAACGCTGCCCTGGGTGGGGGGAACCGCATGCGAACACCCCCACTGGGGCCTTCGGTGGAGCTCCCTATGGGGCTACGAATCGCTGCCCTGGGTGGGTGAACCGCATGCGAACACCCCCACTGGGGCCTTCGGTGGAGCTCCCTATGGGGCCACGAAACGCTGCCCTGGGTGGGGGAACCGCATGCGAACACCCCCACTAGGGCCTTCGGTGGAGCTCCCTATGGGGCCACGAAACGCTGCCCTGGGTGGGGGAACCGCATGCGAACACCCCCACTGGGGCCTTCGGTGGAGCTCCCTATGGGGCTACGAAACGCTGCCCTGGGTGGGGTAACCGCATGCGAACACCCCCACTGGGGCCTTCGGTGGAGCTCCCTATGGGGCCACGAAACGCTGCCCTGGGTGGGGAACCGCATGCGAACACCCCCACTGGGGCCTTCGGTGGAGCTCCCTATGGGGCCACGAAACGCTGCCCTGGGTGGGGGAACCGCATGCGAACACCCCCACTGGGGCCTTCGGTGGAGCTCCCTATGGGGCCACGAAACGCTGCCCTGGGTGGGGGAACCGCATGTGGACACCCCCACTGGGGCCTTCGGTGAGCTCCCTATGGGGCCACGAAACGCTGCCCTGGGTGGGGGAACCGCATGTGGACACCCCCACTGGGGCCTTCGGTGGAGCTCCCTATGGGGCCACGAAGCGCTGCCCTGGGGTGGGGGAACCGCATGCCGCAACACCCCCACTGGGGCCTTCGGTGGACTCCCTGAATGGGGCCACGAAACGCTGCCCGTGGGTATGGGAACCGCATGCGAACACCCCCACTGGGGCCTTCGGTGGAGCTCCCTATGGGGCCACGAAACGCTGCCCTGGGTGGGGGAACCGCATGCGAACACCCCCCACTGGGGCCTTCGGTGGAGCTCCCTATGGGGCTACGAAACGCTGCCCTGGGTGGGGGAACCGCATGCGAACACCCCCACTGGGGCCTTCGGTGGAGCTCCCTATGGGGCCACGAAACGCTGCCCTGGGTGGGGGAACCGCATGCGAACACCCCCACTGGGGCCTTCGGTGGAGCTCCCTATGGGGCTACGAAACGCTGCCCTGGGTGGGGGAACCGCATGCGAACACCCCCACTGGGGCCTTCGGTGGAGCTCCCTATGGGGCCACGAAACGCTGTCCTGGGTGGGGGAACCGCATGCGAACACCCCCACTGGGGCCTTCGGTGGAGCTCCCTATGGGGCCACGAAACGCTGCCCTGGGTGGGGGAACCGCATGCGAACACCCCCACTGGGGCCTTCGGTGGAGCTCCCTATGGGGCCTACGAAACGCTGCCCTGGGTGGGGGAACCGCATGCGAACACCCCCACTGGGGCCTTCGGTGGAGCTCCCTATGGGGCCACGAAACGCTGCCCTGGGTGGGGGAACCGCATGCGAACACCCCCACTGGGGCCTTCGGTGGAGCTCCCTATGGGGCCACGAAACGCTGCCCTGGGTGGGGGAACCGCATGCGAACACCCCCACTGGGGCCTTCGGTGGAGCTCCCTATGGGGCTACGAAACGCTGCCCTGGGTGGGGGAACCGCATGCGAACACCCCCACTGGGGCCTTCGGTGGAGCTCCCTATGGGGCCACGAAACGCTGCCCTGGGTGGGGGAACCGCATGCGAACACCCCCACTGGGGCCTTCGGTGGAGCTCCCTATGGGGCCACGAAACGCTGTACTGGGTGGGTGAAACGCAGGGAAGAGGGGGAGGAGGGAGGAGGAGGGGGAGGAGGAGGAGGAGAGGAGAGGACGCGGGCACCGTCTCTTCAAAACGAGGACCCAACACCACAGGATGGTTGGGAACAAAAAAACAAGCAAGACCAACCTGGGGGACCAAAACCGCTGTGTTTTTAATTGTAAAGTGGTTTCTTCATTGAAAACCTAAACACACACACACAAAAAACAACTTGGAAGCAATGAAAACCTGTGTTTTTCCAGTGTTTGCACATTTACATGTTGATTCGTATTGTGGTGGAGTACATCGCAGCACAATAGAAACCAATATATATATATATAAAAGCCTGCACACAGGGATCCTCATTGTATCGCACACAATAAGAATCAATTTGTCAATCCCCACAACAAGATCTTATGTCAAGGCCCCAGAATAAAATAAGTTTGTAATCGGCTAACACTGCTTAAAGCAGCGCTGTTAAGCAGTTCAGAGGGTAGATTCGACTGACGGCGGATTTCAAATTGATTCCTTTTTGTGCGGATTGCACGTTGATCCCCTTTGTGGCGGATTACAAATTGATTCCTTTTGTGGCGGACTACGAAAGGGCTCCTGTCAGGGCGGATCTACACATTGATTCTCCTTTTGGCGGATTACACATTGATTTCCTGTTGTGGCGGATTTCAGATTGATCCCTAGTGTGCGGTCTTCAAATCGAGTTCCTCTGTGTCGGCTCAGATGAACGGGGGGTGGGGGCCTGGCCGACGAAAAAAAACAAGAAAGACGAAAAGACAAAAAACCCAACCTGGGACACCCAAATCGCTGTGATTTTATTGCAAAACGGTTTCTTAATTGAAAACCCCAAAACACAAAAAGGCAAACTTGGAAGCAACGAAAACGTGTTGTTGTCCAGTGTTTGCACATTTACATGTTGGTTCCTGTTGTGGTGGGCTACGACGCCGCACAATAAAAAAACAGAAATGTAAGCCTGCACGCAAGGATTTCCATTGTATCGCACACAAGAAGAATCATCTTGAAAATCCCCACAGCAATATTTTATTTGAA
>CAUYUJ010008029.1:27500-32500 GCA_963575745.1 Prorocentrum cordatum | reverse complement strand
CTTCCCGTCCCTCTGAGCCGACATGTGAAGGCCTCACACTAGGATCAATGTGTAGATCCGCCACAAAGGAAATCTTTTTGTAATCAGCGAAACAAAAAACCAATGTGTAATCCGCCACACTGGGAATCAATGTGTAATCCGCCACAGGAGGAATCAATGTGGAATCCGTCACAAAAAGGAGTCAACTTGCAATCCGCAAACACTTCTCTGGGAATCCCCCAGACCCTTCCGCGAGCCTGGTTCCAGGGCACGGAGGCACAACGTTTTTGGTCCCCCAGTTTTTTTTTGTTTCGCCGGCCAAGCCCCCACTCCCCGTCCCTCTGAGCCGACACAAAAGGAATTCTAGTTCAAGGCCCCACACTACGAATCAATGTGTAAATGCGCAGACACTGTAAACAAACACACATTGTCTTTGCTTCCAAGCTGGCTTTTCCGCATATCCTAAGATGGGGTTCTTGTTATTACTTGGACGCCTCCTACTCCTCCTTCTCCTTCTCCTTCTCCTCCCCTCTCCTCCTCATACCCAGACTTACTCATACACAGACTGACTCACACTCAGACTTACTCATACCCAGGCTTACTCACACACAAAATTCCTCTTACTCAGACCTACTCATACTCAGACCTACTCCTACTCAGACTTACTCATGGTGAGACTCACGCACGCCCCGTTCGCGGCCGTTTTGTGGGGATGCCTCAAGCGGTTTGCTTGTTTTCTGTCTCAACATCCTTGGCTACCAGAACAGATGGTAGGATGTCTCAGGCGGGGCGCTGGTGTCAGCCCCCCCTGAGGGGAGCCGCCAAGGGTTATCTCACGGTCCCGTTCGCGGCCGTGTTGTGGGGATATCTCGAACGGTTTGCCTGTTTTTCTGTCCCAACATCCTTCGCTTTCGGAGCAGATTTGCAGGATGTCTCAAGCGAGGCGCCCATTTTCACCCCCCAAAGGGGGGCCGCCAGGGGTTATCTCACGGTCCCGTTAGCGGCCGTGTTGTGGGGATGTCTCAAGCAGTTTGCCTGTTTTCTGTCCCAAGATCCTTCGCTTTCGGAGCAGAGTTGGAGAGCGAGGCGCTCATTTTCACCCCCCCTAAACGGAGCCGCCACGGGTTAGTTCACGGTCCCGTTCGCGGCCGTTTTGCGGGGATGTCTGAAGCGGGTTTTGCATGTTTTCTGTCCCAACATCCTTCGCTTTCGGAGCAGATTTGGAGGATGTCTCGAGCGAGGCGCTCATTTTCACCCCCCTAAGGGGAGCCGGCAGGGGTTATCTCACGGTCCCGTTCGCGGCTGTTTTGTGGGGATGTCTCAAGCGGTTTGCCTGTTTTCTGTCCAAGCATCCTTTGCTTTCGGAGCAGATTTGGAGGATGTCTCGAGCGAGGCGCTCATTTTCAACCCCTAAAGGGAGCCGCCGAAGGGTTATCTCACGGTCCCGTTCGCGGCCGTTTTGTGGGGATGTCACGAGCGGTTTGCCTGTTTTCTGTCCCAACATCCTTCGCTTTCGGAGCAGATGTGGAGGATGTCTCGAGCGAGGCGCTCATTTTCACCCCTCCAAGGGGAGCCGGCAGGGGTTATCTCACGGTCCCGTTCGCGGCCGTTCTGTGGGGATGTCTCAAGCGGTTTTCCTGCTTTCTGTCCCAACATGATTTGCTTTCGGAGCAGATTTGGAGGATGTCTCGAGCGAGGCGCTCACTTTCACACCCCAGGTGGGCCAGATTTTGAGGATGTCTCAATCAGTGGCCAGACTCGTGTGCACATATTCTCCTCAGGATGCCACAGGATGCTCCAACAGGCTCCAGGAGGCCCCAGGAGACCACATGAGGTCTCAGGAGGCATCAGGAGGCCACAGAAAGACTCAAGAGGCCACAGGCAATGTCCCAAGAGGCTCTAGGAAGCCCCAGGAAACTCAGGGAGGCTTCAGGAAGCCACAGGGGGCCCCAGGAGGCCAGAGGAAGCGCCAGGAGGTTTCAGAAGGCAACAGGAGGCCCCGAGAGGCCCCAGGAGCAGGAGGCCTCAGAAGGCAACAGGAGTGGCTCCAATCCCATGTGTTTTACGTATGCTCCTATAGATTGGGCCTCACCTGGAGCACGAATCCTTGATGTTATGCGTATGTTTCTATAGATTGTCCTTCTCCTGTGTACTTATGTTCCTATAGGGCCTCTCCTGGGGCACGAGTCCTTGGTGTTTTACGCGTGTTCCTATAGATTGCCCCCTTCTCCTGTGGCTCCAATCCGCAATTTTTGATGTACGTTTGTTGCTATATATTGGGCCTCTCCTGGGGCACGAATCCTCCCTAGGAGGTCCCAGGAGGCCCCAGGAGGCACCAAGAGGCTCCTGGAGGCCCCATGAAGGCCCAGTAGGTTTCAGGAGGCCCCAGGAGGCCCCAGGAGGACCCAAACTCATGCGCAGAGACGCGCTCGTACTACTGAGGCTCATTCACACTACAATTCATTCTCACTTAGTTTTATGACCAGACCGGCACAACTGAAGCCCGTTTATATTCGAAAGGTCTTGCGCCTGGACATTCACGGCGGACAGGTTCATGCGAATAGATGCGCAGATGGGGAGCTCCACGCAGTGAATACTTTGCTTTTTTCTTTTCAATTCAAAAAACAACTTTACAATTTGAAACGCAGCGTCGTTGGTCCCCCTGGTTGGCTGTTTTGTCTTTTTCCCAATATCCTGAGATGGGGTTATTGTTATTACTTGGACGCCGCCGACTTCTCCTCCTTCTCCATCTCCTCCCCTCTTATCCTCATACCCAGACTTACTCATACACAGACTGACTTACACTCAGACTTACCCATACCCAGACTTACTCACACACAAAATTACTCATACCCATACCTACTCATACTCAGACCTACTCCTACTTAGACTTACTCATGCTGAGACTCACGCGCGCCCCGTTCGCGGCCGTTTTGTGCGGATGCCTCAAGCGGTTCGCTTGTTTTCTGTCCCAACATCCTTCGCTTTCGGTGTAGAGTTGGAGGATGTCTCGAGCGAGGCGCTCATTTTCACGTCCCTAAGGGGAGCCGCCAGGTGTTATCTCACGGTCCCGTTTGCGGCCGTGTTGTGGGGATGTCTCAAGCGGTTTGCTTGTTTTTGTCCCAGCATCCTTTGCTTTCGGTGCAGATTTGGAGGATGTCTCGAGCGAGGCGCTCATTTTCAACCCCTAAGGGGAGCCGCCAGGTGTTATCTCACGGTCCCGTTTGCGGCCGTGTTGTGGGGATGTCTCAAGCGGTTTGCCTGTTTTCTGTCCAAGCATCCTTCGCTTTCGGAGCAGATTTGGAGGATGTCTCGAGCGAGGCGCTCATTTTCACCCCCCCTAAGGGGAGCCGCCAGGGGTTATCTCATTTGGAGGATGTCTCGAGCGAGGCGCTCGTTTTCACCTCCCTAAGGGGAGCCGCCAGGGGTTACCTCACGGTTGTGGGGATGTCTCAAGCGGTTTGCCTGTTTGCTGTCCCAACATCCTTCGCTTTCGGAGCAGATTTGGAGGATGTCTCGAGCGAGGCGCTCACTTTCACCCCCCAGGTGGGCCAGATTTTGAGGATGTCTCGATCGGTGGCCGGCTCGTGGGCACAGATTCCTCGGGATGCCAACATAAGGCTCCAAAACATGGCTCTGAGGCCCCAGGAGACCACATGAGGTCCCAGGAGGCATCAGGAGGCCCAGAAAGATGCAAGAGGCCACATGATGTCCCAAGAGGCTCTAGGAGGCCTCAGGAAGCTCGCGGGAGGCTCAGGAAGCCACAGGAAAAGAAACAGGAGTATACGAGGCAAAAAGACGAAAAAAACAAAAAAAAAAAAAGAAAAAAAAAAGGAAAAAGAAAACTGAAAAAAATAACAAACAAAAAAAGAAGAAGAAAAGAAAAGAAAAAAAAAAGCAGGGGGGGGGGCCCCAGGAGGCCAGAGGAAGCGCCAGGAGGTCTCGGAAGGCAACAGGAGGCCCCGAGAGGCCCCAGGAGCAGGAGGCCTCAGAAGGCAACAGGAGTGGCTCCAATCCCAAGTGTTTCACGTATGCTCCTATAGATTGGGCCTCACCTGGAGCACGAATCCTTGATGTTGTACGTATGTTTCTATATATTGTCCTTCTCCTGTGTACTTATGTCCCTATAGGGTGTTTTACGCGTGTTCCTATATATTGCCCCCTTCTCCTGTGGCTCCGATCCGCAAAGTTTTATGTACGTCTGTTGCTATATATTGGGCCTCTCCTGGGGCACGAATCCTCCCCAGGAGGTCCCAGAAGGCCCCAGGAGGCACCAAGAGGCTCCTGGAGGCCCCAGGAAGGCCCAGTAGGTTTCAGGAGGCCCCAGGAGGACCCAGGCTCATGCGCAGAGACGCGCTCGTACTACTGAAGCCCATTCACACTACAATTCATTATCTGTTAGATTCATGACCAGACCGGCACAACTGAAGCCCGCTTATATTCGAAAGCTCTTGCGCCTAGGCACTCACGTCGGACAGGCTCATGCGAATAGATGCACATATGGGGAGCTCCACGCAGTGAATAATGGTCTTTTTTGTCTTTTTCGTCGGCCAGGCCCCCACTCCCCGTCCCTCTGAGCCGACACAAAGAAATTCTATTTGAAGCCTCACACTAGGGATCAATTTGTAGATCCGCCACAAAGGGAATCCTTTTGTAATCCGCGAGACAAAGAACCAATTTGTAATCCGCCATACTGGGAATCAATTTGTAATCCGCCACAAAAAGAATCAATGTGCAATCCGCCACAAAGGGAATCAACTTGGAATCCGCAAGAACTTCCTTGGGAATCCCCCAAAGCCTTCCGCGAACCTTGTTCCAGGGCGCGAAGATAAAACCCTTACCCCGTCTGGGGGCCCTCTTGGACAGTTTTGGGCCCCTTTGGGACGCCCCTGGAGCCGTCTTGGGGCGATCCTTGGGGCCTCTTGGGCCGTCTGGGGCCATTCTTGGACGGAAAAGGGAGAACCCGAAAAACATAAAAAAACCTAAGGAAATCAATGTGTTTGGCCTCCTGGGCCCTCTCG
>CAUYUJ010008029.1:0-22500 GCA_963575745.1 Prorocentrum cordatum | reverse complement strand
TGCCCTGGGAGGCAACTCCCGGAAGGTCTTCGCCGGAACGACGAAGGGCTACTTCCGCGATAGCGAGTTGCCGAGCAAGACTGTGCCGGAATGGGTTCAGCAGGGCGCAGCGGCTCCAAGGAAATACGAGTGCCGACCTGGAGAAACGACTTACCCGAGACGTACCCAAGCCAGTTTCAACGCGAGGCGAATATTAGAAGGATAGCCCCATACAACCATACAAACGTTGAGAGATCTGCAGCACTCCCAAACGCTACACCTAACAACGTCGGACAACACTCAGCGCCCCCCATTCAAACACATGCTCTCGCAACTCATACCGCCTAAAAGATGACTGCGGCGAGCGCACCCCGGGGAGCCGCGAGGTCTCGACTGGATGCGCGTGTCCCTCCACTCCGCCGACCTCCCATGAGCCAGCGAAAACGGGGACATGTGCGCGATGCAGCCCCCATCTGGGAAGCCGTGAGGTCTCCACTGGGCCCGCGTGTCCCTCCACCCCAAGGAACCCAGGACGGTGGCGACCATGGAGCCGTTGGCAGCCGCTCCGGGAGCCGCGAGAATGCCTGGACTCGCGCGTGCCTCCGCTCCGCTGGGCCTCCCAAGGGGCCCACGACAATGGCCACCAGACTGCACAGGCAGCAGCCCCCCCCCCCCCGGGCAGCCGCGGGGTCTCGACCCCGTCGCTGGGCCTCGCGGCAGCCTGCGGCGCTCAGGCCCCTTGCGCAGTTGGCAGCCCCTTCCCAGATGGTCTGGTACCGGAAATTTTCGGTAGCGATTTCGACGCACCCCGAATTTCGGTAGCGACCGGATCTTCGTTTGAGGGCGTTGAAATAGCGGATTTCAGAACGGTCTGATACCGGTATTGGGCGCTACATTTCGGTATTTCGGTAGCGACCGATCTCTGCGGAGCGCTACCAGAAATTTTCGGTAGCGGACCATCAGGGTTCGGTGAGCCGCCCCCGCCGGGTCTCGACTGGATCTGCGTGTCCCTCCGCCTCGCTGGGCCTCCCAAGGGAGACCGCGGACGGCTGCGTGGCGGCTGCGCAGCCGGCGGCCTCCCCCAGCGGGCCGCGAGGCCTCGACCAGCCCCCGTATCCCCCCCCCGCGCCGCGGGGCCTCGCAGGAGCCCGCGAGAGCGTGGCACCCGCTGCGCAGTGGGCAGCCCTCCCTCCGAGAGCCGCCAGGTCTCGACTGGACGCGCGCGCCCTCTTACTCCACTGGGCCTCCCAAGAGCCTGCGAGAATCGGCGACGGCCGCGCAGCTGGCGGACCCCCCACTCACCCGCCTCGACCGGAGCTGGGGGTCCCCCTGTTCCGCTGGGCCTCCCAAGAGACCACGATTGCGCGATTGGCAGCCCCCCCATGGAGCCGCGATGTCTCGACTGGATCTGCGTGTCGCCCAACTCTGCTGGGCCTCCCAGGAGCCCACGAAAACGGCGACAATTGAGCGGCTGTCCCTCCCCGATGCACGCGAGGTCAGGACTGGACCTGCATGTTCCTGCTCTCGGCTGGGCCTCCCACGAGCCCACGACAAGGCCGGCAATTGCGCAATTGACCGCGCCGCGAAGTCTCGACTTGCGTGCACCCCGCTCCCCATCTGCTGGGCCTCCCAGGAGCTCGCGGAGGAGACGACACCTGCGCAATTGACAGCCCCAACAAGGAAATGCCAGCTCTCGACTGGACCTGTGCGTCCTCCCACTCTGCTGGGCCTTCCAAGAACCCACGGACAATGGCGACGCGTGCCCAATTGGCAGCCGAACAAACAACTACGGAAAATGGCGGCGATAACTGCGCAATTGGCAGTCCCTCAGGGAACCGTGAGGTCTCGACTGGATCTGGGTGTACCCCCACTCCGCTAGGCCTTCCAGCCGCCTGCGGAGCGCGACGGCAATTGTACAATTGGCAACACCACGAAAGGTCACGAGATCTAGCATGGGGCAGGAGAAGGGGGGGCTGGAGAAAGGAGAAAGGAACCTTGGAGCAAGCAGTGCTCTCATCAAAACGAATACCAAACCCAAACTCAAGGACGACGTCTGGGAAACCATTGCTATCATCTGTCAGATGTCCGCGATAATTCTTGGGTCAACGCTGGAGCCCCTGGCGGCGCCTCTGGCGCCGCCCCTGGTCCAACACCGATCCAAGAATCCGCGTAGGCATCCGCGCAGCCACCTGAAATATGTTTACGTGTGCAGGCCTCCCCTACGTAGGAACATCTAGAACTGCATAAGTCTCTACATGCTGGCCTCTCCTCCTCCCTCCCCATGCATACTTGCTTCTTAGTCGGCCTGAACCTTCTTGAATACCCCCACTTCTTCGACCTCTGTTCCCCCCTCTCTTGTGCGCCAGCGCTCGGGGGATTTGAAAGTGGACACAGTGCCTGACAGCAGCAGCAAGGTTGCCGACAATTATAATTTTAAACCCAAAGTGGCATAGTCACAAACGCGACTGCACGAGTTGACATCTGCGGCCGAGGCTCCACTCAACGGCAGCAGGAGGCGAAAAAAAGGAAAGAGTGAGAGAGAGGAAGATGTGATGCTGGTGCCGCCAGTGGCGTGATGGCTGGACATGCGTACGCGCTTGCACAACCGTCTCAGATTACACTGAGTGGGAGATTGCTGTGCTTCCCGGGCACACAAGGTCTAGTGGCGGCGAGGGTAAGGACCTAGTGGCAAGAGCGTCCAGAGCACAAAACACTTGACACTGAGTTGCAGGATTACGCTAGAGGCGCTGCGCGCATCGCGGGCCGAAACCGCGAGGTCTCGCGAGATCGCGGTCTGATCTGAGTGAGACCGAGTGATTCGCAGTCATCGCAAGATGCAGCCCAAACAGATGGGGCACACGGATTGCTACACTCGCCGCGGAACATGAGACAACCACTGCGAGAACCACAACTACTAGCACCTGGCAGTAAGTACACCAGTCGGGGATGGACAGAACCCCCTTTAGCAAAACGTGGTTTAGTGAAAACGACCTGAGGCCCAAATCTGGCGGGCGAAAGCCTGGAAACTGACGGCCACGGCGCCCTCTCGAAAACCGAAAACGGACAATTCACTAATCGACGTGTCACTATTGGGGGTTCTGTCCAGCCCCGAACCAGCGGGTCCAGCACGGGGCGCGCAGGTTTCTACGAACGCCTGCGCAATCCTCTCCTGCTCTTCGAGCTGGAGTCGGCTACGCGCGAGAGAGGGGCCCCCGAACACGAGCGACCTCTTGTGCGCGGCTTGCCGACCGTTGCATGCGATGCGATGATTGAAGGGAAACTGGGACACACCAATAAATACACACAAAAAAAAAAGATTCCCCATATTTTCCTATATTTTCTGGGTTTTTGTCTTCCCCACCACTTCCCATATTTTCCCATATTTTCTGGGACATCGACGATTAATTGTGTCTGTGTGTTTTTTTCCCTCCTGAATGATAGCGGCCCGCGCGACTGGGTTCTCCTCCGCCCGCCCCGCGAACCAGGGCCTGCGACGTCTTGTTTTGGGGTGTTCACTGTGGACCCCGGAACCAGACCCGTCCCCCGGGACCGGCTTCAAATCCCGAGCCGTTCTCGATGATCCCGGGGCGCGGTAAGGGCCGAGGAAGACCGCACACTGCACGGACCCACCCAGCACGCACCCTCTTAGCGACAAAGAGGAGGCTTGAGCCGCCCTCCCGACAGCGGCGCACCCCGCGGAGGTCTATCCGGCGGAAGCGCCTCTCTTGCGCGCAGCCGATGGAGGTGCGAACGACCCATCGCCTCGGCGCCTCTGGGCTCCCACAGCTGGAGGCCTCCCAAATCGGGCCGGAGCAGGGGAACTCTCGAGCTGTGATTGCGCCATGTTTCCCTCTGCCCGGCTCGAGAGAGAGCGCGTCGAGCTCCTTCCAGATTCGTGGGCTCGGCGGCTACGAGCTCCGCAACGAGTGCGCGCTTTCATGCACACCTGCCTGCAGCAAATCCTGCGACACGATGTGCGACGATGTATTCGCAAGCGTCGCCGACACACCAACGACGCCAGGACGGAGAACATCGGACTCTGGACCTCGCCGCATGCGACGCGATCCACCGATCCCCATCTGCTCTCTGGCCCTGTTTGGGAGGCCTGGACGTTGAGCAGGGACCGACCGTCCCAACATTCCTTTAGGCCTACCACGAACTCTTCGTAGAACCCAATCATGTTCATTCGCCGGACGGTCTCAGCCAGAGATGTTCTGAGAACATCACGCGCAGACCACAAGAGGTTATTGGACCATTCTTTGGTGGGCCTATAGGCAAGCCAGGACGCTTCGCCACTGCTCGAGGACGGGCAGTACTAATTACCACCCGCGGTTGCCGCCGTGGTCCTCCCGGCCCGTGCGCCTCCGGGGCTTCATCGGCGGGCAGGGCTGGTCGGGCAGCGGAAACTTCCGCTCCTCGCCGTCCTCGCCCAACAGCAGTGGCATCCACTCAGGGTGCTGCACCAGCTCGTTCATGACGGGCCCGTTCCGGAGGCGTCGCACGTTCTCGTCCAAGCCCTGCACCCGTGCCATGGTCACCTCCGCGACCTTCCGCGAGTTCAGCCCCGGGAGGCACTTGCGCACGTCGACGCCGTTGAACTTGGAGACAAACTCCTCACACGCATCGCTGGTCCGGAAGTTGATGGCCGGCGGCGAGCGAAGGGGAGAGAGCGAGGCTAGGAGAGGGCCCTCCCAGAGGTCGGCGGGGCTCAGAAGCCCCCTCCTCCTCCTCCTCCTCCTCCTCCTCTCCTCCTCCTCCTTCCTCCTCCTCCTCTCCTCCTCCTCCTCCTCTCCTCCCTCCCCTCCTCCTCCTCTCCCTCCTCCTCCTCCCCCCCTCTTACCCTCCTCCCCCCCCCGGAGGCTCGTGGAGAGCTCCTCGGCAGGCCGGGGACTTCCGGGCCTTCCGAGGAGGCCCGCGCCCTCTCGCTCCCCCCCCCCCCCCGGGGCTCGCATCGGCTCTTTCGGGGCACGGGCCCTGCAGACCGCTCGACCAACACCCCCCCCCCCCCGGGGCCAGCTCCTCGCCCCGCGTCGGCCTCTGGTGGCCCCCCCTCTGGGCCCAGCAAGGAGCCCCGAGGGGGCCGAGAGCGAACTCTGCACCGCGATCGGGATGACCGGAGAGAGGGTTCCAATCAACAGCGTCTATGTCGGCACTCACGCCTCAAATGAAGAGCCAAACTGCCAACACATGCGAGGCGAACTACACACAGAGAAGAAAGCCAAGGAAACAAGCATAAAGAATAGAATGGTCAGCAACCTCCGCCCCGATTTGTGTTTTGGTCTGGGCACCGTGGCTGGAGGGGCCGTTGGGGGTGCTGCCCCCCCTCGCTCGCCGCCGAGATGAAGCCGTACCCGACGTTGCACCTGTTCTTGAAGTCGATGGGCAGAGCCGCGGGCCCCGGGCTCTCGCCGAGAGCGCCAGGGCGAGAGCGAGATTTGGTCAGTTTTGCGTTTTTTATGTTATATATATATATATGTATATGTATATATATGTATATACATATATATATATATATATATATATATATATATAAGCATCAACCCAGACATGCTCGCGTCGTTCAAAAATCAGGGCGGGAGGTTTTTGGCTAGTTTCGGCCCCGGGGGGCCCTCGCTGGGCCTCGGGACCGTCCAAAAACGACTCTGGACGAAAAACTGGTCCCGGGGAAAGGGTCGGGACTTCCAGGGACGCCGTCCTGAAAAAATCAGGACGCCGCATGTCTGCGAACCCAACTACCAAGCATTACAACAGGGAGGACGGCGCCTCCTCCCTGCTTGGTCACGAAGGCTTGCACCACAGCCCCCGCTTACGCCAGCAGAGTGTGGCTATTTCTGTCCCGGCCGCGTGGCCGATACAACCTGCGAGGCGGCCAGGGATGCCATGGACAACCTTCCCGAACGACGATGCCTCAGGCTTGCCGAACAGCCGATGTTAAATAACCTGTCGCCGTGCCCCGAGGAAGCCGAGAGTTGGTCCGCTGTGCCCGACCTCCCCGCGCTGCGGAACAATCACGACGGGAGTATTTTTCCCTATCGTCGGCCTCCAAGGGCCCTTCCCGGGCCGCGGGGCGGTCAAAAGAGGGCTCGTAGGATGACAAGCCGGTCCCGGGGAAGGGGTCCAGACTTAGGTCGGGCACGTCCTCCTACAAGCGGATTTCGAAAGAAAAATCTGAACTAGTCAAAAAATATTCCCAAATAGTCAAAAAATGATAGAAAAGTCGCCCCCGACTACTTTTGGACTATTCTTAAACATCCCTCCTGTAGAGGGACACGCCCGCCTTCAGTCTAGACCTCTGGGAGTGGACGCTGTGAGGAAATCACGACGTCGGGGGCCTTGGAGTGTCCCTCTCCTGGCGCTCCGGCGCCGTGGTAGGTTCACGGCAGGGGCCCAGGAGAACATAGAGAAACAGACACAAACCCCGGGATTCCCCATATCTTTTGAGCGGATGTTCTGGACTTTCGCCTTCCCCCCCCCCCCACTCCCCATATTTTCAGCATATGTTCTGGACTTACTTTCGCCTTCCCCCCCCCCCACTTCCCACGTCCTGGCGCTCGGGCGTCGTGACAGTCTCGCAACGCTCGCCATCGCTCGGACGTCCCTGCCCCGTGCCCTGTTTGATCTCGTGCGTGCTTCTTCCGCTCGGGCATCCAGGATGCCCATCGATACTTTTGACTGAAGTGGCCCAGGGATGCACTAATAAATCAACACGAATCCCAGGATATCCCAGATTTGTCGCATATTGTCTGGACTTGTTTCTTCCCCGCCACTTCCCATATCTTCCATCTTTTCCAGGGGACCGACGATTTCCACAACGCTCGCCATCGCTCGGACGTCCCTTCCCCGTGCACAGTTCGGTCTCGTGCGTGATTTTGTTTTGGTCGATGGTCCAGAATGCTCCTCGAGGATCCCCGCCGGAAGAGAAAGCCCCCACGCCGTGCCGTGCATTGTTCGGCCTCGTGCGTGCTTTTTTTTGGGGGGGGGTCCGTGATCCAGGATGCTCCTCGATGGTCCTCGCCGATGAAACAGAGGGGAACGAGAAACGACATAAACATGAAAACTCGGAGGTCCAGCGCGAATTCAAAGAATCCGCGCGGATCTCCGAGTTTTACCTTTGTATCATGTTTCGTTCCCCTAGAAAAAATGCACACCTCCGAGCGATGCCGAGAACGCCAGAGGCCTGGAACCCCCTCCCCCCAGAAGCGGTCTTCACCACGAGCCGTTCTCTGTGACGGGCCCGGCGTGGCTTAATGGGGGGGTCATGAATGGGGGGGTCAGTAACGGTCCCATTTCGTGCCCCTTTCGGGCCCCTCCAGAGCCCTAGGAGGCTCGTTTCGGTACCGGTTGGGTACCTTTTCGGACCACCCTCGCCACCCCCCCATGTATGACCCCCCCATTACGCAACGCCCAAAGGGGAAGGCTCCGTGGAGGCCCGGAAAAAAAGGCAACCAAAGGAACCTCCCGTCGTGTCTTGTTTTGCTTTTTTGCACGGCGAGAGGTCCAGGCTCACTCCAAGATTTGTTCAACGCCTGCTTGAAGGGGGGCTGTGAAGTTTCTCTGGAGCCATCGTGAAGGGAGGAAAAACCACCCGGACCCGACAATTGACGTTTACTAAACGATCCTGGGCGTTTACTAAACAGCCCTGCCCTGTTCGACTCCTTCCTTGGATGCGTTTACTAAACGGCTTCGCTTGTCGGGATTTGTTTTATAGGGGTTGATTTTCTGCCCGCTATCTCGGGGTGGCAGAAGACATCTCCGACATACCCACCATGGCTCCAAGTGGCTCTGGGGTGGCCCCAGGGAGACACAAAGGCTCGTGCCAGAAACTCTGATACCAAAGTTGCACCCTTTGCGGCAGAAGGCACTCAACAGCCCTTTAGAGCACTAGAGAAAACCCTAGATAGCGTTCTGTAAGAGAGCGGAGAACCATGCTGACAGTACTCTAGAACAAACGTGAGACCAAACGGGAGGCCATACAAAAAAACACGGGGAGGCCATACGAGAGATCATCCAGCAAACCATGCGGGAAACCGTGCGGGAGACCGTGCGGGAGACCATGAGCGAGACCAGACGGGAGGACATGCAGGAGAGAATCTGGGAGAGAACACGGGGGACCATACGGGAGACTAGACTGGAGGCCAGACTGGAGACTACACAACAGAACAGACGGGAACTCATACAGAAAACCACAAAACAAAAACCATGAGGAGACCATACGAGAAACCGTTCTGGATACAATGCGAGTGCGGTAGACCTAGAGCCGCCAACTCCAAATCTGGAGGATCCCATACCCAGCGCTGGACCCTTAGAATGGACATGTATACAAACATATCTATACTCAGCGCTAGACCCTTAGAATGCACATAGTCGGTCTACATACGTAAATGTGTGTGCTTATATGTGCGTGTGTGTCCCATACAGACCAACTGTGTAGGTACTACTTGTTATTGGACCCGTGCAGAACATCTGTTGGAGGAGAACCGCACACCTCTTGGCATGGCAGTAGTGACTTTAGCCGGCCTTCCACAGAGGCAGAGAGGTTCACTTCTCGATCCCTCGAAGACGGGGTCCTTGAAGACGAGGCCAGGACGAGGATAAAAGCAGGTGATGATAGCCCCAGAATCTCTGAGATCTGGCGGTTCTAGAAGATGTCTCGGGCGCCGCGGCCTTCCCAGAGCATTCCAGAACGCTCCGAGAGCGTTCGGGGACGCCCTAGGACGGATGTATCCTTGTCCTAGCCCCGTCCGACGAGAGGCCATCAAAAGGTCGAAGATGTCAACGCAGAGCCCGGACCGACCAGATCGCATCGATTTCCGCACGGCGTTGGCATCTCCCACTTAGGAGAGAGGAGGAGGAGGAGGAGGAGGAGGAGGAGGAGGAGGAGGAGGAGGAGGAGGAGGAGGAGGAGGAGGAGGAGGAGGAGGAGGAGGAGGAGGAGGAGGAGGAGGGAGGAGGAGGAGGAGGAGGAGGAGAGAGGAGAGAGGAGGAGGAGGAGGAGGAGGAGGAGGAGGAGGAGGAGGAGGAGGAGGATTCTGGCCGAGGGCGGCCCCGCGATGGGCTCCGGAGGCCTCCGACAGTCCAAGGAGCTCCGAACCCGCACAGGGACGTCCCCCAAACATATGGCCTCATGCTCGCCCCCGCGGCTCCCAACTTGCCAAGCAGATGCCCTTATTGAAGGGGCCCCAGGACACACAAATAAATACACACAAATAAAAATATTCCCCATATTTTCTAATTTTTTCTGGGTTTCTGTCTTCCCCCCCACTGCCCATATTTTCCCATATTTTCTGGGGAATCGCCGATTAATTGTGTCTGTGTGTTTCTTTCCCTCCTGACTTATGCAGCTCCACGACTGCCCGAGTTCGCCCGAAGGCTGCCCCAGGACTCCCAGAGCCCCGCAGCGCCCGTCCAAGCAGCCACACCTCGCCCCTGGGGGCGACACAGTGGCCTCGGGCGGACCAGAAGAGAGTCCAAGATGGCTCGAGAAGGTCCCCGAACGGTCCTCGGATGGGCCAGAACCGCTGCCGACTTGGAGCTGTGCCAAGTCACTCCCAAAGGGCCTACCCAGACACCCGCCCTTTGGGCTCCATACGTGCTGCCCCCTTTCGTTAACCATGCAGCTTGGAAGACCAGGGTTGGCCATCCGAGGCTCATGCTCTCGCCGCCCTTCACCTCCTTTACTCCTCCTTCTCCTCTGGTAAGGTCAATCCCTCTCCTGATCCTCCACCCCACGGCCCCTCCATCCGTCTCACCATCATCCACTGCTGCACCTCCTCCTCCTCTTCCTCCTCCTCCTTCGCCTTGCCCAGCTCCTGCTGCTGCTCCTTGTTCACCTCCTCCCTCCTAGTTTCCTTGTCGTCATCGGAGTCCTCGGAGTTGAAATGCGTTGGTCGTTTTCTTCACTACTTACATGGTCGATCTGTTGGCAAGGCCAGCATCGAACTACACTGTTGGTCGTTCTGAGCTCAATTCCTGTATGCCCCTCGTGCCTTCTGGAACACGCGTATCCCTTGATTCACCTTCTTGTTACTCCTTGTCCACGCCATCCTGCCACTTTTCCTGCTCCCCTCCTCCTCCTCCGTGTTGCCCTCCGCGGGGCGCCTCCCCCTCTTATGGAGGCCGGCGGGAAGGCGCAAACTCCCTCGAATAGACGAAGTCGAAGCGACCACGGAAATCCACACTCAGCTGCTTCACCTCAGGAACTGACTACCTACCAAACCACCCCAACCCAACCCGAAGACCCGACTTTCGGGTTGGGGGGGGTACGGGCTTCATGTGTGTTTTCTCAACGTTCCCCGACCCCCCCCCCACTGGAAATGGAGGGCAAATTTGGGCCTTCGGGTTGGGTTGGGGTGGTTTGGTAGGTGGTGAGGAACAACAGAAAGGCCCTCCGCTGTACCCTGTCGCCGGGCCCAAGACCACGAAGCGGGGGCGTGGCGCCAAGGCCCCCGCCCGAGGCGAACCGGGCCAGGCCCTGGCGCCACGCCCCCGCCTCCGAGAGGCTTACGACAACAGCCGAGCGGCACGTATAGGGGAACGAAAAGTGACATAAACATAAAAACTCGGAGGTCCGCGCGGATTTCTCGGATCGGCGCTGGGGCCCCCCAGCGGCGCCTCCGGCGCCGCCCCTGGCGCTCTCCGCGCGCCAGGGAGGGGGGTCCAGCGCGGATCCGAGAAATCCGCGCGGACCTCCGAATTTTCATGTTTATGCCACTTTTCGTTCCCCCAACGTACCAACTCGATCCGGCGACCCGATTCGACCTCGTTTCCCGCCTCCTCCGTCCGATGCGAATCCGTCCACGGAGCGGGGGCGTGACTCCCGACAGAAACGTCTGGAGGCCCTCGCCGAGCGCTCCCGGGCCGGGGCCCGGCCCCGCCCGGCGTGGCGCCCTGCGGGTCCTATCTGCCGGGGAGTCGGCGCCCGAGGGGCGCCGAAGCCAAGAGGCCCTGAGAGCCTCTGCCCCAGAAGTCGGGGCGGACCTCCAGCAGTGGATGTGTCGAACCCGGGGAGGAGGAGGAGGAGGAGGAGGAGGAGGAGGAGGAGGAGGAGGAGGAGGGGAGGAGGAGGGAGGAGGAGGAGGGAGGAGGAGGAGGAGGAGGAGGAGGAGGAGGAGGAGGACGAGGGAGGAGAAGGGAGGGAGAAGGAGGAGGAGGAAGAGGAGGAGGAGGACGAGAAGGATGGATGGATGGAGGGGAGGAGGGGGAGGAGGGGGAGGAGGAGGAGGAGGAGGAGGAGGAGGAGGAGGAGGAGGAGGAGGAGGAGGAGGCTCGCTCACTCGCTATCTGCGCATGGCCATGTCGCAGATCACTCGATTGGGGCGGCGGCCGCAGGGCGTTCGGGAGGCACTGTGCTCCCGCCGATGCCAAACAGCGAGGGGAGCCCCTCCCCCAGCAATCAGCTTGGGGTCGCCCTGATTGCAGCACAGGGTCGAGTGGCCTGTACGTGCAGCGCAGACACAAACGTCATTCCGAGGACACGGAGAAGACGAGGGGAGCAGGGCGGCAGCATGGGCGGCGGCAGCGGAGGAATAGAGGGGGGAGAACGGCCAGCCAGGCCACGCGGCAGTAATCGAGGTGACAACCCTCGTTCGGAACCCAAGCGAAGAACTCAAATAAAGATCTCGCAACCGACAAACTACTTACAACTAGCTTTTCCACTATCTTTCCCACGGGTTCTGTTTCGACCTCGGCCTTTGGGGCGCACCAGTGGGTCCCACCCACCCTTGAACTGCACCCGTCAACGTACGTAGATCGAACCCACGGTCGGAGGCAACCCAGGAGAAGGGAGGCCCGAGGAAAGGGGAGGGGGTCTGGGTCCCACTGGGCCCTCCTTCTCTAGCGAACTCTGGGCACGGCGCTCCTGAGTGTTTTTTTGACCAACTTCGGCGTGCTCCCGAGGGCCCAGACAAGGATCGTCATGATCGAATTCGTGGGCGTCATCAATCCTCCAACTTCCTGGACCCAGATGTTGATGAAGAAGGTGTGACGGACGAGAGGCGGCACTCATTCCTTCGCGTATGCGGTCCTCGCCGTCCAGTTGCGGGGCGTCTCGCACGCCGCGGCCTTCTCCTGAGACTTCACCTGCTGGAGCACGATGACGACGGTCTTCAGGTGGTGCTGCAGTTCCGGATTCTGCTCCAGCGTGTCTTGCGTGACCAGCGCCTCGAGCACCGCTGGGCTCACATGCAGGCTGCAGAAGGGGGGCATGTCATGGTCCGAGGGTTTCTCCGTCACGGCGTCGGCACATTTCTGACCTGCCCCGATGGCGGCGTGGTTAACCTGGTGTTCCTTCAGGAGCAGGTGAGTGCCGAAGAGGCTGCCGCTGGGCGTTGTTGAGACAGTCTTTCATCACCTAGGACGCTGTCTCGTCCTCCGAACCGCTGTCGTCTACCGCCATCGCCGAAACGGGTGTTCCAGCTGGCGGCTGCTGCTGCCGATGCTAGGAATCGCATTGTTTGCTGTCGCCGCCAGCGATCAACGAGCTCGTCGGGGAGGCCTCTGCCAGGCGCTTCTTTGTTTTATCTATCTCGGCCTGTCCAGCGGTCATCGCCCACGACATCTGGGGCCGAGAAGGACAGAGTCGCGTCTAACGTCACCGCGTGTACGAACGTGCCGCTGTACAACCACAAGTGACGGATGCTCAATACTGTAAACATGGCGCTCGGACGTTGGTGGTAGAATCGATTCGCGATGAATCGGGCTTCGGTCGCGTTGGCAACTGCTTTTGGTGAACCGTCGTCAACGCGTTGTCGGGTAATCGCTGCGGTCAAGTGCGTACTCATACACCGCGGACTTTGGTTCGTCACTGCGAGCAGCTGCGAGAGGACTCGATGGCCATGGCTGCCGTGCGTGCCGACTTTCCTGTGTGCGTACCATCCCTACTGATCATGAAACTCCAACCCGCACTCCGCGCCATCGGGTACAGCGGCAAACTCTACGTGGGGGAACGGGGTCGGGGTCTGGTAGCGTGTTTCCAGGGTCCTGCACGGCTCATCTATCACACTCTCCCAATACTTTGTGCGGAGCTTGGCAAAGCTTGGCTGGCAGAGCTGGTGGCGGACATTGCCTTTGAAAACGCTACGGTGGATATGTCCCGGGGCAGCATGTAGCTCCGGGCCCCGTTCAATATGAACAAGGCGTTTAAGATCAATGAGTGCTTGGAGGGCCCAGGGGCCCAGGGGTTCCAGCGGGGCTGGCCATTACCATTCCGAGTAAGCAGACCATGTTCAAAGGTCGGGTGCTCTTCGTCGCGCATCCGGCCGAAACGCGCCGCCAACAACTGTCGATTCTCGGTGCGGTGCGTAGCCAGCTCTTGTAGCCAATGCATCCGTCGCCTACGAAGCTCGAGCTGCGAGGAGGCTGGGCCGCGCCGCGCCCAAAAGCGCACAGCTGGGTGCGAAACGCGTTTGATGGAGCCGTCGGCCCGAGGGGTCTTCAGGACCGCCTCTTCTCGCAATACGATCCGTTCTCACGGAACATTGACATGCCAACACCGCCCCATAGCATACCATGCGCTCCTCATGCTCTTGTGTATGGCGTGCCTCTGCTGTGCTGTGGTGCCCGCTCCATGGTACTGCATACCTGGGTCTTTGGCATGCGTGCATACACGTCCTGGCAGATGTGATGCACGGTCGGTAAACGTACGGGGTTCTCCAAAGGCTCCTGGACCAACAATTCGGGGTACAGTGACCTGTTTCTCCTCATCCAGAGCCCCACCAGCGTGAGCACAAGAGGGAGAACTACTGGCAATAGCTGCGCAGGCCTGATCAGCCATAGTTGACGAAGTAGTGGCAATGACCGTATGAGCTGTGGCATCTAGATATAACGTGGAATCTAGTTCGGTACCAGGACAGGCAATATCGTTCATCGGGCTAGAGCACTTCAGATCACGGCCTCCGGGCCGAGCTCGTCGCTCTCCACCCCAGGGAGTGAGCACGCTGCGATCAAAACTGCGGATGTACTTCACCGTCGCCGAATGGTGGCCCTGAACATGGCCCACCCCGTCCGAACAATCCGGGGTGGTGATGTTCTGGTGGCTACTCCGATGACCAACATAACTGCCGTCTGGATGCAAAGGTAGGTCGTCTGATTCATCGAGGAAGTCGGCCTTGATGCTGCCAAAAAGCGTTGGCCTGGTCAAAGAAGAGGGTGCAATGCGATTTGCGTAGGCGGGAGAGGCGCCATCCCGTGATGAGCTGCATCTGAATTGCTGTCTCGCGTCGCCTATGGCGTATGCCAACGTGTAGGTGGTCGGCAAAGACACGCTCGGAGTAGCACTCGTCGCCTCGACGGCCAAGGTGCTTGCTGTAAGCCTTACTGAAGGAGCACATGCGATGAACGAGGCGAACACATAGAAGTCCAGGGGAAGGGTTTCGGAATACTGCGCCCCCTGGACCTATGCCAGTCGAGCGGGCCACGGGCCCCACCACGGACGTCCCATAGGAACCCCCGAACACGACGCGACAACCATTCCGTCGTAGGTACAGCCTGGGCAACGAGATCTCGCTCTTGTTTATAATTTGGGTGTCGATGGGTAGGTAGAGCCAGCACGCGAAATATTTCCACGGGTAAACTCAAGGGGGGGCGCTCTTTCTGTAGGCCGTCATGCCGAGCGCCATGCCTGGCCCATAAAACCTGTGGCCGAGACCCTCCTGCTGGCGATCGGCAGGCAAAACAGCGGGATCAACTAGCGTAGCAGATTGGCCTCCAAGAGGCCTTCGTAGAGCAAGGGAGTCGGCCCACATCTGAACGGTACGGCGCAAACTGAGCGACTGTTTGAAAAAACGCCGTCCTGGCCAAACTGTAGTGCATGCGAATCTGCGGCAGAGACGGTGAATCAGCGACCAGCGTGACGCCTTCAAGGCGTCCCACATCTGATCTGCAAGCGACTCCATTCGACGTTGGCGATCCGCATCTCAAACCTGCCTCGGTTGTTTGGTCATCGGGAAAACTCTGGTCTGTACTTGAGCGAGCTCCTGGACGCGCGCGCTGCCGGTGATCATAGTGGCAGGGAGCTCAGCGAGTTTTTCCCGAAGCTCGCAGCGTTGTCACGAGCGTTGGCGTCTTCGGCGACAGCCTCAGTATGTCGAGCGGAAAAACCCAAGGGCAACCTTACGTGTATCACTCACAAACTGCTCCCAAGCTCTGTCAGGAGGAGGAGGAAGAGGAGGAAGGGGAAGAGGAGGAGGAGGAGGAGGAGGAGAGGAGGAGGGAGGAGGAGGGAGGAGGAGGAGGAGGAGGAGGGAGGAGGAGGAGGAGGGAAGGAGCAGGAGGAGGAAGGAGGAGGAGGAGGAGGAGGCGGAGGAGGATGGGGGTGAGGAGGAAAGGAGGAGGAGGAGGAGGAGGAGGAGAGGAGGAGGAGGAGGGAGGAGGAGGAGGAGGAGGAGGAGGAGAGGGAGCATGAGGAGGAGGAGGAGGAGGAGGAGGAGGAGGAGGAGGAGGAGGAGGAGGAGGAGGAGGAGGAGGAAGAGCAGGAGCGAGGAGCACCATGCCCACAAATGGTCTTCGAAAAAACCAGGGGGGGGGGAGGGTCGCCACTTCCGGCGTTTGGAACCAGGTAGTGGACCCTTCGGCGGCGAGCGGAGGGGGGAAGAGAGGGGGGGCGGGCCTCCTCAGCAGGCTCGGAAGTCCCCCGGCCGGCTGACAATTTCCAAGCCTTCCCCGAGGACACAGAAGACGTCTTGGAAGGCGCGAGGGCTTCTGGGAAGTCCTGCCGCCTTCTGAGAGGGCCATCTGCTTCTCACTTCCCCCCCTCCCTCGCCGTCGATGTACGGTTTCTTCGAAGGCAGAAGAACCACTCACAATAAACACCCCCACGAGCGAAGCCCGTAAGGGAACGCTATGCAAGAGTCGACCGGGCTAGGGCTGTAGATTGCACGAGCAGGGAGGCCTTGCAAGCGCCACTCATGAGGGTTGGGGTGGCTCTTCCACCTCTGGCTAGGCGGATTTCGGTCGCTAGCATCTGCCTGAAGATCCTCTCAGGACGAGAATGATGTCATGATGCTATTGGCTCAGGCTGCGCTCCAGGACTTCCAGGATATCTACATAGCAGCCCTCGTCTCTGGATCTCTGGAGTCCGTGCGGGATAGCAACACAGAAACTGAAACTCCTGGAAGACTGGCCCTCTCTGGTGATTGCCCCTCGCATCACCAGCATCTCCCGAGTGTACTTGTTCGGGATGTTGCGGAGCATGACGGTGGTGCAGCTCCCGTCCTCGGCGTCACGCAAGTGAAGGGGCCCTGGGACACACAAACAACTGCACACACAAATGAAACGATTCCCCACAGTTTCCCATCTTTTCTGGGTCTTTGCCTTCCCCCCACTACCCATAGTTTCCCATATTTTCTAGGGCATCGCCGATGAATTGTGTCTGTGTGCTTCTTTCCCTCCTGAGCTGCGCGCTCTGGTGCCCTGCGCCTGCCTCGGCGGGTGAGGACCGCCGCCGTGGGACTGTGCGCTGACCAGGGGAGGAGGGAGGAGGGAGGAGGAGGGAGGAGGGAGAGGAGGGGGGAGGAGGAGGAGGAGGAGGAGGAGGAGGAGGAGAATAGGAGGGGGAGGGAGGAGGAGGAGAGGGAGGAGGAGGAGGAGGAGGAGGAGGGAGGAGGAGATAGGAGGAGGAGGAGGAGGAGGAGGAGGAGGAGGAGGAGGAGGAGGAGGAGGGAGGAGAGATTTTTTTTTTTTGCATCTCGGGCCATACGCACGCGGCTCTGGCCAGTCACCCTCCAGGTGGGGTGGCCTGACGGTGCCTGGGCGTGCCGAGTGGCGGGGACCCAGGGCAGAGACCGCCAGGCGGGTGGCCCCTCACAAGCACGCAGCACCGCCGAGATGGCGGTGGGGCTTGGACGGGGGCCTAGTCCGACTCGTCCTCGCCGAAACCCACAGGAGGGATGAGCGGTTCCCCATCCTCCTCTTGGCGCGGGCTGGAGTGCAGCTGGCGCTCGCGTCCGGCCTCGGACCGCTGTGGGCGAGGCACAGGGTGTGGGGTTGGCGGGCTCGGGAGCGGCATCGCAGCGCGCGCTGCTGCTTTCTCTCTCTGCGCGCGCTGCTGCCTTTGAATTTCTGCGGTATTGTACCGCTCGGACTCTGAAGCAAAAAGACGAAATCTCGGATGCTTGCCATCCAACAGACGATTTCTCACATTCGCACGTCCACCACTCTTGGGAGGCCGTCCAGGACAGGTGGCGGGCAAACCTCTGAAAGCATACTGGGCATAACGCCCACAGACTAAGCAAAAGACAACAGGCACGGCAAAATGCGCAATTGCCATCTGATGGCTGGCATGGATAGCTTCTAGGCCGCGTCTGAATGCGCTGGCATGGCTGGCATGCCTGCCTCTCACGTGCGACAGCGGCCTTATACGATCGGGCGTACGTAAAACATGCTCTGCACCTGTACGGTATCGGCCCCTGAAGAACCTCCCAGTCGTGCACGACGATGGGAGCCTGAACCTTACAGGGCAGAGCGGCTCTCTCGCTCTTGTGCCTGTTGCGCTGGCACAAGGCAAGAACTCTGGGGGCATATAAAGCAATCGCTCGAGCGGCCTCGATCTTGCGTTGCAACTCATGCAGCGCGGTCGGGTTGAAACTTGGGTGACAGTCTACAGCCGCCTTCGCCATCTTGTCTGCTGCAGCATTGATCTCCGCCGCAAGTCTGGCCTCTCCAGCCAATGAATGTATATCCTGATGGCTCTTGACCTTAGAGGCCGTCTCGAGATGATGTCTGCTGTCCCGCGCAAGCGCAAGCTTGTGCAGGCCTGAATACTTAAGCTTACTGCTGAGACGTGTCGGCAGTGGCCTAGCATGCTGATCAAGGACCGCTTTGCAGTCCACCCAAGTCTTCGAGGGTTTGGTGAGGGCCTCCTGGAGAACCAGGAAGCCCATGTGCTCCCCAGCCTGAGAGGTCTGGGGAAGGTTCGCAGCGACAGCGCCATAAAAGGAGGCCTCTGGGACCCCGTCGGTACTGTAAGCCACTACCGAGAACGTCGCTCTGTCTAGCTCCGCTATGCCTGTCTTGGTGCACGACCCGTCGGTTCCCGTGAGCCCCCCAAAGTGCGGTACCGTGTCAGGCTGACCGTCGTGTCTGACGAATCGAACGATGGGATTCTCTCTAGGCAGCGGAAAATCATCATGCTGTTCCCCTGGGTGCTCGAAGATACCGAAGCAGTACAGGGGGCTATTCTCTGGCGCCTCCAGCGCGGCCTGCAGCACGTCTGGCGGCAGCAGCTCTGTCCTGAGGGCAACTACCTCTGGATGCTGACAAGAAAAGAGACGATGGTGTATGGTGTCCCCGAAGGCTTTACAGAGCGGGCACTCATTAGGCACGTCGTAGCCTAGCTGAGCGAGTTTTTCTTCAGTCCACCATCCCTGGACCACGAGAGTTTGGAGAATGGCCTTAAACCTGGGGGGGAGCTTCTTGCTTTTGGGGGAAAGCAAGGCTCGAACCACATCAAAACACACTCTCTTCATGGGGGTTGGGCTGGGTATGCTCTTAGCTGCAATTGTTTCCCACCTCCTCTGGCATCCTCGGAGCAGCAAGTCGGAAAGCAGGCTCGGCGAGGTGTCAGTGAGCCTGACCGTCCTGCCAAAGTGGTCCTGCAGCGTGAAAGCGGAAGTGAAACTCCAGCCAATTCGGTGAAGCGCATGGGCTGCCGCACTGAGTGGTCCTCGCACGGCGTTATAACACAAGTGTCCTATTGGCTGCACGTTGTTATAAATCTGCTTGAGCTCAAGAAGGCCGAGGGTCCCTGGGGTCACGTATTTGCCGAGGGTGGTGTGCCACACTTCCTGGGCCCACCTGAGGACAGGCCCTAAGGCCCAACGGTCGGCCCTGGACCCCGTGACGGCGAAGGCCGCACTCCTGGATTTCTTGGAGGAGCAAGGCGTGATTTGCGCAATCTCCAGAGACTGCAGCATATACAAAGACTTGTTGCTGAGACCGTCGACGGCGGCCCCGAAAGCCCCTGCAGGGAGGAGCCCAGTGGTGACAATCTTGCGACATCTTTGTCCAGCGGTAGCAGTGAGCTTACGCAGGCGTTGCCCTCTGACCGTCGCGGTCCTGAGCCTGACCTTGCGCTTGGCGGCTGCGCCGTTGCAACCGAAGGATTTACCAGCCGTAAAATCGCAACCTAAGTTAGTGGCGACCGCTTGGAGCTTGCCCCCAGTGGCCCCAAGGGCCGACGTGAGAAGCCTGGCTAACGACACCGACGACGCAACGACCGCTCCTTTGTGAACCGCTATCCTGGCCTCTAGGTCTATCTCGATGAGACGGGCAAGCTCCTTGGCGGCACTGACAACACGCTTGAGCACCCTGACCGTGGTGCCGTGACAGGTGATGGACAGGTCATCCAAATAGAAATCGAAATAGACAGCCGAGTGCAGCGATGTTATTCGCAAGAAAGCGTCAAAGCAATAGATCCTGACATAAAGGATGCAGAAAGAACAGCCCGCCACTATGCCGTTGGTGGCCGCTATAGGCTGAGCCACACAGCGCTTCCACGCTATGTGCCTCCACGAGCCGTAACCTGCAAGGTGATATGCGAGCAGAGTCTCAGGAAATCCTAAGGCGAGCGCTCGAGCCCGCAATTTGTTGCGCTTGAAGCGCTCGAAGAAAGCCTCCATATCCCAGAGAACACCAGCAGAGGCCCCTCCGCCCGAGACGGCCCCTTCAGCTCTGAGACTCTGCCGCCATACCACGTCGACTGGTGATCTGCCTGCGCCGCAGGCAAACCAAGAGTAGTCGTGCTTAGCTATCCAGTCCTGGGCGAAATGCAAGCGCAGCTTGCCAGGAGGAGGAGATAGGAGGGAGGAGGGAGGAGGAGGAGGAGGAGGAGGAGGAGGAGGAGAGGGAGGAGGAGGAGGAGCGACCCTCTGGGCAGGAGAGCGACCCTTCCGGGGCGCGCGGCGTGCCGATCGCTGCTCTGCGCGGTGCGCCTCGACCGTCTCGGCGGCCTGTGCGCTCGGGCTCGAGCTTTGCACCGCCCGCCCGCGCACGCCGGTGGCCTCTCCCTCCTCCTCCTCCTCTCCTCCTCCCTCTCCTCCTCCCTCCTCTCCTCTATCTCCTCCTCCTATTCTCCTCCTTCCATCTCCTCCTCCTCCTCTCCTTCCGCCTCCCTCCTACTCCTCTCCTCCTCCTCCCCTACCTATCCTCCTCCTCTCCTATCTCCTTCCATATTCTCCTCTATCTCCTCATCCTCCTCCTCCTCTCCTCCTCCTCAGACTCATCCTTTCTCCTCCTCCCTCCTCCCTCCCTCCTCCCTCCCATCCCTCCCTCCCTCCCTCCCTCCCTCCCTCCCTCCCTCGGGGACCCCCGGGAGCCGCGCAGCAAAAGGCGCACCTCGCAAAGGGCCGCTCCGCATCTCTGACGTGGCCTTCTCCTTCTCAACGTGGGCCCCCGAGGGTCTGTACTTCCTGGAAGTCTGTTGAGGGCCCCAGGGCCAGGTCAGGGCCCCCCGAGGCCGAAGACAGTTTAAGCACCTTCCCGTCGCTCATCCCCTCACGACGGGAGGAGATCTGGGCTACGCTCGGCATGGAGGCAGCGGGTCCTGAAGGAAACAGGTCCTGGACCCTGGGGCCCTTCCCTGGGACCAGGTTTTCATCCTGAGCCGTTTTCTGACAGTCCCAGGGCCCAGGGAGGGCCCCGGGAACCCGAAGACGGCCAACAAACTCAGGACCCGGGTGCATCAGGAGCCGCTTGCTACATGGCGATGGCCATCGGTCGAAGACGCGGGTAGAAACACGAAGCAGGAAGACATTAATAAAACTAGAATGGGACTCCGCAAGCCCCTCTGAATAGGAAGGAAGAGGGAACCCCATAAGGCGTCTAAAGTACTCTCGACTCCGGAATGAAAGGGGGGGTGCTTGGATTTGGAGGGGGCGGTCTGATTGGAGCTGTCTCGGAGGGTTCCAGAAGGGTCTGAGCAGAAGGCCCCCATTTCATGGCTGGTCTGGGGGGGGGGCCCAAGACTGCTCGTCTGGGAGGGCTGTGACCCCCTCCCCTGTCTCACGACTATTGGAATACATCTTAATCCCTAGCACCCCGGACCACCTGCGCGCGGGCCAGGAGTCTGTACCTCGGCGAGTTCGCAGGGGCGAAGGCGGGGAAAACGATTCGAGCAGGGTATCGGCAACAGACTTGATTTGCCCCAGAATTGCCGTTTCAGCCGACGCTACACCCTGCGAAATGCTTAAGAAATCATGGGTTAAGAAATTCAGAGTCTCAGAATTTGATTACAAACCCAGAATTTCCATTGAAATCTTAGGATTTACATTGAAACATTGAGAATAATCGAGACTCTGGCCGAAATCTTGGGTTTTCGTAAGCATCGCCTGGAGTGTACGAACAGATGCTCGGAATGCTCCGTGGACCTACCAACGTGCTGCGCATCTTTCTGTAGATCCGACGATCAAGCCAATTCAATGATGTAGTCGATCCCCTGCTCGAGCTAGAAGCTCTTGGGGCCCTCCGGGGGGCCCCAGGTCCGGCCAGGAAGCCAACGCGCTCCCCCGACAAAGACGCCGCCCGCAGCAGCTCGCGATCGAGTTTTTTTTTTCGGCCAGCGCCCAATACTCTTCGAGGATCCTCTCGGGGGCGCGAGAGCAGGCGGCAAGCGAGGGGGGGAAGCGAGACGCAGAAGGCCTTCTCAGAAGGCGGGACTTCTCAGAAGCCCTCGCGCCTTCGGAGAAGCTTTTGTTGGGGTCTTCGGCGAAGGCTTAGAAAACTTCTCAGAAGGCCGGGGGACTTCCGAACCTTCGGAGTAGGCCTTCTCCTTCTCACTTCCCCCCCTCGTTCGCCACCGAGACAGGGTAGGACAGCGAAGGGCAGGGCAGAGGATCAGCTCGCAAAGCTGGTTTTCCTGGCGCCTGCGGGCGCTGGGAGGCGCCCATGTATCCAGGAATGGTCCCGGCGGCGGGACCGAAACCGGCATGCAGCAGATTTCGCCCCCCCTTGTGTTCGGCCCGCTCCTCAGAACGAGTGCTAGCGTCAAGGTGTGCCCCTGAACGTGTGCCAGCGCCCACGTGTGCTTGCCCACCGACGCACTTCAACCTGATGCGCGCGGCGCAACGAGGGCCGACACGGGCTGCGCGTTTACCGGCGGATCCGAGCGGGGTAGACACACGCTTGGGCTAACACACGTCCTTGGCATGGGAGGAGCGGGTCCCTGAGGGGAACGGGCCGGGTCCTGGACCTCGGGACCTTCACCCGACACGAGATCCTCATCCTAAGTCTGAAGGGGCCCCGGGGCACACAAACAAGTAAACACACACAAAACCAGGCTCCCCATCTGTTTTTCCATATCTTCTGGGTTTTTGTCTCCCCCCCCCAACTCCAATATTTCCCCATGTTTTCTTGGGAGTCGACGATTCCTTGTGTCTGTGTGCTTCTTGCCCTCTTTGAGAGTCGTTCTGTGACCCGTTGCCGGGGCCCGCGTTCGGGCCCCGAGGGCCCGAACGCGGCGAAACACCTCAGGACCCGTTGCCCTCAGGACCCGCTCTCCCCGTGGCGAAACACACGCCTGGGCTAACACGC
>CAUYUJ010008028.1:0-42785 GCA_963575745.1 Prorocentrum cordatum | reverse complement strand
AAACCGTCAACCTTGTTTTTTTTTGCGGTTTGCGGTCCGCCACTAGAATCCGAATCCGAATCGGCGGAGCAGTGCAACTGAGCCCCCACCATCTTAGGTAGGTCGTAGCAGAGCGCACGCCACCTTAGCAGCAGCTCTCGTCAGGGCAGCGCAGGCAGCTTGTTCACAGCAGGTTACCGTGCTACCAGGAGGCAAGCTCATCGCCTCCTCGGCCACATCGTGCCAATGGAAGCTGCGCGAGCTGGTGCAGGAGGAAGAGGAGGAGGAGGAGGAGGAGATGGGAAAATCAACCTGCACGCTGGAACCCCTACCTACAACGCCAATCTGAAGCCACCACCCACCTCCACATCCTTCATTACTGACACCCCCATCGAATGCACCACGGAGAGCAGTCTTACGAGTACTGAGGAACTGATCATATGCAGACCAGCGAGTAATAGTTTGGCCACCTCTGGCCTCCCACGACAATCTATCCGCACGTTCATTACCCTCACGAAAGAAATGCTTATACAGATTCTGTCCCGGTGCAGGTGAGGTCAGTCCCCATCCAGACAGCATCGATACCGTATTTTGTAGTGTTCCCACCAGTCGTACATACTGTTTGTTGCGAATCTGCCACTCACCACACATCCAGTTAACAACCGTCTTACTATCTCCCAAGATCTCCATCCCAAGACGCTCAATATTCTCACACCTCCACTCCGTTTCATTCTCATAGTTAGCGGCAATACGTTTGCTAATCCCTTCATCCATCTCTCTCTCCTCCTCCTCCTCCGCCTTCACGCGCCTCACACCAGGTGGCCTGGGTAAAACAAACAAGTCGAACAAGTGTTGCATGCCAATCACCGTCAGCAAATGTTTGCAATATTTCTCTCGGGACCCAGCGGAGCTGTCGAACGAGAGGTACCACTCACAACAAAAGAGATCGCACAAACACCAGTCCCATACAGTATGTCCACGGGCAGGTGCAGCCATGCTCATGCGTGTGAGATGCTTCCTATCTTTTGCAGGCAACGCTAGAATACATGTGTCCCGATGTTCCGTCCACTTCCCCCTTCCATGTAGCATGGCCAGCCTAGATATCATCCATTCACGTGACATGTCCGACTCCTCAGGTATGGCAGGCTGATCATCCGTTGTCCGCCGACGACAGGCACTCGACATCTGGGAGATCTGAGATACATGAGATGCATGAGAGGCCGCCGCCACCGCCATCGCCCGAGTTTTCCCTCTGACGCCGATTTGGTACCGTCTCTCCCTCCTCCTCCACTGTGTGTGTCGTGTATCTCCTCATACGAATACTTGCAGCAACTGAGACATCCTTAGCCCAATCCCAACAACGAAATACCCATATCTGCACCGCACTTCGGAATCCAAGCTCAACAAAACTCTGTCGTCCAACTTTGTGTCGCCTACGTTGAAACTCAGACCAGCCTTCAGTTCTCCGCTTGCGTAGACCTGACATTAACGCCAGGCATCTACCTTCAAAAGAGTGAACAGCAGCAATGGTGTAATAGTCGGGCGTTCTGCCCTCACAGTTGAATAATAATGCAGCAAACACTTTAGCTTGATAACGAGTAAATCTCTCAGCCAAATCAATCCCAGAGCAGCGATAATAAGCGAGTTCCCCAAAGAACATCTTCTGGGCTTTCTGGCGCATGGCCTCTGAATCCGAGTGGTCCTTCCAGGTCTCCTCCAGAGTGGCTCCCAGGATCTCAAACGACTGAACACGCGGCAGGACCACTTCTCGGGCCCCAAGAGCAGCGTCACTAGACGGCACCAGCACACGGATATCCTGCTCAGGGGACGGCGGGATGCCAGGCGGCGCACCAAAGTAAATATACATCAAAGATTTCGGCTTCCAGGTCATTCCTGCATTCATCAGGGGGATACTCATGTCACGCACCATCAACTCAAGGTCAGTGCGGGTTTTCGCATACAACAAAAAATTATCTGCCCAGAAACTGTGGGTCATACGCTCACCATTGAACATGCGCTCATCATTTTCCAATTTGATGCCGTACTGCGTTTCTTGCCTCCATCTGTCGATAACATCTCTCCAGAGTACAATAGAAACTGCCAGAAAAATCATAGGTCCCTCTACTCCTCCCGTTCGAATAGATTTGTCCCAATAGACCGCTGACGATGCCTCGATGCCCTCGAAGCTGGCCACGCACTGATTATCCATCTTGGGTTCAATCAACGCCACAATGAGATCAGCAGGTATGTCAAGAGCACGAAGACAGCGCATGGCGAGGCACGGAGTGACATTATCGAAAGCTTGTAAAATATCAAGGTTGGCAAGCCACAAACTGTCTCCTTTGCCCCAGACAGCGGAGTGCTGGCTGAGCCTCTTGGCAACGCTGGTGATTTCCGATGTTTTGCGTCCCGATCTGAATCCGTACAGGCATACATAGTGTCGGTGCTCCTCAATCCTCTTCTCAAACAACATCACAATACATGTCATGTACCATTTCATAAGACACGACTGTAGACATAGCATACGTGTATCTGTCAAATGTTGTATGTCCATTTCTTTTGGCATGAGTGTGGCAGCTAGTTGACGCCAACTGTCGGGACAACATAACCTTCTGGAATACACACCTTGGAAGCTCACCAGAACACGTCGCACAGATGCCCACGAGAGCTGTTTCAACATCGTGACAGTCACGTTGTCGGGACCTGGGGCCTGTCCCGTGGACAGCTTCGCCCTCGCCCGCAGCAGGAGCGACATCGAGAACACCTCTGAGGATCCGCTTCCCGAACATAGACCACGCAGCGACTGAAGCTCACGCAGGGCCACCTCTCTGGCCTCGGGGTCCTCCACCTTAGACTTCATGTGCCCCAATATCTCGTCCCCCCACTCCTCGCGGTTCTGAGACTCCATCCCGTTGGCAAGGATCAACGTCTCCGTCTTGGCCCTCCGCCTCCTCCTCGTGTTCATTTCCGTCCTCCACCTCTGTACTCTTGCCTCAAGCCTCCTTCTTTCTCTCCTCACAATCTTTGAGCACCGTTTAGCCTCCTCTCTATCCCCCCGACGAAGAGCTTCACGTTTACTTGCCTGGGCGGCCCAGTGGATCTCGGAGTTCTTTGGCACATTATTCCTGGGATTGATATCTTTCTGGGGGGTCTCCTCGGCGGCCTTTATGAGGTCAGGTCCCAGCGTATCCAACATCTCCTGTCGATCCTCTGGTCAGCATTTTCCTGGCACAGAGCACGGCAACGACTGCCCCGATCGTCCATGTTCTTCGCAAACTCCAGCTGTGACACCGGTTGCAAGTGGATGAATTTTCGAGCAGGCTGGGTCCGTCTCTTCGCAGATGGTGCACAAGACAAGCGAACAACTATGCAGGCGTGGTCAGACAGCGCACGCTCGCATCTGCTGCAAGGGTGCTCCGTCCAGGCGTGGCCGACTTCCGAAGGCAGCATCCAGCCAACGGTGAGCTCCTGCCTGTGTAAACGACGGCTGACACCAACATAGTCGAGCACCTTCTCCACCCCCGAACCTGATTTGAAAGTAACCCTCCTCTGCCCGAATGTGTTCTCCATCCTGATGCCCCAGAGCCCGCAGAAGTCCAGTAGGGCCCTCCTCATCGATTGCACCCTAGACGCCCGTCGAATTTCGAAGCCCGAGACAAGCCTATGAGGTCTGGCTTTGCGTGCACCACGTTTTGTTTGAGTCATATACGGGTTGCCGTCATCCGCCCCCTCCTCCATCCCAGTATCAATCTCCGTAGACTCCCCAGCAATCCCAGACGCCTCCAGAAGCCCTGATCCAGTAACTCTAAAGCCGTTGACCTCCGAATCTGGCTCGAGTTCGACGTTAGCATCTGTCAAGAAGACCAGGTCCTGCGGCTGCTTCGGGAACTTAGACCTATGTGTGCGAAGCACTTGGGATATATCAAACAATATCTGTGCATACACATCATACTCATACTGTTCTTCCGTAAGGGCATTGATACTCTCATGTGGCATATATGCAACAATAACCGTAACACTAGAATAACTACAAATGACAAAACCTTTGCCACGATATGTGGCTCTGAGCGAGTCTCACCAAGACTTAGACATAATCACCGCAGCCTTCCGACAAGTACTCCGAAAAATTGTGTAACCTCGCATGCTGAGATCACGAACTGAAAGGAACTGACACTCGCACAACCCCGCGAGTCCCCCATCTAAACGACGTAGTGAATTAATTATGTCATGGCCGTTCTCTGCACCTGCCCGACGCACATTCCATGACGCAATGGTGTCGTGGCACCTCTAGTTCGTACTGGAAATCCTCGCTCGCAACTCATCAATGTTGATCCCTGGCTCAAGCTGATTCATTGCCCGAGTGATCTCCCAGCCATTCTGCAGAGAGAACTTGGCCACAATCTTCCCTGGAGGTGGTAAGTGGTCACTGGAGCCCCACATGAACGTAATCGGTGGTCCCGTCTCAGCCCTGAGATTCGAATGATGCTTCTTGAAACTCTTGAACTTGGCCTGAAAGATCCCAGCGGCATCCAGATGGGGCTTCTTCCAGGGGGGGCCTCCACGTGGACCTTGAGGGCCCTGGGAGCGTGCTGGAGTTTGTTGTCGGCGATCGCGGCAACGAGTCGACGACGAAGATCCCACAGCTGGTCACTGGTAACCCCATTCTGGAAATAGAGCCGAGCACGCGAATACCCCCCACGCCTCTCTACCTGTGTTGAACCTCTTGGATTGGTTCAGGTCCAGAAACTCCTTCACACCACTGAACCATTCTCCAGCCAGGACCTCATTCAGCAGTGAATTCAACGACTGCTGTGATAACATCTCCTCCTGACGCTTCTCTGCATCCCTCCAGTCCGTCACCCATCCCTTGAGCTCGACGAACGATGGGGTGAAATTCTGCACTGACTGCCGAGTTTCCGCCGAGGACGCTGTCGTAGAGGTGCCTGCTCTGGGGGCCCCACCTGCAGGAGCCTGCTGGAGCTGGATTATCTGGAGCCTCTGATCCTCCACCTTCTTAGTAATAGCATCTATGTCCGTCATCGCCTGCTGTACATTTTTCTCCACCGAATCAACACGAGCATTGAGCTGGGTGCCGAGATCCGTGATGCTTCGATGTGTTGATTGGAAGCCCTCCGTCATCTTACCTCCCAGCGATGCAACAAGCGTCGTGATCTTATCCATCCCCTTTGTCATGGCCTCCTCGAGGCCTTCAACCGTCTGCATTTTGACACGTTTTCCCTCTGGGACCTCCTCCTCCTTGGCTCCTGGAACGGGCGTATCAGTGGCGTCCATAGCGAAAACCTCTGGGACCGCAGCAGCTGATGAGGCAGCCATCTTGCCGTCTGAGATATTACAAGGGATATTCCACTTCGCACAGAACGATCGATCTTCTCGAGTACGTTTGAGATGTGCACTCAACTGATGAAAGTTATACGGGGCAACAGGATGGTGAGGTAAAGTGGGAGAGAGATCAGGTGGCCCAGATGGTATGTCGACTAGAGAATCCTTATCGTCGTGTCGAGCTCTACAAACCTGTCTGGCAAGATACTCCCACTCCCAATGTCCGAAGTTGGCTCCCCAGCGGTCCAAATCGATCGATTGACTCTGGCTCGTCCCGTCCAGCTCGACGCGGCAAAATGCCGCAACAATGCACACAAACAAATACAACCAAATGCAGGCGGCCTGCTTGCCTCGGACTCGCCGAAGTCGCCGAAGTGGCCCGATCGCCACGCGCCCCCCGCGCGGCGGGCCAGGGGCAGGCTGCCTGACTGCACGACGCAGCTCGAGTGAGCCCCCCGACGGGACAAGGCCGAGGGAGAGCGGGAGGTAAACTCCGCTTCCTCAACCTTGGTTTTTTTTTGCGGTTTGCGGTCCGCCACTAGAATCCGAATCCGAATCGGCGGAGCAGTGCAACTGAGCCCCCACCATCTTAGGTAGGTCGTAGCAGAGCGCACGCCACCTTAGCAGCAGCTCTCGTCAGGGCAGCGCAGGCAGCTAGTTCACAGCAGGTTACCGTGCTACCAGGAGGCAAGCTCATGGCCTCCTCGGCCACATCGTGCCAATGGAAGCTGTGCGAGCTGGTGCAGGAGGAAGAGGAGGAGGAGGAGGAGGAGGAGATGGGAAAATCAACCTGCACGCTGGAACCCCTACCTACAACGCCAATCTGAAGCCACCACCCACCTCCACATCCTTCATTACTGACACCCCCATCGAATGCACCACGGAGAGCAGTCTTACGAGTACTGAGGAACTTATCATATGCAAACCAGTGAGTAATAGTTTGGCCACCTCTGGCCTCCCACGACAATCTATCCGCACGCTCATTACCCTCACGAAAGAAATGCTTTTACAGATTCTGTCCCGATGCAGGTGAGGTCAGTCCCCATCCAGACAGCATCGATACCGTATTTTGTAGTGTTCCCACCAGTCGTACATACTGCTTGTTGCGAATCTGCCACTCACCACACATCCAGTTTACAACAGTCTTACTATCTCCCAAGATCTCCATCCCAAGACGCTCAATATTCTCACACCTCCACTCCGTTTCATTCTCAAAATTTGCGGCAATACGTTTGCTCATCCTCTCAGTCATCTCACTCTCCTCCTCCTCCTCTGCCTTCACATGTCTCACACCAGGCGGCCTGGGTAGAACAAACAAGTCGAACAAGTGTTGCATACCAATCACAGTCAGCAAATGCTTGCAGTATTTCTCACGGGACCCAGCGGAACTGACGAATGAGAGGTACCACTCACAACCAAAGAGATCGCACAAGCACCAGTCCCACGCAGTATGTCCACGGGGGCGGCCGCCTATGTTCATGCGTGTCAGCAGCTTCCTATCTTTTACAGGCATTGCTAGAATACATGTGTCACGATGTTCCGTCCACTTCCCCCTTCCATGTAACATGGCCAGCCTAGATATCATCCATTCACGTGACATGTCCGACTCCTCAGGTATGGCAGGCTGATCATCTGGTGTACGCCGGCGACAGCCACTCGACATCTGGATATCTGAGATACATGATATGTTTGAGAAGTCGCCGCCGCCGCCATCGCCCGAGTTTTCCTCTGACGCCGATTTGGTACCGTCTCTCCCTCCTCCTCCTCTGTGTGTGATGTGTATCTCCTCATACGAATACTTGCAGCAACTGAGACATCCTTAGCCCAATCCCAACAACGAAATATCCATATCTGCACCGCACTTCGGAATCCAAGTCCAGCAAAACTCTGTCGTCCCGCTTTGTATCGCCTACGTTGAAACTCAGACCAGCCTTCAGTTCTCCGCTTGCGTATACCTGACATTAAAGCTAGACATCTGCCTTCAAAATAGTGAACAGCAGCAATGGTAGAATAGTCGGGCGTTCTGCCCTCACAGTTGAATAATAATGCAGCAATCACTTTAGCTTGATAGCGAGTAAATCTTTCAGCCAAGTCAATCCCAGAACAGCGGTAATACGCGATTTCCCCAAAGAACATCCTCTGGGCTTTCTGGAGCATTGCCTCTGAGTCCGAGTGGTCCTTCCAGGTCTCCTCCAGAGTGGCTCCCAGGATCTCAAACGCTTGAACACGCGGTAGGACCACTTCTCGGGTCCCAAGAGCGGCGTCACTAGACGGCACCAGCACACGGATATCCTGCTCAGGGGACGGCGGGATGCCAGTCGGCGCACCAAAGTAAATATACATCAAAGATTTCGGCTTCCAGGTCATTCCTGCATTCATCAGGGGGATACTCATGTCACGCACCATCAACTCAAGGTCAGTGCGGGTCTTCGCATACAACAAGAGATTATCTGCCCAGAAACTGTGGGTCATACGCTCACCATTGAACATGCGCTCATCATTTCCCAATTTGATGCCGTACTGCGTTTCTTGCCTCCATCTGTCGATAACATCTCTCCAGAGTACAATAGAAACTGCCAGAAAAATCATAGGTCCCTCTACTCCTCCCGTTCGAATAGATTTGTCCCAATAGACCGCTGACGATGCCTCGATGCCCTCGAAGCTGGCCACGCACTGGTTATCCATCATGGGTTCAATCAACGCCACAATGAGATCAGCAGGTATGTCAAGAGCACGAAGACAGCGCATGGCGAGGCACGGAGTAACATTATCGACAGCTTGTAAGATATCAAGATTGGCAAGCCACAAACTGTCTCCTTTGCCCCAGACAGCGGAGTGCTGGCTGAGCCTCTTGGCAACGCTGGTGATTTCCGATGTTTTACGTCCCGATCTGAATCCGCACAGGCATACATAGTGTCGGTGCTCCTCAATCCTCTTCTCAATCAACATCACAATACATGTCATGTACCATTTCATAAGACACGACTGTAGACATAGCATACGTGTATCTGTCAAATGTTGTATGTCCATTTCTTTTGGCATGAGTGTGGCAGCTAGTTTACGCCAACTGTCGGGACAACATAACCTTCTGGAATACACACCTTGGAAGCTCACCAGAACACGTCGCACAGATGCCCACGAGAGCTGTTTCAACATCGTGACAGTCACGATGTCGGGACCTGGGGCCTTTCCCGTGGACAGCTTCGCCCTCGCCCGCAGCAGGAGCGACATCGAGAACACCTCTGAGGATCCGCTTCCCGAACATAGACCACGCAGCGACTGAAGCTCACGCAGGGTCACCTCTCTGGCCTCGGGGTCCTCCACCTTAGACTTCATGTGCCCCAATATCCTCGTCCCCCCACTCCTCGCGGTTCTGAGACTCCATCCCGTTGGCAAGGATCAACGTCTCCGTCTTGGCCCTCCTCCTCCTCCTCGTGTTCATTTCCGTCCTCCACCTCTGTACTCTTGCCTCAAGCCTCCTTCTTTCTCTCCTCACAATCATTGAGCACCGTTTAGCCTCCTCTCTATCCCCCCGACGAAGTGCTTCGCGTTTACTTGCCTGGGCGGCCCAGTGGATCTCGGATTTCTTTGGCACATTATTCCTGGGATTGATATCTTTCTGGGGGGTCTCCTCGGCGGCCTTTATGAGGTCAGGTCCCAGCATGTCCAACATCTCCTGGCGATCCTCTGGGTCAGCATTTTCCCAGCACAAAGCACGGTAACGACTGCCCCGATCGTCCATGTTCTTCGCAAGCTCCAGCTGCGACACCGGTTGCAAGTGGATGAATTTTCGAGCAGGCTGGGTCCGTCTCTTCGCAGACGGTGCACAAGACAAGCGAACAACCATGCAGGCGTGGTCAGACAGCGCACGCTCGTATCTGCTGCATGGGTGCTCCGTCCAGGCGTGGCCGACTTCCGAAGGCAGCATCCAGCCTACGGTGAGCTCCTGCCTGTGTAAACGACGGCTGACACCAACATAGTCGAGTACCTTCTCCACCCCCGTACCTGATTTGAAAGTAACCCTCCTCTGCCCAAATGTGTTCTCCATCCTGATGCCCCAGAGCCCGCAGAAGTCCAGTAGGGCCCTCCTCATAGATTGCAGCCTAGACGCCCGTCCAATTTCGAAGCCCGAGACAACCCTATGAGGTCTTGTTTTACGTGCACCACGTTTTGTTTGAGTCATATACGGGTTGCCGTCATCCGCTCCCTCCTCCATCCCAGTATCAATCTCCGTAGAATCCCCAGCAATCCCAGACGCCTCCAGAAGCCCTGATCCAGTAACTCTAAAGCCGTTGACCTCCGAATCTGGCTCGAGTTCGACGTTAGCATATGTCAAGAAGACCAGGTCCTGCGGCTGCTTCGGGAACTTAGACCTATGTGTGCGAAGCACTTGGGATATATCAAACAATATCTGTTCATACACATCATGCTCATACTGTTCTTCCGTAAGGGCATTGATACTCTCATGTGGCATATATGCAACAATAACCGTAACACTAGAATAACTACAAATGACAAAACCTTTGCCACGATAAGTGGCTCTGAGCGAGTCTCTCCAAGACTTAGACATATCACCGCAGCCTTCCGCAAAGGTACTCCGAAAATTTGTGTAACCTCCCCTCGCATGCTGAGAAATCAGCTCCTGATCCACAACTGCCACCTAATCTCGCAACAACCCTGCAGTCCCACTACTAAACGACGTATGGATAATTATGTCCATTGCGTTACTCTGCACCTGCCCGACGCACATTCCATGACGCAATGGTGTCGTGGCACCTCTAGTTCGTACTGGAAATCCTCGCTCGCAACTCATCAATGTTGATCCCTGGCTCAAGCTGATTCATTGCACGAGTAATCTCCCAGCCATTCTGCAGAGAAAACTTGGCCACAATCTTCCCTGGAGGTGGTAAGTGGTCACTGGAGCCCCACATGAACGTAATCGGTGGTCCCGTCTCAGCCCTGAGATTCGAATGATGCTTCTTGAAACTCTTGAACTTGGCCTGAAAGATCCCAGCGGCATCCAGATGGGGCTTCTTCCAGGGGGGGCCTCCACGTGACTTGGAGGGCCTGGGAGCGTGCTGGTAGGTTTGTTGTCGCATCGCGGCAACGCGACGACAGACGAAGACCCACACGCTGCACTGGTAACCCCATTCTGGAAATAGAGCCGAGCACGCGAATACCCCCATGCCTCTCTACCTGTGTTGAACCTCTTGGATTGGTTCAGGTCCAGAAACTCCTTCTCACCACTGAACCATTCTCCAGCCAGGACCTCATTCAGCAGTGAATTCAACGCCTGCTGTGATAACATCTCCTCCTGACGCTTCTCTGCATCCCTCCAGTCCGTCACCCATCACTTGAGCTCGACGAACGATGGGGTGAAATTCTGCACTGACTGCCGAGTTTCCGCCGAGGACGCTGTCGTAGAGGTGCCTGCTCTGGGGGCCCCACCTGCAGGAGCCTGCTGGAGCTGGATTATCTGGAGCCTCTGATCCTCAACCTTCTTAGAAATAGCATCTATGTCCGTCATCGCCTGCTGTACATTTTTCTCCACCGAATCAACACGAGCATTGAGCTGGGTGCCGAGATCCGTGATGCTTCGATGTGTTGATTAGAAGCCCTCCGTCATCTTACCTCCCAGAGATGCAACAAGCGTCGTGATCTTGTCCATCCCCTTTGTCATGGCCTCCTCGAGGCCTTCAACCGTCTGAAGTTTGACCCGTTTTCCCTCTGGGACCTCCTCCTCCTTGGCTCCTGGAACGGGCATATCAGTGGCGTCCATAGCGAAAACCTCGGGGACCGCAGCAGCTGATGAGGCAGCCATCTTGCCGTCTGAGATATTACAAGGGATATTCCACTTCGCACAGAACGATCGATCTTCTCGAGTACGATTGAGATGTGCACTCAACTGATGAAAGTTATATGGGGCAACAGGATGGTGAGGTAAAGTGGGAGAGAGATCAGGTGGCCCAGATGGTATGTCGACTAGAGAATCCTTATCGTCGTGGCGAGCTCTACCAACCTGTCTGGCAAGATACTCCCACTCCCAATGTCCGAAGTTGGCTCCCCAGCGGTCCAAATCGATCGATTGTCTCTGGCTCGTCCCGTCCAGCTCGACGCGGCAAAATGCCGCAAACAAGTGCAGGCGGCCTGCTCGCAAACAAGTGCAAACAATGCCGCAAACAAGTGCAGGCGTCGCCGAAGTGGCCCGATCGCCACGCGCCCCCCGCGCGGCGGGCCAGGGGCAGGCTGCCTGACTGCACGATGCAGCTCGAGTGAGCCCCCCGACGGGACAAGGCCGAGGGAGAGCGGGAGGTAAACTCCGCTTCCTCAACCTTCCTTACCGCCGGGGAACTCGTAGAGCTTCCAAGCTCGACTTAAGTTGAGAAAACCGACACCATCTACCAACATTCTGACTCATAGTGGAAATTTTTTTGACCTCTGAATGCGACAAGCGGACGCGTCTGATGTCTGCGAATCGACTCCTGTCATTACCAGCCCCGCAGCCCTCCTACAGCCCGAGGTCAGTGCAGAAAACCGACGGCATCTCTCAGGATGACTCGAACAATACAAGTTTCGCGAACCTAGTTCGGGCAGCAGACCGAGTTCCGAGCTCTGGATTCGACGGGCGCACGCGCATGATCTCTTCAAATCGACAGCACTGTAGCCCCCTCTCAGCGCAATTTAAGTGCAGGAAACCGAGAGCACTTCTCAAGATGATTCGACCAATACGAATAGTTTCGCGATTCTAGATCGGGCAGCAGACCGAGATCAGAGCTCTGGATTGGACAGACAAACGCAACTGGCGATTCTGAATCAGTTTCTGTAAATATCAGCTATGTAGCTGCCCTACAGCTCGAGTTAAGTACAGAAAACCGAGAGTTTCTGTCAAGATGACTCGAATAATACGAATAGGTTTGCAGAGCTAGCTCGGCTCACAGACCGAGTTCAGACCTCTGGATTCAACAGCCGAACGCGCCTAATCATTCTGAATGCGATAGGTGTGCTTACCAGCTCTGTAGCTGCCCTACAGCTCGAGTTAAGTCCAAAAAACCGACAACGCGTATCAAGATGACTCGAAACGACCGATCCCGCCACGGTGCTTTTTGACAGTAAAAGCTACCTGATCGAGTTCAGAGCTCTCGATACAACAGACAAACGCGCCCGATAATTCCCAATCGATGTCTATGATTATAGGCTCTGTAACTGCCCTACAGCTCGAATTAAGTACAGAAAACCGAGAGTGTCTGTCAAGATGACTCGAACAATACGAATAGATTTGCGGACCTAGTTCGGCTCACGGACCGAGTTCAGACCTCTGGATTCAACAGGCGAACGCGTCTATTCATTCTGAATGCGATAGGTGTGCTTACCAGCTCTGTAGCTGCCTTACAGCTCGAGTTAGTACAAAAAACCAATAGTTTCTGTCAAGATGACTCCAATAATACGAATAGGTTTGTGGAGCTAGCTCGGTTCACAGACCGATTTCAGACCTCTGGGTTCAACAGGCGAACGCGTCTATTCATTCTGAATGCGATAGGTGTGCTTACCAGCTCTGTAGCTGCCCTACAGCTCGAGTTAAGTAGAAAATACCGACAGCGCGTATCAAAATGACTCGAAACGGCCGTTCCCGCCTGCCTGCTTTTTGGCCTTCAAAGTTACCCGATCGAGCTGCGATTAAGATGGCGAGCGGAAATAAGATCGAATGTCATGGGAAAAAATACTAGAGCTCTAACGAATGGTCAAATTTCGAGAACAAAATTTTCAACCGACCAAAATTCAGCAAAAGTTCCGTCGAGATTTTTTGTGTCAACTAGCTCTCCAGCGCGCCGGAATTACTCTTAAGCTTCCAGCAACTAGCTTAGGGAAGCTCTACGAGTCACTAGCTCCACCCCGCGCCGGAATTCCTCTAGCTCATCGTTGCCGAAGAGCTGTACGAGGTATTCCTCTAGCTCATCGATGAGAAAGAGCTCTACGAGGTATTACTCTTAAGCTTCCAGCAACTAGCTTAGAGAAGCTCTACGAGTCACTCTTTAGCTCTCAGCGAGCTCTCCAGGCATGTTTTCTGGAGCGCCCTGGAGCTTCCCTGCGGCGCTGCTGAAGTCCTGCCAGGATTGCTTCCAAGCCTGCCTGCACGCGCGCAGGCACGCATGGAAGCTTGTCGGAAGCTCTCCCGGACACGTTGCCGGCTGAGGCGAGTCGCTGCGAGGCCTGTGGAGCGACGGAAAGAAGCTTCTGGCGAGCACCACCACCGTCCGGCTTCTAATCTTAAACCCTCTAGCTCTCAGCGAGCTCTCCGGGAAAATCGAGAACAAAATTTTCAACCGACCAAAACTCAGCGAAAGTTCCGTCGAGATTTTTCTTGCCAACTAGCTCTTCAGCACGCCGGAATTACCCTTAAGCTTCCAGCAACTAGCTTAGGGAAGCTCTACGAGTCACTAGCTCCACCCCGCGCCGGAATTCCTCTAGCTCATCGATGTCGAAGAGCTCTACGAGGTACTTTGTAGCGTCCAAAACCCGGAGAGCGAAAAGAGACAGAAAATTGGTAGCGTCCAAAACCCGGATAGCAAAGAGGCACTCACACAAACGAGCACACGCACATAAGCACGCACACGCGAACACACACATACAAACCCACATACATACACAAGAACACACACATACGCCAGCATGCTCAGCACACACACACGCACACATACACACACACGCACACACAACACATCCACACGCGAAGGTCGACACACGCGCAGACGCGCACACACAAGCACACAGTACATCTCACATACACACACAGACGCGCAAACGCACACGGATCACACAAGCACATACACACACGGGGGCACACAAACACCCACACGCACGCACGCACACACACACGCACGCACACCCCACGCACACAGACGCACGCGCAAACTCCCAAGGAAAAACTCGCACTGACGATCACACGATGACGCCCCCACCGCAGCCACCTCAGCGCCCCCCCCCCCCCGCGCTCAACCGCACCCAGGGGAAAACGCGCACTGACGATCACGCGATGACGCACCCACCGCAGCCACCTCAGCGCCCCCCCCCCCGGCGCTCAACTGCCGCCCCCACGCGCCCCCGCCCTCCCCGCCGGCGCTCCGGAGGGGGGAGGCACCGCCCCAGTTTGGGGCCGGCCCTCCCTCCACTCCAACCACTCCGCCCTCGCGGAGCGCCAGAGGGGGGGGGGGCTGGGGGGGGCGCGCGGACGGCGGCGCCGCCACAGGCGCGCTCGCCCACACGCACACGAGCGCGCGCACAGACGCACACACGACCACAGACAGAAACACACGCTCGAGCGCACTCACATCCACGCGCGCGCACTCACGCGCGCGCGCGCCCACGCGCGCGCACATGCACGCACACACACACACAGACACACACACACACAAACGCACGCACAAACACGCACACACATACCAGACACACGCGCACCCACTCACACAAACAGAATCACACGCAAACGCGCGCACACACACACACACACACACACACACACACACGCGCACACCAGACACACGCGCACCCACGCACGGCAACACACACACAGACGCAATCGCGAGCATCCGAGAACACCTACGCACAGACGACAACACACAGTTACAGACCCATTCCCCGACTGCTCAGCGCACTCTCTCCCCGCGCCCCCCTCGGGCGCCCCCTCGCGCCCCCGCCCTCCCCGCCGGCGCTCCGGAGGGGGGAGGCGCCGCCCCATTTCGGGGCCAGCCCTCCCTCCACTCCAGCCACTCCGCCCTCGCGGAGCGCCGGGGGGGGGGAAGAGGGGGGGGGAAGCGCGGAGGTGCCGGCGCCGCGCGCGCACAAACAGACACGCACACACACACGCACACACACGTGCATACACACACGCACAGACACAGAGACACACAGACACACAGACACACAGAAACACAAACTCACAGACTCACAGACTCACACACACAGACATAAATACGCACAAACACACAGACACACGGACACACGGTCACACAGACAAACAGACACACAGACACACAGACACAAAGACACACAGACACAAAGAGACACTGCCACACTGCCACACTGCCACACTGACACACAGACACACAGACGCAAAGACACACAGACACACAGACACACAGACACACAGACACACAAACACACAAACACACAGACACAAACACACACACAAACACACAAACACACAGGCACACAGACACACAGACACACAGAAAAGCAGAGACACCGACACACAGACACACAGACACACAGACACACAGACACGCAGGCACGCAGGCACGCAGACGCAGAGACACACAGACACACAGACACACAGAAACACAAACTCACAGACTCACGCACACAGACATACATACACACAGACACACAGCCACACAAACTCACAGTCACACAGACAAACAGACACACAGACACACAGACACACAGACACACAGACACACAGACACACAGACACACAGACACACAGACACACTGCCACACTGCAACACTGACACGCAGACACACAGACACACAGACACACAGACACACAGACACACAGACACACAGGCACACAGGCACACGGACACACAGACGCACAGTCTCACAAACACACAGACACACCCTCGCGCCCCCGCCCACCCCGCCGGCGCTCCGGAGGGGGGAGGCGCCGCCCCATTTCGGGGCCAGCCCTCCCTCCACTCCAGCCACTCCGCCCTCGCGGAGCGCCGGGGAGGGGGGGAAGAGGGGGGGGGGGCGCGGAGGTGCCAGCGCCGCGCGCGCACACAACGACACGCACACACACACACGCACACACACACCATACAACTCACGCACAACACAGAGACACACCGACACACAGACACACAGACACACCGACACACAGACACACAGACACACAGACACACAGACACACAGACGCACAGACACACAGACACACAGACAAACAGACACACAGACACACAGACACACAGACACACAGACACACAGACACACAGACACACAGACACACAGACACACGAACACACACTCACACAGACACACAGATACACAGACACACAGACACGCAGAGACACCGACACACAGACACACAGACACACAGACACACAGACACGCAGGCACGCAGGCACGCAGACGCAGAGACACACAGACACACAGACACACAGAAACACAAACTCACAGACTCACGCACACAGACATACATACACACAGACACACAGACACACAAACTCACAGTCACACAGACAAACAGACACACAGACACACAGACACACAGACACACAGACACACAGACACACAGACACACAGACACACAGACACACTGCCACACTGCCACACTGACACGCAGACACACAGACACACAGACACACAGACACACAGACACACAGACACACAGGCACACGGGCACACGGACACACAGACGCACAGTCTCACAAACACACAGACACACCCTCGCGCCCCCGCCCTCCCCGCCGGCGCTCCTGAGGGGGGAGGCGCCGCCCCATTTCGGGGCCAGCCCTCCCTCCACTCCAGCCACTCCGCCCTCGCGGAGCGCCGGGGGGGGGGGAGAGGGGGGGGGAGCGCGGAGGTGCCAGCGCCGCGCGCGCACACACAGACACGCGCACACACACTTTTCCATCCTCCGGCGCAAAGACGACTCAAGCGCGACGCAACTAACCGGGACGCGGATAATTAATTGCAATCCTGCTTTGAGGACGCCGCACACAACCCCGCAGGCACACAGACACACAGGCACACAGACACACAGGCACACAGGCACACAGACACACAGACACACAGACACACAGGCACACACCACTCAGATAAAAGAGCCGCCGTCGAAGCGCAGCACTCACAGAGCCTCCTACCGTACAACCAAATAAAAATAAATAAAAAAAAAGCAAAAAAAAACAATACAAAAAAAAAAAAAAAAAAATAAAAAAAAACAAATAAAATACGAAAATAGCGCCACAACCGTCGGCTCGCTCACCACGTCATCTCTTTCCGGACGCAGGCGGCGCAACGTCTGTCGCAGCTCCTCGTCAGTAAACCTGCCGATGTTGACGGGCACGGCCTCTTGACGCAATCGGTAGGCTCCGGCGACCCGGCCGAGCAACTCCTGCCGCTTGTTGTGCTCGGCGATGCCCAGGCGCATCCGCCGTTCTTCAGGATCCTCCCGCCGCGCGCGCTCCTCCGCGGCAGCGGCGGCAATTTCCCTCGTGGTCGCGCGCCCGCCACGCCCCCCGCGCTCGCCGCCCGACGATGGCTCCGAAGCCGCATTGACCGTGCTAGCCCCTCCAGCACCCTCGCCGCCCCCTGTCGGCGCCCTCGCGGCGACGCCATCGCCGCCGGGCACCGCGCCAGCCTCAGCCGCGGGCGCCGCACGCGGGGCCTTGCCTGCGTCCTTCTCCTTGAACACCTTCAACTTTCCCTCCGGGATGGGCCCGTCCACACGCCCATGCCAACCATCCTTGTGCTGCTGCTTGAAATGCTGCCCGCACAGATCTCCGCATCCCTGCTTTGGCGCGCTCCGGCATTGCCCGCCAGCTCCGTCCGCCCAGGTACGAGCCATGCACTTAGCGGTGTCAATGTTTTCTGGCGTAAAGCGACGCCATTCGCCCCCCGCGAGCGACGCCCCCGCGCCTGCCTGGACTCCAGCAGGAGCCGGGTCCGCGGACGGAACGCCCGAGGCCCTGCCAGCGTCGTCGTCCTCGTCGCCCGTGCTGCCCAGAGCCGGCGGGGACAGCCCGCGCTTCTTGCCCCTGCGCAATGCTGCTGCGGCTGCCCCGAAGCGCCGGGGTCCCCGTCGCCAGCGCCAGGATCCCCGCCACCCGCCCGACGCCGCTTGCCCGGTGGCTCGCCCCCCGACGCCGGCTGCCCGGCGGGCGCACTCGGCGGCGCAGACGGCGCGGCAGAGGCGCTGGAAGCAGCGCCGCCGCCGCCAACGCCGCTCCCCGCAGACCCGGCCGCGCGCCCGCCTGCATGCCCGAGAGGCGCAGTCGGCGGAGCCGGCGGCGCACCAGAGGGTCCCGCACCACCGCTGCCGCTGGCGCCCCCCGCAGACCCCGCCGCCGCGCGCCCGCCGCCTCCGTCCCGCGGACCCGCCCTGCGCACATACGCAAACACATAGGCGCCAACGTGCACCTGGTGGTCTCTGGCAATCTGCACCCAAGTCCTGGGCTGAACAGCTTCGTCGTCGAATTTGGCGTAGTCGTTCACGCCCACGGCTGCACACGCATAATGATGGCCGCTCTTCGCGCTTTCGCCCTGATGCACAACGACCCCAGAGAAATCGTACTCGCACTCGGCATCCACAGGCCGCAGAATCTGAGGAAAGCGCACAGGGCGTCTGTCGTACCACTCGCTCCGATCAGCGCGCGTGACCACCCGCTCCACGGTCACGAAGAGCACCGGCGGCGATCGCTCCCAGCGAGTGCCCGTATACACCCTGATGCCTTGACAGACCCCGGCCGCCTCCCTCTGCGCACGACTGAGGTGTGCGTGCGCCGGGCATCCTTGACCTGGCCCGCCAATATGCCTCAATTCCAGTCGGATCAAATCCTCCAGATCGCAGGCCCCCCGGTGGTCGGGGCCGAGCAATTCGGAAGGGACCAGCTTCAAGCGCGAATCAATCACCCCCGTGTCCGAACTTGCCCGGCACACGTCGCATCGCCTCCGCTGCCGCAACGCATTGCCGCAAACGTGCTGCTGGAGCGCAGTGCGCGCACCGTGATGCGGTGTCGGTACCTGATATCCAGCCTCGGTGACAGCACGAAGGGCGGCCAGGAAGACCTCTGACGCGTCGCATTGCTTCGGTCTCCCTTGCTGATCGAATTCTGTGAATTCTCGCTGACCGAAAAGCCCCGCGCGCGCGGCAGTAGCGAGCGGCGCGACGGCGTCGACCCCCACGCCCTGGACAGAGAGAGCCGCAGCCTGAGCTCCGAGCGCACACACCGGGCAAGTTTCTGTGTTCAAAGGGCAATTCTGGCCGTGCTCGAGGAGAAGCCGACGGAAGGGAGCCAGGCGCAGCAGCACCTGCGCGACTGCGCTCACGAAGCAAGTATTGCCGAGGTTTGCGATGCCCACGCCAGAGCCGTGGCCGCAGTGCCACTGCAGCTCCCTGGTGACATCCTCCTGGGACACGCCGTAGGCTGCCATGCACAGATCTCGGTCCAGCGGGAGCAGCTCTTGCGGCTCTGCACCATCGCCAACAGTCGCCGCCGTGCGAAACATGTCCCCCCAAAGATCCCTCGGCACTACGGTGCCCCTACCAGCACCGCGGCCGCCACCGGCGCGCCCACGCCCCCGCGAAACAGCGCTCCCCGTCGACGATGCCGCCGCCGCATCTCCGGTCCCCGTCGCGTCGCCGCCGCGGCCGCGGCCCCTGCCCCGCCCCGCAGGCCCTGCGTCCGGCGCGATGTATGCCGGTGGCACCGTCAGAGCCTGGCCCGGGCGCAGCGCGTGCGAGGGCAGAGGCGTATGCACAGACGCCGCAGGGGCCGCCTCCCCGTCCGAAGGAGCTGATCCGTCGTCGTTGTCGTCGTCGCCCGCCCCCTCACCGACGCCCGCCGAGCTCCCCGCGGCACGAGACGGGCCCAGCGGCGACGGCGGCGGCACCGGCGGCGGCGCGGGCGCCGAGCTCGACTCCTGGGCGCCCCGTGCGGCGGGCCCATCCCCCACGTCCAAGCCGTAATCCTGCGCCCATTGCTTCGCGATTTCGAAACTCTCCCCCATCTTTTTCTCAAAGCGTTGGACCCCTTCGCGGACGTACTGCGGCGGGCCCCGCTGCAGGATGTCCCAGGGCGGCAGGTTGTAGACGAGCACGCGGTGGGCCACGCGAACGCGACTGAGCATGACGTACAGGTGCAGCCACCAGTCATCGGCGCCCATGTTCATGGGCTTCTGGAGCACCATGGTGCCGCATCCATACCCAGGCCCTGCGCAGTCTGCACGGTGCGAACTTTCTCTGGCAGCAACGGGATCTGGTACCTCGTAACCTTCACCTTCCGAAGCTTTCGCTCGCCATCGTCGTCGTAGTGATGAGTCCACTCCCAGGACGCCCTGTGCGGCGCGATCTGCACGACCCCTTGCCCGAACCCAAAGTCCTTCTTGAGGCCATCAAACTCGACGAGGACACCGCGCGGCAAACGCTTGCATCGATAATAACCGAGCCGGTGGGCGTCGTGAAGCTTCTTTTCGCGCCAATCCGCGTCCGGCGTCTCGAACTCCTGCGGGTGGAACCTCACGTCCTTGACTACCCCCACGGCGTCCTGGACGATCTGGTGCTTCCCCGACAACTTCACGTTCAGCCGCACACGCATGCCGATGTACAGCGGGCACATGCCGATGAGGTGACCAGTGTTGTTCACGTTCGGCACCTGCAGCATGGCCTTGTGATGCTCCTCACAGAATGGCTTTGGAGGCAGGTCCACGGCCTGCACGTACAGCAGCATCTGCCCTTTATCCCTGGCCTCTCGCACGGCCCGATACTGCATCTGCCTGTGCACGGCCTCCCAGGCGATGCCCATCTCGAACCCGTCCTTGACATGGGGGTCCTGCAGCCGCTGTCGTTCTTACCGGGTCGGACCACCCACCCTTGCACCACCATTTTCTGCTCGGCCGTAAACTTCTTGCCCTGCCTCATGGTCTTCAAGAACCCGGGCATGAAGGGGCAGGGCGCGTGCGGAGTAACGAGACGGTCCTTGAAGCGGTGCGTCTCGGACAGAAACATGGCGTGGGTGACACCGTCCAGGAACATGGACTGCCCATTGCGGACGTGAATCGGCGCCTCGGGCGACTCACGCTGCAGCAAGGAAGACCTTCTGCCCTTGCCGCTCACCGGCCACAGCTGATAAAAATCCCCCAGGAACATGACAATCGGAACCTTCCCGAACATGTGCCCCCGCGCCATGTACAGGTTCACATCGCAATTATACTTAGCCTTACGGGCTTTGCACATGCGAAACGATGCAGCGCCGAGAAGCTGGGGCGGCACCATGGACACCTCCTCCACGATGACGGCCTTGAGGTCGTTCATGCGGTCCACGATGTCATCGACTTTCTGCCCCGAAAGCCTAGCGATGGTCATGGCCTGCTGGCCGCTCAGCCCGAAGCCGCTGTGGATCGTCTCCCCCCGATGACGCGCGCAGCGCTGTTCGACGAGGCCACGGCGATCTCCGATCCCGCGCCGAACACCTCGTTGAGCAGACGTCGCAGCAGTTTCACCACCTCAGTCTTCCCCGTCCCGCCCTCCCCGTGCAGCAGGAGAGCCATCTGCTCCACCGGCTTGGGGCTTTTTCCGCTGCGCAGATCTTCCTCGCATGCCACGATGGCCTCCACCTGGCCCACGACCATGGCGACCACCGCCTTCTGTTCTTTATTGAACGTCACGGGGTTGTCCGCCCTAGTCGCCCACTCGTTAAACAGCCTCTCCGCGATGTCGCGCGCCCCCTGCGGCCGCTTCGCGTCGCCGGCAACCGCGGGCGGCGGCGGCCGACCAGGCACCAGCACGGCAGGCGCCGAACCCGCGAGGCCGCCCCGCCCGTCGCCATCCCCAGGCAAGCCCTCTGATCCCTTTTTCCTGTATCGGAACGCCTCCTTCTGCTGTGCTTTGCCCTCCTCGAACTGAGAGTCGTCCAACTCGAGACCGACGAAGCCGGTCTGCCTTCCAGTACTCGCGGCAGCAGGCGGCGGCTTATGGTCTTTCGCATAGCCGTCAAGGAAGATATTCTTATAGACCAAGCTTTGCGACGACCCACGAATAAGCTCCAACTGAGCCACCGCGGGCACCTGACTATCCGGCACGGCGTGCGCGGGCATCTGTCGGTGCGCCGCCCACGCTTCGTCCGCCTCGCCCGTCCACCTCCTGGGCAAAACCATCCAACGCTCCGCCGCCGGCGCCCGCCCCCTCCTCCTCGTCCGCCTCCCCGGCAGGCCGATTCCCCACTGCCTCCAGCTCAGCAGGCTGCTCGAAATCCTCGGCCTCCGGACGGATCTTGGTTCGCGGCCGCCCTTTCGCCTCCGCCTCCACGTCGAGGTTCGTCGCGACCTGGACGGTCCAGCGTGCCATGAACTCGGCGGCGCTGGGGCGCTGTGCAAAGTAGCCTGGACGCTCGTCCGGGCCCCGGTTCAGAACGATGTCCTCGATCGTGAACCACTTTCCTGCTCGCCGCTCGCACTCCTCGTACTGCCTGGACAACGCCACCTGCTTCGCCCACCACTCCTCCCAGGCAGGCCGATGCTTCCCGGACGCGTCGACGCCGGCCCTGTAGGGCGCCAGGCCGCAGCCCCCTTCTCAGCCGGCTGCAAAGGACGGAAGATCACAGACTTGAACAGCGCGTTGACCTCTGCCTCTTTCTCCTTCGAAGGCATCGTGAAGCCGAAGAACTTGGGCACCCTGAACGGCGCGCCGACGCGGAGCTTCTGCACTCGGGAGGCGGCGGCCGGGTGCGTGTCCGCGACCGCGTACGTCTCGAAGTCCTGCGGGTCGAAGTGGAGCGGGTTGGCCTGCGCGGTGTACACGTACATGGCGTAATGGTACATGCCCATGGACTTCAGGGGCTCCCTGTCGCCGCGATGCAGCCAGTCCATCTTCATGTCGTGGTCCAGCCGCGCGCTGTATTCGAAACCCTGCTGCTGCTCCTGCTCGGGCTGCCCCCCCCCAGCAGCACCGGCAGCCGCGCCCTCCCCGACAACGCCGTCGACGACACGGGCGTGCAGCGTTGCGCGCGCCTCGTCCAGCGCATCCATGACACCGCCGCCCCCCTCGCCGTCCACTTCTCCCGCGGCCGGCTGGTCCACCTCGATGTGGTCTGCGCGCGGGTCGGTCCAGAAGTCGTCCTTTTTCTGATGAACGGCGGAGCTTGCCTGGAACGCCAGCGCCACGATCCCCTTGCAATACAGAGTCCAGGTGTCATGGGAGCAATAGCACTCGTGGCCATACTGCATCTGGAACATCATCTCGGGCAGCTTCTTCAGGAGCGCCCGGTGCGAGCTGGTCGTGAGCTTGATGACAGTTCGCCTGGCAGAGTCGAGCACTCCGCCCCAGCCGCTGCGACAAGCGGCAGCAGCGGCCCGGGCCCCGTCGACGTCCTCCTCGCCCTCCGCCTCCGCCGCCTCATCCGCCTCCCGCTCCGCCTTCTGCTGGAGTCGGAGCCACTCCAACCCGGTGCTCTGCGCGTGCAGCACTCCGAGGTCTCCCGCGATCGGCCCCGCCTTGGTCGTGTAGTCCGTCTGGTAGTGCGCCACATTGATAGCGTCCATGAACACGGCCTCCAGCGAGTGCAACACGTGCTCCCGCAGGCTGCCGGGCGGACCGCTGCCGCTCGCGCCAGCAGCTGCGGCGACGGCGGCGGGCGACGCGGGCGCGCTCGATGCAGGGCTGCCAGACGCCGCCGCGCGCGACGCGGCGCGGCCTGGCGCCCGCGACCTCGGCTCTGTCACGACGGCTGATTCTGGCAGCTCGCGCTCCGCGCGCCGGTCGCTGTAGTAGCCCAGGCCCTGCTCCCCCTTCTTGAACACGAACCCGGGCCGGCTGCCGTCGTAACACGAAGCCGCGCTGAACCCAGCGATGTCCTCGAATTCCGGCGTCGGCGGAGGCGGCGGATCCAAGCCATACGCTTCGGCCAAATCCCACGGCTCGTCATCCTCTTCTCTGAAGCCCCAGATATCCCCCGCGTTCGGATCGTCCATCGTGGTCGGCGCCCCGCCGAGCAAACCTCCTCCCCTGGGCAGGCCGAGGCGGCGCCCCACGGGCACGCGCCCGCCCCCCGCCGCAGCCGCGCGCGCCGCCCCCTCGGCCGCCCCGCCCCCGCCCTGCGCTGCGGCCGACGCCCCGGAACCCGTGGAACCTCCGCTCTGCCCGGTGCCCTCGTCGCAACCGGTGCCGCCAGTCCCGGCGCCAGCCAGCGCGTCCGATGCCTCGCCGACAGGCTCGGCGAACGCACCGGGCTCCGGAGGCGGCGGCACAACAGGGTCGCTGGCGGGCGCGCCCCCGACGCTGTCGTCGCCCGGCAGGTCGAGCACCACGCGGTCCAGGCACTGGACGTCCAGGTTGCTCCGCAGACACACCTGGCCCACAGGGTTCGTGCTCCCGTGGTACGGGTGGTACCGCACCACGTCGACGCGACCAGCTCTGCCGTACCGGTTGCAGCGGTGCGGCCACGGGCCGTAGCCTTCAGCCGGAACGTCGTCCAGATCCAGGCGCTCGCCAGGAGGGTTCCACTCCCCCTCCTCCAACGGACCGCACGCGTACTGAACCTTCGCATCTTCCGGAAGCACCAAATCCTTCCCATTGCGCAGGCGCCGCCAGACGAAGGAGGCGGCAGGACGCTTCCTGGACGGGTGGCTGTAGACCGCAGTCTCGTACTCGTGGTAGAAGCCGAGCCGGCACACCTTGCAGTGCTGAGGCACATCGTCGTTCGTCTTGTGCTTCCAGCACGCGGGGCCGCACCTGTGCAGGTGGCCACGGATGATACACTTGCGCGCGTCCCGCGCGAAGCAGCGCGCCCAGGTCCGCGCCTCATCCCCCGGGCACTCAGCAAAGTGCATGGCCGCGGCGCCGTCCGCGCGCACCACGCGGTACGCAGGCTTGCGGCGGTACTGCGGCTGCAGCGTCACGTGCGCACCCGTGAGAGGCTCTCCAAATACCGCCGGGTACTGTGCCCGCTGCTCATGGGGATCGGGCTCTGGATCTGCCAGCGGCGCGAACGGGCGCTGCCGGAGCGGACCCTCTATTGCGGGCTGCTGCTCCAGCATCGCCCGCTCCTCCACGAGAACGACGTTCATCATGGCCGCAACCTGATTCCGCAGCTCTTCTGTGGACAGTTGGTTGTCAGCACGGACGGAGCGGCGGCCCTCTTCGTACGCCCTCTTGCACAACTTCCCGAGCTGACGACGCGAGGCGCCAGCGATGGTATCGTACTTCAATTGGAGGTCGCTCTCCTCTCGCTTCCCGTCCGCGAACGCGAGACGTCGATCCCGCGGGCCGAGCGGAAGCGGCGGCAGACGGTCCGGCCCGTCCAAGCCCAGCTGCCGGCCCACCTCCTCCGCCGCGTCGAACTGCACGCTGCCGACCCTGGCGAGCACGGCCTCCCTCCACCTCCTCAGACGCTCCTCGAGGCCTTCGACGTCCCCCGCGCGCAGCTTCGCGAGGAACGCGCCGGTCATCGGGTGCAGGCGCCACAGGTGGATGTGCGGATGGATGCCGCCGCGCCCCTGCGACTCCACGGGTCCGAAGAACGCGCGGACGAGCCCGAACGCTTCACACGCCCCCGTGGCGGCCACGCCGTCGGAAACGCCCGCGGCCCCGCGCTGCGGCGTGACGCCGACGACATGCTCCAGGAACAGTTCCAGCATGAGGTTCGTGACCATGGCCTGCGACACCGGGTCAGCGGCCACCCGCCGCAGCATGTCCCGCGTCGAAGGCATCACGGGAGCAGTCTCCTCCAGCAGCCGCCATTGCTGCACGCAGGCGCCCTCGTACATCAGGGACACCATCCCCCCCCCCCCCCTTGGGGGGGGGGGGGGGGGGGGGTAACCCCTCCCCCCCCAAAGGGCCAGAGGCCAGTGTACCCGCGATGTTCGGCAGCGAGCTCTTGACGTTCCGGGGCACGCCCTCGTGGCCCAGGGCCTCCTTGATGCCCGCCCCCCTGCCGAGCACGGCCACGACCTGCGCTAGATCCTCTGGCGTCAGTGCGGCGAGGTCCGCGATGTACTCCCCCAGGCGCTGCTTGCGCACGAATAACCTGGCCGACTGAATGATAGCCTTCCTGCGCCAGAGGCAATACTGGGCCGTGAGCAGGTCAGCGTGGCGACGCCAGCGCGGCACGGGCAAGTCAGACGCGGCGGGCGACCACGCGGCGTCGGGCGCGGGCGCCCGCGCAGCGTCGGGTGCCGAGACGTCGTCGGCGACCTCGTACTCGAGCTCCTCGCGAGCCATGAGGCACCTGCACCACTCGTCGTACGTCAACTTCGCCTCCCTCTCGAGTCCGAAGACGCCGTCGCCGTACGGAAACGCGACGGGGTCGAAGGCACTCCAGAAACCGGGGGAGAACATGCTGACAGGCTCGGTTCCAGTGGGCACGACGACCCACACCGCGCGCCTCGCCGGCCCGCCCTCAGCGCCCCCGGCCGGCGCGCCGCCGCCGCCGCCGCCGCCGCTGGCCGCGCGCTTCCCGGCAACTCCCGGAGGAGGCCGCGTGGCCTGAATCTTCTGCTCCGTCTGCTCCAGCTTCTTCGTGAGTGCCTCCTTCTTGCACTTGGTGAGCGCCTTCGCAGCCCTGTGGGCCTCTTCCGCGGCCTCCGCCAAGCGCTGGTCGAGATCTCGGTCCTGGAAGTTCTCCATGCCGGGGAACTGCCGCGTCCGTGCCTCCACCTCGCTCTTCTCGCGCGCAATCACCTCCGCCTTCTGGAGGCTGAGGTGCACGTTCTGCCACTGCTTGTCCAGATCGGCCAGCATGTCGGCGTCCGCGACGGCGGCGCAGCACTCGCCCTCCTCGACACCCTCGCCGCCCTCTCCCTCACCAGCCTCGCCCTCGTCGCCCTCTGAGTCCTCCCCGCCAGCGCCAGCCGCGTCCTCACCGGTGGGATCCCCGCCCCCGCCCCCTGCCTCGCCCCCGCCGTCAGCCGCCGCGTTGGCTTCGCCCTCCGCGCTCGCAGCGCCTGCACTCGTCCGCTTCGGCGGGGCCGAGCCCGCGCCAGGCTGCACGGCATCCGCCGGGCCCTCCTGGCGAGCGTCGCCGCCCTTACCCCCCACGGCCACGCACGCCGCGAGACAGCGAGGCAGGCCCAGGAGCGAGGAGCCGTCGCCATCGCCGTCGCCCTCGGGGTCCGCAAAATTTTGCACGTCTCTTCGTCCCACCGCACCGCGGCGCACTGCTCGTTCGTGTCGCGGAGGTACTCGTAAGCGCGCTTGAAATCGGCGAGGGGCACGCCGAGCTCCTCCAATAGCGCCTTCTGCAGGGTGGCGGGGTCGGACCCCGCGAAGACAATCTGCACGAACTCGACGAGGTCGCTCTCCCGCGGCGGCAGCGACAGCACCTGCCGGCCGCCGTCCGCCTGCGGGAACGCAACGAAGTTCCCCACGTACGCCTTGATCTTCTGATCGATCGGAGCCCACTCGCCAGAGTCGGCCTTGCAGTTGAACCGCCGCACGATGCCCCGCGCGATGGGCAGCAGAAGCTTCGCGCCCAGCGTGAGATTCCGCAGCGGCGGTGGCAGCCGACCGATCCAGAGATCGTTGGCCAGCGCGCAGGGCGGCATCGTGGGCAACCTCTTGGAGAGCGCGCCGTGACACCCTGCGCAGATGGGCACCTTCTGCTTCGCGTCGGCCACGAGCACCCCGTCTGACTCGCGCCTGTCAATCTTGAAGCACTTCTTGTGCAAGAGCCACAGCTTCCCGTCTGGGCCAGGGTCGCGCACTGCGGACGCCTCCAGCTCCTCGAGGGGGATGCCGCCCGGGCGCTCGACGCCGTTGGGGCCCTCGCGCACGAAGCGCCACCGAGCGTGGTACCGTGCCGGGTCCAGCAGCGCGTGGGCGCGCTGCCGCTGCGTCAGGCGCATGGCCTGCGCCTGCGCGCCCGCGGCCTCGGATGCCTCTCCCCTCGCCGCCTCGAGCTCGGCGCGCGCGGGCGGCTTCGGCACCTGGTCGCAGAGCAGCGAACGCTCCCCGGCGCCGTCCGGCTGCTGCCAGAAGTGCACGCGCTGCAGCTCGTCCGCCCAGTGGAGACGAGCGCAGACGCAGCAGGCGACCCTCGAGCGCACGGCGCGGCGACTCTGCCCGGGCTCGGGCCCCTCGACGTCCGACGCCGCTGGCGCAGCGCCCAGCGCGTCCAAGTCCACGGGCGGCATGTCCACGCCCGCGGGCGGCACGGCCCCGTCCGCGCCTGGCGGCTTCCACCGGGCGCGCGGCGCGTCCGGCGCGGCAGCGGCGGCGGCGGCCTCCCCCGAGTCGGCGGGCGCTGCGCAGGCTGGCCACTCGTGAGACCCCGTGACGAGGTGCTCAGAGAAGGCCTCCACGCACTGCCGCCACTCCTGGGGCCTCACGGGCCGCACGTCATCAGCCTGCTGGGGCCACTGCTCGGCCAGGTAGAACAGGCGCTTCCTATACTCCGGCCACCCGTGGTGCTTTTCGCGCACGTGCGTCATGAAGCCGGCATGCGTGCCGAAGTTCTTGTCGCAGAGGCGGCACGGGAACGGCGGGAGAGCCTCCGGGGCCTCTTTAAATGCCCGCAGAGGGTGGCGCTCGCCACACGGGAGGGCCACATACTCGGGCTGGAGCCTGGGCACGCGCGCCTTGCGAGCGGCAGCGATGGCCGGGGTCGGCGCGGGCGGGGCGCCGCCGGCCTGCGTCTCGCGCTTCCGCGCCTCCTTCACTGCCAAGCCATACCGTTCCGGGCACTCGCGCGTCAGGGAGCTGTGGCGCTGGTCCGGGTCCCACTCCCCAAAAGGTCGCTGCTCGGGTCTGCCGTGGCTCCCACAGAACTGCCCTTCGCCTTTGCAAGAATGCCGGCACTGCCCGAGCACGTGCACGCCCTGGTACGCGTGCCAGACGCGCGCGACGCACCTGCCAGCGACGCACGGCGCGGGGTCCAGGAGCCAGGCCGGCAGGGTGCCCTCCTCGCTCACGTGGGGGTCATCCAGAGCCACGTTCACCTCCACGTCCCCTGCCTTCACTGTCTTCCCTGCGAGACGCTCCTCCTCTTCCTTCCGCAGCCGCTCCTGCTGCAACCGCTCCTGGTCCCTTCTCGCCGCGCCGCGAGTCCGCGGCCCTGGGCCCTCGGGAGCTGGCCTCTTGGGCCCGCCGCCGAGCAGCCGACCAGCGCCCCCGCCCGCGCGCCCGTCGCCGTCGCCGCCCGCGCCACCGTCGCCCGGCCCCTGCGCACCAGAGCCCGACCCCGACGCTGGTCCACCGTTCGCACCGCTGCCCGAAGAAGACCCGCCGCCGCCGCCGCCGCCGCCCCCGGAAGAGTCGTCGCCGCCGGCCCCTCCTCCCACCACCTCATCCCCGCACCCCGCCAGCCGCAGCCATTCGCTGCATGTCCGGTCCAACCAGATGCGTACGAATTCCTGCGAATACTTCTGCGCCGCACTTGCAACACCCCGCGCGAGCTTCGCTTCCTTGAAATCGGGCTCCCCGCGCCGATCGGCGAACGCGTCCGGCCAGACACCGCCGTGACGGGCACGGAAATCGTCGAGGGCAATCAGAGCGCGCCTGTCCGTGTCTGTAAGCGCCGCGTCCTTCTCCACCGCGGCGAGCAACGCGGGATCCCTCTCGAGCGCAGCGAGCAGGCGCTGCTGGTCCAGGTCCCAGTGCCCCGCGGCGAGGTTCCGCGTCAAGCCCACGCCCGCCCGCTCCCGGCGCACGAAAGCCGCCACCTGCCGCGCCGCCTGAGGCTTCAGCTTGAGGAGCTGCTGCCAGACGGGCCACTCGGGAATCGCCTGCGGCTTCAGGTCCGCCAAGTACACGGGCGGCTTCAGGTCGCCACTCGGGGACCGCCGCGCGCCCTCCGCGGCATCCACCCTGTACATAATGTCGCGGTCGCCCTCGAGCTGCTGCAAGCGCGCGGCCAGGGCGTCGCCCATGCGAGCGACGCCGCCGCGCGCGCGGCACCAGGCCCGCAACAGCCAGAGCTCCGCGGGCACGTCGCCCGGCTCGCCCGTGTAGTAGCCGCGCCGCCCCTGGGGGAACGTGTCGGCGTCGAAACCCGACTCCACGGCCTCGGAGAAGAACGCACGGCCAGGGCCGGCCCACGCTTTCGGGATACCGAAGACGCGCGGCCAGGGCGCCAGCCTGCTCCCGTCGGGCCCCGCGCGCTGGTACCACGGCTCCAGAGCGTGTCGCTGGTCCAGCTGCACGCTCGCTTCGCAGCTGTCCTGGTGGAAGCACTCGTCCTCCAGCAGCAGACCACGGAACTCAGCGAATCCGTTCTCCCCCCTCGCCGCGCACTGGGCCGCCTGCGCGCGCTTCCTGGCGCGGGCGCGCTCCGCCTCCACCGCCTCGCGCTTCATCACCGCCTGGCTAGGCAGCTTCTTCGGCGCGAAATGCAACCTCTTACACCAACCATCGACCTCTCCGTCGGTCAGCTCCCGCGCGCTCTCGAAATCCTGCTGGCACTTGTAGCAGAGGAAATCGGAGGGCAGGCGCAGGAGCACGCTGCCGTGCACCGGGGCGCCAGGAGCGCCGTCCAGCCGCGCCTGCTCTGCGTACCGCGCCTGGCGCGTCGCCTCGCGCACCCTCCCCCGGCCTCCAGACCTCGCCCTCGGCGGCGTCCAGCGACGGCAGCAGCGGCGCGCGGACAGGCCCCGGCTTGCCGTCGTCGCGGAGCGGCGCGCGCCAGCGCAGCGACTCGCGACGGCAGCAGACCCAGACCTCGCGCTCCACGCTCTCCTGCTCGAGCCGTTGGAGCAAGCGCTGCCACTGCTCCCAGGGCTCCCGCACGTCCGAATTGGACACGGGCGTGCGGCGCAGCAGCTCGGGGTCGGCCTTGCGCAGGCGCCGGATCGCCTGCGACCGCGCCACGTTGTCCTGCGCCGTGGCCGCGTCGAGCCCCAGGGCGACGTCCCGCAGCCGCTCCAGCTCCGCCACCTGCCGCTGCAGCTCCGCGTCCGGGGCCTCCCCCGCGAAGAACCTGGGCGCGACGGGCACATACGACAGCATGCAGGTCGCCAGCACGTACCGCACGAAATCCTCGTGCTCCTCGCCGACGCCCGTGGGCAGCTCCTCCTCGTCCGCCATGCCCCGCGGCTCCTCCTCCGCGTCCGCCATCTCTGCGTCCCCCTTCTCCCGCTCCCTCCGCTCCTCGTCGCCCTCCTCCTGCTCCTGCTCCTCCTGCTCCTGCTCCTCCTCTTCCTGCTCCTCTTCGTCCTGCTCGTCTTCTTCCTCCTCCTCCTCATCCTCCTCCCCGAGCGCCTCGCGGCGCGGCTCTTCGGCCGCCGGGGCAGCCAAGGCTTCGCGGACCCGCCTGTCTTTCGCCAGGGCAACGAAGACGTCGAGCCCGAGCGCGGCGCCCTGCAGCGCGTCCACGTGCTCCAGCAGGGCGCCCACGAGCGCGGTCTTCACCCGCCGAGCCAGCGCCCTGTCTGCCCTCTGGAACCTAGCGAACATATCCGGCGTGACCTCCGCGCGCCGCTCCTCCGCGAGGCAGTCGGCCGGGTCCTCCTCTTCCTGCTCCTCCTCCTCCTCCTCCCCGCAGGCCTCCTCCTCCTCCTCGGCCGCGCGCTGCAGCAGCTCCTGCCGCTGCGCCTCGAGCGCCCGCGCCTCCGCCTCCCTGCTCTCGGCGTCGCGGCGCGCGGCCGCCGCCTGCGCGTACTTCTGCCGCAGCGCGTCGAAAGTCGCGGGCGCGTTGAAGAACGCCGCGCGGCCCTTCCGCTCGTGGTTCGCGATGAAGTTTGCCAGCCTGCGCTCCTCGTCATCCTCCGCCTTCTCCACCGGCATCCTCTGGTGCTCCTCGCACCACGCCTCCAGCGCCTGGACCTGAAAGAGATCCGCGTCCAGCGCCGCCTCCAGCTGCGCGCGCCAATGCTGGTCCAGACCCCCGACGCCACGCGCTCGCACGTGACCGACCCACATAGCGAGCAGACGCTCCCGCGGATCGTCGTCATGACCGCTGCTCTGCGGCGCGCGCCCGTGCTCGTCAACGAACGCCTTCACCTCGAGCACGCGCTCCTGCGCCGTCCGCCGCTGCCACATGCCCCTGTTCACGAGCTCATCGAACCTCTCCTGATTGTCATCGTCCAGCTCGTGGTGGCCAGTGCTGACATTATTGATCCACCGCGCTAGCTTCGCCTCCTCCTCGTCCTCTGCCCCCTGCTTCGGCAGCTCGTCGAGCACCTCCACGTGCTCCGCGATGCGGTCCAGCATCGCGCGGGCGCGCGCGCGCCTCTCCTCCCGCCGCTCCACGAGCCCGTCGAACCGCGCGCGCCGCTCGGGCGTCAACGGGAAATGCCCCGTGCTCACGTTGTGCACCCATGTCCCAAGGGCGGACTCCTTCTGCGCTGGAACGCGGTCGTGCTCAGCCACGTGCCTCGCCAGCTCGCCCAGCATCTCCTCCGAGTGGTCCCGCGATCGCGCCTCCGCGCCAGCATGCTGCACACCGCTCATGTCGATGCCCAGGTGCGCCGCGAGCGCGGCCCTGTGCGCATCGGCCTCCAATCGCACCCGCTTCTGCTGATGAACATCCCATTGCCGAGAGGAAGGCGCGTCTTCGTCGCCCTCCGCCCGCAATCGCGTTGCCAGCTCATGCAACTGATTCCGGGTCATCCGCGCCAACACCCCCGCGTCCACTCCGTCGCGCGCGCCCCCGCGCGCCCCCGGCGCCCCTGCGGCACCCTGCTCCGCACGGCGCTTCGGCGCTCCGCCCCGCAGCGCGCCACGCCCCGCACCCGCGCGCGGCGACCGCGACGCCGAGCTCGAACGCCCGCGAGCGACGACGCGACACCACGGCGCGCTCTCGGCTTCCCCCCACTCCACGTCACCAGAACCCGCGGACTCCTCCACCGCGCACACATGGCCGCCGTCAAGCCACAGCACAGCACCAGCGCAGAAACCCGTCGCGCGCCCCAGTGACCACGCCACGCGCCCTCCCTCCTGCGCCCCGAACGCTTCCAAAGATTCCGCAGAGAACACGCGCACGTGCAGGAAGCGGGAGCGCAAGTGCTGGACCACGACCTCAAGATTCCAGCGCTCCACCAGCGACCCACAAGCGCCCGAACCCTCGTGGTTCTGGCACGCGCGGCCGAAATGCCCCGCGGCGTCGCCCCCCACGAGCCCAGCCACTGCGCTCTGCAGGCACTTCCCACGCCACTCGACGGGAGAACTGGCGCGCGCGCGGCGGTTCCCCCGCCCGCGTCCGCCGCGCGGCCGTGGGCGCAGCGGGCGCGCGGCACCGAATGCACCCGCAGACATGGGGACGGCGCCGTCCTGCGTCGCCCCGCTGAGCCCCGCCGGACACGCTCCGAGAGCGATCATGGCGCAGGCAGCGCGCACGGCCATGTCCCCGACGAAGACCTTGGACTCCCGCGCAGCCCGGCACTTCGCTCCGCCAATCCCGACGCCCGGCGAGAACCGGCGCGCACAGACGCGGCGGCCGCCGCACGTCCGCGCCGAGAGCCCGTAGAGCGCGCAGCAGAACCACCTGGCGGTGACGACAGCGGCTGCACGATCGGCCAGCTCGGGCGCGTCCGGGAGCTCCCGCGCGAACACATCCCGCTGCCGCCACCAGCGCGCCGCCGCGATCTTCCTGGTCATGACCACTCTGCTGTCTTCCTGTGGTGGGCACACGCCGAGAGCGACCAGAACGCAAGCTGCGCGCAGGGCCGCGTCGCCCACGGTCCACGACGACGCGTCGGGCGCAGGCGCGGCGGCGGCGGCGCGGGGGCGCGCGCCGGCGGCTCGTCCGGGTCGACGGCACGGGCCGCGCGCGCGGTCAGGAACTGCTCCAATCGCCCGTTGTTGCGAGCCGCCCCCCGCGCGCTGCGCCCAGACGAAGCCCGCTCTGGCGACGCATCGCGCAACAAGGGGCGCGGCACGACGGGGAGCAGCACACGGTGTGCAAGCTGCTCGTTCCGCTCGGCCGCCGCCTCCGTCCGCCGCGCCCACTCCGCCTCCCGCCGCGCACACCGAACCCGCCGGCACGACGCGCGGCACGCTTTCCAGAGCGATTTCTGCTCGCGCTCCGCCGCCTCCAACGCGGAATCTTCGACGACCTCCTCGTGGATCACGCCGCGCTCTGCGTGCAAACACTCCTCCACCCGGTCATCCCATGCGCGCGACTCCCGGGCCGGCGCCGGGAGCTCCGCGCACCGCCTCCGAGAACCGAGACCGCCCCCCGCCGAGGTCCCATCTCCGCGGTCCCGGTCCCGGTCTCGGTCCCGGTCCCGGTCCCGGTCGTCGCCGTCGTCGTCGTCGTCGTCGTCGTCGGCGCCCTCCTCCTCCTCCTCCTCCTCCTCCTCCTCCTCCTCCTTCTCCTCCTCCTCCTTCTCCTCCTCCCCCTCCCCCTTCTCCTCCTCCTCCTCCTCCTCCTCCTCCTCCTCCTCCTCCTGCTCCTCTCCTGCCTGGCGCTCCTGCTCCTGCTCCTGCTCCTGCTCCTGCTCCTGCTCCTGCTCCTGCTCCTGCTCCTGCTCCTGCTCTCTGCTCCTGCTCCTGCTCCCTGCTCCTGCTCCTCTCCTGGCTCCTGCCTCCTCCTCTGCTCCTGCCTGCTCTGCTCCTGTCCTGCTCCTGCTCCTGCTCCGCTCCTCCTCCTCCTCCTCCTCCTCCTCCTCTCCTTCCTCCTCCTCCTCCTCCTCCCTCCGCCTCCTCCTCCTCCTCCCCTCCTCCTTCTCCTCCTCCTCCTCCTACCTCCTCTCCTCCTCCGTCCTCGTCCTCCTCCTCCTCTCCTCCTCCTCCTCCCTCCTCCTCCTCCTTCTCCTCCTTCCCTCCTCCTCCTCCTCCTCCTCCTCCTCCTCCTCCCCCCCCTCCTCCTCCTCCATCTCGGCCAAAGCCATGGCCATAGCGGAAACCCGGACAGGGAAGCGGCAGATGTCGTCGTCGCCTTCGTCGTCGCTAGCAGCGAACGCGGAAATATCCCCGGCGAGAACACGCTGATAGAAATCATTCCCCCCCAACCGGTTTTCGACGCTTCCGAAGAACCATTTAGACGTCTCCGGGGGGGCGTTTTGAACGCCTCTGTCGCCCATTGTCTCCACGTCGTCCTCCTCCTCTTCCTCCTCGCCGTCGTCCGCGGGCCGTTTTCGCACGCCTCCGAGACGATTTTTGACGCCCCGGGGACGATTTTTGACGGCTCTGGGCCCGTTGGTGCCGCCGCCGCCACCGCCGTCAATAAAAACGCCGGAGCGGGAAACCCGCACGGAAAATTCGCGTTAGTTTCCCCCTCACAATTGCGTTTTGCAGAAAACGGCGCGCCAATCCAGGAAACAGGCGCCGGGCAGGAAAATGCCCGCGAACTGGCGCCGGCGGTAAACCGTCAACCAAGTCACCGCCGGGAACCTCGTAGAGCTCTTTTCACGCGTAACAGTGCTCAGAGTCGAAAGGAGGGGGCTTCTGGAAGCATTTCTCGAAAAAGAGAAAACTTCATTTTTTTTCGCGTCGACATGAAGATGGTTCCTCCAAGTGTTTTGATAGTAAAAGTGCGGTTAGAGAGCTCATATCAAGACAGAAAGGCCCTCATATTCGTCTACAGGTGCGAAAAATATGCTTTCTGAAAATAAATAGTCAAATATATTTCAAATATTCGCAAAACCACCCAAAAGTTAACACATTGTCCCTTCTGGTCGGGTCGACCAACTAGCTCCATCCCGACGGAATTCCTCTAGCTCATCGATGTCGAAGAGCTCTACGAGGTAAATTTCACTGGGCGCCGGCGGTAAACCGTCAACCTTTCTTACCGCCGGGGGACTCGTAGAGCTTCCTGACAGTATATAGAGTGGGAAATAATCCAGAGAACGACTAGTTTCCATGACTCTAACAAAAAAACAAACAGTTTCGCAATCCAGTTCGAGTATCAGACCGAGTTCAGACCTCGCAATGCGACAGGCGGACGCGTCTGATGTCTGCGAATCGACTCATGTGATTACCAGCCCTGCAGCCCCCGACAGCCCGAGCTAAGTGCAGAAAACCGAGAGCATCTCTCAGAATGACTCGAATAATACAATAGTTTCGCGAATCTGTTTCGAGCAGCAAATCAAGTTCTGAGCTTTCGAATCGTCCAACGAACGCGTCTGATATGTGCAAATCGATTTCTATGACCCGCAGCACTGTAGCCCTCCCCCAGCACGAGTTGAGTGCAGAAAATTGAGAGCACGTTGCACGATGATTCGGAGAATACGAATAGTTTCGCGAAGCTAGCTCGGGCAGCAGGCCGAGTTCAGAGCTCTCGATACAACAGACAAACGCGCCCAATGATTCCCAATCGATTTATGTGACTATAGGCTCTGTAACTGCCCTAAAGCTCGAGTTAAGTACAGAAAACCGAGAGCGTTGGTCAAGATGACTCGAATAATACGAATAGGTTTGCGGACCTAGCCCAGCTAGCAGACCGAGTTTAGACCTATGGATTTCATAGGCGAACGCGCCTGACGATTCTGATGCGATAGGTGTGCTTACCAGCACTGTAGCTGCCCTAGACCTCGAGTTAAGCAGAAAATACCGACAACGCGTATCAAGTTGACTCGAATAATACGACCTAGCTCGGCTAGCAGACCGAGTTCAGACCTCTGGATTCAACAGGCGAACGCGCCTGATGATTCTGAGTGCGATAGGTGCGCTTACCAGCACTGTAGCTGCCCTACAGCTCGAGTTAAGTAGAAAATACCGAGAACGCGTATCAAGTTGACTCGAATAATACGAATAGATTTGCGGACCTAGCTCGGGGAGCAGACCGAGTTCAGACCTCTGGATTCAACAGGCGAACGCGCCTGAAGATTCTGAGTGCGATAGCTGTGCTTACAGGCACTGTAGCTGCCCTACAGCTCGAGTTAAGTTGAAAATACCGACAGCCCGTAGCAAGATGACTCGAAACGGCCGTTCCCGCCACCGTGCTTTTTGGCCTTCAAAGTTACCCGATCGAGCTGAGATCGAGATGGCGAGCGCGAATAAGATCGAATATCACGGGAAAAAATACTAGAGCTCCAACGAATTGTCAAATTTCGAGAACAAAATTTTCAACGGAGCAAAAGTCACCAAAAGTTCCGTCGAGATTTTCTTGCCAACTAGCTCTCCAGCGCGCCGGAATTACTCTTAGTTTCCAGCTATAACTAGCTAAGGGAAGCTCTACGAGTTAGGAGCGTTTCCCCCTTCGAGCGCTCGTTTCCAGAAACTTCCGTGTCACTCGGAAAACCGCGCGCTGAGCAAGAAAACGCCCGCGAAAAAATCGCGAGCTGTGCGCGTGCGTGCGTGCGTATGTCTCTGTGTGTGTGGGTGTGCGTGCGCGCGCCGCGGCCGTCCAACCGCGCCTGCCCGCGCGGCGCGCCCCCGTCCCCGCGCGCACGCGGGGTCCCGGAGGCGGTCGCGCGGGGCGGGGTGCGGCGCTGCCGGCCTCACTCACTGGAAACTGGAACCTGCGGTACCGCCGGGGTCCTCGTAGAGCTCTTTTCTCGCACGGCGCTCCTCGGTATATGCAGGAAGACTGGAGCAAGATCCAAAAAACTCGAAACTTTTCCGTTTCCATCAAACTGGGAACCGGCGGTAAACCGTCAACCAGGTTACCGCCGGGACCCTCGTAGAGCTCTTTTCTCGCACCGCGCTTCTCAGAACACATGAAGAAAGCTTCTGGGACGAGAAACAAAAAAAACGAAAAATCACGTTTTTCTGTTTCTATCCAACGTCGGTTCCTCCAAGTGTTTTCATAGTAATATTGCACCTACGGACCTGACAATTTTACTGGCAGACGCGAAACGTCTGCTTTCTTAAAATGAATTTTCAAATATCTCTCAAAAAATTGCAAAACCACCCCAAACTGGGCGCCGGCGGTAAACCGTCAACCTTTCTTACCGCCGGGGGACTCGTAGAGCTTCCTGACAATATATAATGTGAAAAAGGATTTCAGAGAACGACTAGTTTTTCAGCCCAAGCGATTATAGACCTCTCAAGATGACTCTAACACTCAGAATGACTTAAATAATACAACAGTTTTGCGGATCTCGTTCGAGCAGCAGACCGAGTTCCGAGCTCTCGGTTCGACGAACGGACGCGCCTGATGTCTCGAAATCGGTTCCTGTGAGCAGCACTGTAGGCCGCCCCCAGCACGATTTGAGTACAGGAAACCGAGAGCACTTCTCAAGATGACTCGAACAATACCAATAGGTTCGCGAACCTAGCTCGGGGGGCAGGCCGAGTCAGAGCTCTTGATTCGACAGACAAACGCGCCAGATAATTCTCAATCGATTTCTGTGATTATCAGCTCTGTGGCTGGCCTACAGATCGAGTTAAGTACGAAAAACCGAGAGCGTCTACTACATTGACTCGAATAATACGAATAGGTTTGCGACCCTAGCTCGTCTAGCAGACCGAGTTCAGACCTCTGGATTCAACAGGCGAACGCGCCTGATCATTCTGGATGCATTGGCTGTGCTGACCAGCTCTGTAGGTGGCCTGAAGCTCGAGTTATCTTGAGAAAACCGACAGCGCGTATCAAGATGACTCGAAACGGCCGTTCCCGCCCCCCTGCTTTTTGGCCTTCAAAGTTATCCGATCGAGCTGAGATCAAGATGGCGAGCGAGAATAAGATCGAATATCATGGGAAAAAATACTAGAGCTCTAACGAATGGTCAAATTTCGAGAACAAAATTTTCAACCGACCAAAAGTCAGCAAAAGGTCCGTCGAGATTTTCGTTGCCAACTAGCTCTCCAGCTCCCCGGAATTACTCTTAAGCTTCCAGCAGTAACTTGCTAAGGGAAGCTCTACGAGTTACTTACCACTTTATCCTTTCTGACCGGGTCGAGATACTAGCTCCCCCCCGCGCCGGAATTCCTCTAGCTCATCCATAACTGGGCGCCGGCGGTAAACCGTCAACCTTTGTTACCGCCGGGGGACTCGTAGAGCTTCCTCACAACATATACTGTCGAAAAAATTGCAGAGAACGAATAGTTTTTGAGCCGAACTCGAGTATCAGACTAAGTTCAGACCTCTGAATGCGACAGACGGGCGCGTCTGATGTCTCCGAATCGATCCCATTGATTACCCGCCCTGTAGCCTCCCTACAGCCCGAATTAAGTGCAGAACGCCGACAGTAGCTCTCAAGATGACTGGAAGAATACGAACAGTTTCGTGACTCTGGATCGCGCAGCAGACCGAGTTCAGAGCTCTCGATTCAACAGCCGAAAGCGCCTGATGATTCTGAGTGCGGTAGGTGTGCTTACCAGCACTGTAGCTGCCCTAAAGCTCGAGTTAAATAGAAAATACCAACAACGCGTATCAAGTTGACTCGAATAATACGAATAGGTTTGCGGACCTAGCTCGGCTAGCAGACCGAGTTCAGAGCTCTGGATTCAACAGGCGAACGCGCCTGATGATTCTGAGTGCGGTAGGAGTGCTTACCAGCACTGTAGCTGCCCTACAGCTCGAGTTGAGTAGAAAATACCGACAACGCGTATCAAGTTGACTCGAATAATACGAATAGGTTTGCGGACCTAGCTCGGCTAGCAGATCGAGTTCAGACCTATGGATTGAACAGGCGAACGCGCCTGATCATTCTGAGTGCGATAGGTGTGCTTACCAGCACTGTAGCTGCCCTACAGCTCGAGTTAAGTAGAAAATACCGACAACGCGTATCAAATTGACTCGAATAATACGAATAGGTTTCCGGACCTAGCTCGGCTCACAGACCGAGTTCAGACCTCTGGGTTCAACAGGCGAACGCGCCTGATCATTCTGCATGCATTAGCTGTGCTTACCAGCTCTGTAGCTGCCCTAGAGCTCGAGTTATTCCGAAAACCGTCAGCGCGTATGAAGATAACTCAAAGCGGCCGATCCCGCCAGGGAGCTTTTCGATAGTAATATCCACCCGATCGAGCTGAGATCAAGATGCCGAGCGGGAATAAGATCGAATATCACGGGAAAAAATACTAGAGCTCTAACGAATGGTCAAATTTCGAGAACCAAATTTTCAACCGAGCAAAAGTCATCAAAAGTTCCGTCGAGATTTTTCTTGCAAACTAGCTCTCCAGCACGCCGGAATTACTCTTAGCTTCCAGCTATAACTAGCTAAGGGAAGCTCTACGAGTTATGAAGAGCTCTACTGGGCGCCGGCGGTAAACCGTCAACCTTTGTTACCGCCGGGGGACTCGTAGAGCTTCCTGACAACACATAATGTCAAAAAAAATTGCAGAGAACGAATAATTTTTCAGCCCAACTCAAGTATCAGACCGAGTTCGGACCTCTGAATGCGACAGACAGACGCGTTTCATGTCTCCGAATCGATTCATGTGATTAACCGCCCTGCAGCCCCCCTGCAGCCCGAGTTAGGTGCAGACAGTAGCTGTCAAGATGACTGGAAGAATACGAACAGTTTCGTGAGTCTGGATCGCGCAGCAGACCGAGTTCAGAGCTCTGGATTCAACAGGCGAACGCGCCTGATTATTCTCAGTGTGATAGGTGTGCTCACCAGCACTGTAGCTGGCCTGCAGCTCGAGTTAAGTAGAAAATACCGACAACGCGTATCAAGTTGACTCGAATAATACGAATAGGTTTGCGGACCTAGCTCGGCTTGCAGACCGAGTTCAGACCTATGGATTCAACAGGCGAGCGCGCCAGATGATTCTGCATGCGATGGGTGTGCCTGCCCACCAGCACTGTAGCTGCCCTACAGCTCGAGTTAAGTTGAAAATACCGACAACGCGTTCAAGTTGACTCGAATAATACGAATAGGTTTGCGGACCTAGCTCGGCTAGCAGACCGAGTTCAGGCCTCTGGGTTCAACAGGCGAACGCGCCTGATCATTCTGCATGCATTAGCTGGGCTTACCAGCTCTGTAGCTGCCCTAGAGCTTGAGTTATGTTCGAAAAACCGACAGCGCGTATCAAGATGACTCGAAACGGCCGATCCCGCCAGAGTGCTTTTTGGCCTTCAAAGTTACCCGATCGAGCTGAGATCAAGATGGCGAGCGGGAATAAGATCGAATATCACGGGAAAAAATACTAGAGCTCTAACGAATTGTCAAATTTCGAGAACCAAATTTTCAACCGACCAAAAGTCATCAAAAGTTCCGTCGAGATATTTTTCGAGCCAACGGGGCGCCGCGGTTTTCGTACAAACTTATACACGCGGGTGTCTCGTAGAGTTCCTGACAATATTATGTGGAAAAAAACTCAGAAAAAGATATCGTCTATTTTTTTTTAAGCCCAAAGCGATTTCAGCCTCTAAGATAGACGCTAACAAATAAACGAAACAGTTGGAAACCCAGTTTCGAGTATCAACTGAGTTGTGACCTCTGAATGCGTACAGGCTGGGCGCTCGTCTGATGTATGCGAATTCACTCATGTGATTCCCAGCACTGAAGCCCCCCTACAGCCCGAGTTAAGTGCAGAAATCCGACAGTATCGATTCGAATAATATAATAGTTTTGCGAACCTAGTTCGAGCAGCAGACCGAGTTCCGAGCTCTGGAATCGACCGAAAGACGCGCCTGATGTGTGAAAATCGATATATGTGGCCTGCAGCACTGTAGCCCACCCCCAGCACGAGTTCAGTGCAGAAAATTGAGAGCACGTCTCAAAATCATTCGGACAATACGAACAGTTTCGCGAACCTAGCTCGGGCAGCAGGCCGAGTTCAGAGCTCTCGGTACGATAGACGAACGCGACTGATAATTCCCCAGCGATGTCTGTCACAATCAGCCCTGTAGCTGCCCTACAGCTCGAGTTAAGTACAGAAAACCGAGAGCGTCTATCAAGATCACTCCAATAATACTGATAGGTTTGCGGACCTAGCTCGGCTAGCAGGCCGAGTTCAGACCTCTGGATTCAACAGTCGAACGCGCGTGATGATTCTGAGTGCGATAGCTGTGCTTACAAGCACTGTAGCTGCCCCAAAGCTCGAGTTAAGTACAGAAAACCGAGAGTGTCTATCAAGATGACTCGAATAATACAAATAGGTTTGCGGACCTAGCTCGGCTGGCAGACTGAGTTCAGACCTCTGGATTCAACAGGCGAACGCGCCTGATGATTCTGAGTGCGATAGCTGTGCTCACCAGCTCTGTAGCTGCCCTACAGCTCGAGTTAAGTACAAAATACCGATAGCGCGTATCAAGATGACTCGAACCGGCCGTTCCCGCCCCTGCGCTTTTTGGCCTTCAAAGTTACCCGATCGAGCTGAGATCAAGATGGCGAGCGGGAATAAGATCGAATATCATGGGAAAAATACTAGAGCTCTAACGAATGGTCAAATTTCGAGAACGAAATTTTCAACCGACCAAAAGTCACCAAAAGGTCCGTCGAGATTTTTCTTGCCAACTAGCTCTGGGACGCGCCGGAATTACTCTTAGCTTCCAGCTATAACTGGGCGCCGGCGGTAAACCGTCAACCTTTCTTACCGCCGGGGGACTCGTAGAGCTTCCTGACAATATATAATGTGGAAAAGAATTTCAGAGAACGACTAGTTTTCAGCCCAAGCGATTATAGACCTCTCAAGATGACTCTAACAAAACAAACGAACAGTTTTCCAATCGAGCTCGAGTATGAAACCGAGTTCAGACCTCTGAATGAGACAGGCGGACGCGTCTGATGTCTGCGGATCGATTCCTGTGATTACCAGCTCTGCAGCCCCCCATACAGCCAGAGTTAAGTGCAGAAAACCGAGAGTAGCTTTTAGGATGACTCGATTAATACAACAGTTTCGCGGATCTCGTTCGAGCAGCAGACCGAGTTCCGAGCTCTCGGTTCGACGAACGGACGCGCCTGATGTCTCGAAATCGATTCTGTGACCAGCAGCACATCCCCCAGCACGATTTAAGTACAGAAAACCGAGAGCACTTCTCAAGATGACT
>CAUYUJ010008027.1:34940-42798 GCA_963575745.1 Prorocentrum cordatum | reverse complement strand
TTATTATTAATAATAATATTATTATTATTATGATTATTAATATTATTATGAATATTATTAGTATTATTATTAGTATTATTATTATCATTGTTATTATTATTATTATCATTATTATTCGTATTATTATTATTATTATTAATAGTAGATTAATATTATTAATATTGTTATGATTAATATTATTTTATTAGTATTATTATTATTCTTATTCGCATTATTGGTAGTATTACTATTGTTCTTCTTCTTAATATTATTATTACTACTATTATTATTATTAATGTTATTAGTATTATTAGTATCATCGTTAGTAGTAGTAGTATTACTATTATAATTATTAGTTTTAGTATCAGTATTAGTATTATTCTTACTACTACTATTATGAGTAGTACTATTAGTAGTATTGTAATTATTAGTATTAATAGTAGTAGTATTATTAGGATTAGTATTATCATTATTATTAGTATTAATAGTGTTATTATGAATATTAGTAGTACTGTTACTGATGATATTACTCTTATTATTATGAGTATGATTATTATTATTATTAGCAGTAGTATTAGTATTAATATTATTATTAGTATTAATAGTATTAGTAGTAGTATTAGTAATAACAATAGTATTATTATTGTTAGTATGAGTATTCGTCTTATTATTCGTTATGTTAGTCTTCTTCGTAGTATTACTAGTTTCATTCATATTATTGTGCTTCTTAGTATTAGTCTGCTTAGTATTCGTATTAGTTGTCGTAGTATTCTTATTCGTCTTCTTCTTATTAAAATTAGTATTCGTCTCCGTCTTCTTCTTCGTATTAGCAGTAGTCGTCTTCTTCTCCTTGTTCTTAATAGCCGTCGTATGATCCTTCTTACTATTATTAGTATTCGTATTATTCGAATTTGTCCTTTTCTTATTATCATTATTATTAGTAGTATTCGTATTATTGCTCGTCTTCTTCTTATTATGTTCTTCGTATTATTATTATTGCTATTTGTGTTCTTCTTCTTATTATTGTTCTCCTTCCAGCTCATCCTCCTCCTCCTCTTCCTCCTCCTCCTCCTCCTCCTCTTCCCCCTCCTCCTCCTCCGCAGCCTCCTCTCCGCCTTCTCTTCCTCCTCCGCTTCTCCTCCTCCTCCTCCTCTCCTCTTCCTCCTCCTCCTCTTCCTCCTCCTCCTCCTCTTCCCTCCCTCCCTCCTCCCTCCCTCTCTCCCTCCCTCCTCCCTCCCGTCCACCCTCCCTCCCTCCCTCCCGCCCTCCTCCTCCTCCCTCCACCTCTTCCTCCTCCTCCTCCTTCTCGTTCTCCTCCTCCGCCTCCTCCTCCTCCTCCTCCTCCTCCTCCTCCTCCTCCTCCTCCCTCCTCCCCCCTGCTCGTTATGGCTGCCCCCTTTCCTCCCTCCTTCCACCTCCTCCTCCTCCTCCTCCTCCTCCTCCTCCTCCCTCCTCCTCTACTCCTCCTCCTCCCTCTTTCTCCTCCTCCTCCTCCTATTACTCCTTCCTCCTCCTCCTCCCTCCTCCTCCTCCTCCTCCTCATCATCATCATCATCATCATCTCATCATCAATCATCATCATCAGCATCATCATCCCTCATCCTCATCCTCATCCTCATCTCATCCTCATCCTCATCCTCATCATCAGCATCAGCATCAGCATCAGCATCAGCATCATCATCATCATCATCATCATCATCATCATCATCATCATCATCATCATCATCATCATCATCATCATCATCATCATCATCATCATCATCATCCTCATCCTCATCCTCATCCTCATCGTCCTCATCATCCTCCATTTCTCCATGTCGCATTCCGCGACTAGTTTTAGGGCGGGCCGGGCGTTTCGCTTGAGACTTCCTCACCATTTGTAACTCAGAAACTAAAAATGTCAACACTTGTGACTCTGAAACTAAAAATGGCTCTCGCCTCAGCGCCGCGCACACGCGTTTGTTTGTTTAATCGCAAGGGCATGGAGGGCGGGTGGTTTTCAACATGTGTCTCTCGTCTCAGCGCCGCGCTCATTCGTTTCAAAAATTGCAAGAATTTCATTGATTCAGGGCGGGGGGGGTTAAACATGTGGCTCTCGCCTTAGCTCCGCGCACATTCATTTAAAGATTTGTAAGAGCTTCACGGATTCAGGGCGGGTGGTTTTGAAAATGTGGCTCTCGCCTCAGCGCCGCGCACACGCGATTGTTTGTTTAATCGCAAGGGCATGGAGGGCGGGTGGTTTTCAAAATGTGGCTCTCGCCTCAGCGCCGCGCACATTCTTTTGAAAAATTATGTCAGAGCTTCACGGGTGGAGGGCGGGTGGTTTTCAAAATGTGGTTCTCGCCTCGGCGCCGCGCACATTCGTTGTAAAAAATTGCAAGAGCTTCACGGATTGAGGGCGGCTCCTTTTCAAAATGTGGTTCTCGCCTCGGAGCCACGCACATTCGTTTTAAACATTTGCAAGAGTTGCACGGGTTCCCATGATCAGCGTACCAAAAGAGCGTTTTGGAATGATTCAGGATTATGCGGGTGCAACAGTTATGTTGGTTCGCGGTGTTGAACTCCCAAAAACGGCGTTCTGGCACGATTCCATATCAGTCAGGTTGATCCGTGGCGTAGAAATGCTGAGAATAATATTTTGGCATGCTTCAAGGTCTTCAAACGGCTTCCTTCCAACGAGGCAGTTCCTTAAATGAAACATGAACCGTTGTAGGGGCCTATGAAGAGGGAGCTTGGGGGGAGGGTTAATTCCAACATCGTTGGTTACTCTTGGGTTTACACTGGTCCTCCTCCTCCTCCTCCTCCTCGTTCTGCACCCCCCTTTTATCCTCCTCCACCTCCTCCTCCTCCTCCTCATCCATCCCCTTTCCTGATGAATAACTCCTCGCTGGCGCACCCCAAGGCCAGTCGGAAGGGCGGGGTGGGCGTGTCGCATGAGACTCATGAGCCTAAAGCTTGAAATTAGAAACGGTTTCACAGATGGAGGGCGGGTCGCTTCCAAAATGTTGCTCTTGCCTTAGCGCAGCGCGCGTTCGTTTTAAAACCCACCAGCACTCTGGGCGTAGGTGGTCTAGAGAGCTTTCTCTTCCAACCCCGTTATTTCCCTTCGGGGACGGTTGATCACTGTTCCCTATTATTATACACCCCCTCCCCCAGGCGACCGGCAGCCAAGCAGGAACAATGAGGACCCCATGAGGGCCCCCCAAAACCATCCTTGTCCAAAAACAATACGAACACACACTCTGCCTCCAAATTCGGAGCATGCGCAGACAACCCGATGCGGGCCCCCCCCTCCATCCCTTTCAAAAATACAATACAAAGTACACTTTGGGGAAAAGTCTGGATTCGTGTTCGTGAGGTCCGCGAACACTTCGTATTGTTTGTTGGCAGGGACGGCGGACTTGTCAGCATATTGCCCCGCGATCACTGTCAAGTGGTTTTTGACAGGGACGGCGGGGGTGGTGGCGTATAGCCCGTTGTGCGCAGGCCCACCAGACACAATGATGGGCACTTGTTTTCGACAAGGATGGTGGGGCCGACATGTTTCCCGATGTGTGCTGTCACATGCGCAGTCGCACCCGAAACAATCTGCACGTGATCCGAACGTGGCGCACCTGGCGCGGCTGGAGTATGCGGCACACCTGGCGCACGCGGAGGCACGTGGCGCATCTGGCGCACCAAGCGTGCCTGGCACGCTCGGGTCCCGGGGGTGCCTGGCGCACGTGGCGCGCCTGGCACGCGTGGCGCACCTCGCCCCAGCGTCGCGCACATGGGCTCGGTTTTGGTTCCCAGCAGCTACCCATCCAAAGACGACCGCTGAACATGCCGTAACGTGCTGAGGCTCGGGTGCTACTTCTGTGCTGGGAGGGCGGGTGGGAGCGAGCTAGACGGCTTGCTACCTAGGAGGGTGTCTTGACCACCCCCGCCCCCTGATGTCCGACCGAGTGCTGGGCCGACCCCGAGCAGGAGACGTGGCCACACCCGACGGCCCCCCGTGAGCAGAGGCGCCCCCAGGGGGGGGGAGGGAGGGGCCCGCAGCGGCCGAGGCGGCCGGGCCGCGGCGGGGAGGCCCACTCGGCGGCAGCCCCTACGGCATGCTGCGGTCGGAAACTTGCTCGGGGGGCGACGATGGGGGCGAATAGCCTGGGGGAGGGCAATACATATGCCCAGGGGCGCCGATGGTCCATGCCTTCGGCGAGGCTCCCAGGCGAGGGCGAGTGCGAGTGTAATGCCCGCCCCTGGGGGATTCGCCCCTGTCGCCTCAGCTTTTGCTCGGCGTGTCGCGGCGGCGGCCCTGGCGACACGCTGTGCCACGCAAGCCGAGAGCGTGTCGCTCCGCCCCGCGGGCGGGGGGCGGGGAAAAGCTCGGGACGTTGACGCTTGGGGACTGGGACGTGGATAGCATGTCGCGCCGAAGCGAGATCGGCCAGAGCCAGCGGCGCGACACGCTAAGCGAGTTCCTGACCGCATGTCTTGCAGGCTGACAGACGATCCTGGGCGAACAACGGGTCCCTGCTGCACCACTGATAGCGTTTCTGGGCTCTGGGGGCGCTGCGGGACAACGAGCGCCCCCCGGCAGCTAGCTGTCTGGAGGTCCGGGCCCCACGTCGGAGAGAGAGAGAGAGAAAGGCCTCCAGCCAGAGTGGAGGAGAAAAGAGCTTCCAGAACGGGGGTCGGACCTCCACTAGTGGAGGCTCTTGACCCTCCGGGGGAGCCGGGCCCGGCCCAGGAGGAGAGCACGCAGAGTGGACTGATCCCAAAGGTGCCTCCCTCATGCCTCCTCCCTCCTCCCTCCCCTCACCCCTCACTCCTCCTCCTCCTCCTCCTCCTCCTCCTCCTCCTCCTCCTCCTCCTCCTCCTCCTCCCTCCTCCTCCTCCCTCCTCCTTCCTCCTCCTCCTCCTCCTCCCCTCTCCTCCTCCCTCCTCCCTCCTCCCCCTCCTCCCTCCTCCCTTCCTCCCTCCTCCCTCCTCCCTCCTCCCTCCCCCCTCCCCCTCCTCCCTCCTCCTCCCTCCCTCCTCCCTCCTCCCTCCTCCCTCCTCCCTCCTCCCTCCTCCCTCCTCCCTCCTCCCTCCTCCCCCTCCTCCTCCTCCTCCTCCTCCTCCTCCTCCTCCTTCTTCTTCTCTGGTGCCTCCTCTATCCTCCCTCCTTCCCCCCTGGAGGACCAGGCAGACAAGGAGGGACGGGACGGGACGGGCAAGGCGATCCGCGAAAGCTCATCGGTGCGAAGGCCGCCAGGGGGGGAGCAGTCAAACGCTCCGGTCAAGTAGGCCCACCGAGTTGAAAGCTCTGGGCTGGAAAAGCAAGCGGTAAGGCAGGCGGGGCGTCAAAGGCACGTAAAGGTAGAAAGCAAAGATAAGAGCGCTCAGAGGACCATGAAGCAGCGGCGGCAACGAGGGCCAAGAATCGCTTCATCCCTGCACGTCGAGATATGGATGCAGGGCCAGGATCACTATCAGATCCTAGGCATGCTGCGGCAGGCAGGAGGCAGGGGCAGGGGCCAAGGGGTACAGATTTCCCGCCTTCAGCTCCGACCACCGCTGGCTCTGCGCACTCCCAGGCCGCTCCAGGCCCCAGAGTGACCACAAGATGGCCCAGGACGAGAGCGATTGGAAACAAGCGAGAGAGAAGCCCTCGAAACCCAGCACCCCCCGAAACTGCAGTGAGCCACGTGTGCATGGAAGGAACGAGGCACTGCCCTCTGGAAACGGATGTGCAGCGCAGAGAACTGCAGAGAGAGAGAGAGAGGCCAGGAGGGACAGGGCGGGCGAAGTGGAGAGGCAGAGAGGGCGAGGCGAGAGCAGGCGAGCGGCGGCCTCGGGGCTCGCCAGGGATGCTCGGTGTGCGTGGGCGAAGAGATGCAGCAGGGGCAGGGGCCCCCGCGCGCGCGCGCCGCCCGCGGCAGATCCAGGAGGCACGGCGGCTCTCTCGCCCGCGAGGCCACCGGCGCGGCATCGGGGTGCCTCACCGCGAGACCCGCGGCAGCGCGGCGTCGGGCGCCCGCCACTTGCCGTCGAAGACGTACCGAGGTATGGGCTCGACAGGGACACCCTGGCGCCGCAGGTGCCTGTCCAGGCGCCACTCGCACTGGCCGGACATGGGCCTGCGGCCCTTCGAGCTCACCCAGCAGTACTCCGTGGCTGCGGAGAAGCGTGTGGCGAAGTACACGTCCGCGAACCGCCGGGGGATGATCGCGAAGCCGTCCCAGACCTCCGAGAAGCCAGACTTCAGCGCGTGGATCTTGTCTGGATCGTAGGCTCGGATCGGGCCCATGGAGGTGTTGAACAGGGTGTCGGGGCGGACTCGCACCACCCAGTCGAAGGGCGCCCCGCGCCGCACCTCCAGCTGCTTGACGATGTCCATGCAGAGCTCGAGGCTCCGGAACTGCGCGTTGCAGTTCTTGTCGAACTTGGTCCAAGACTCGTTGCATCGCCTGTGGGGGGGGTCACCCTCGGGCTTCGGGGGGTTCGTCACGAGCACGTGGGGGTGCACGAAATGGAAGGCGCGCAGGAGCCCCTGGAGGCTCGTGGCTCCAGGCTGCCCCGCGGGCCCCTCCGCGTCCTCGACATCCATCAAGAATACGTTCTGGGACTCTGTGAAGTTGAGTGCGCCGACGAGGTTGCGCACGAACGCCTCGTGCACCGTCGGATCCACGAAAGAGCGCGGCATACCCACGATGCAGAAGACGCCTGACGCGTCGACGAGTGGCTGGAACGATGCTCGCTCGAGCATGGTCCTCGTGTAGATAGCTTGGCCATGGTGGCGCCCCATGAGCAGCCTGACCCGCCCTGGATAGCCGCCAGGATCCTTCGCCGAGAGGAATACGCGCAACATCTCGATGGCATCGTGAATCCCTGCCGCGCCAGCTCGCCGGGACACGACCAGCCTGTACCACCAGAACAGTGGCACGAGCACCTGCTTCACCTCCGAGGGTTGGCAGTAGGCGAGCTGGAAGCACAGGCCAAATACGCTCGGCAGCCTTGACCCCCTGGCCCAGGGCGCCCAGCGCTGGAAGTCGCCAGGGCTCCAGCGCACCTCCGCGTACTCGGCTTTCCAAATCTCGTTGCTGCACAGCCTGCGCTGCTGGAACACCGCCTCCCAGCCCGGGGCCTCGGGCGGGAAGGGCTCGCCAGAAGCCTCGCACACCGACGCCGGGGCCCGTATCTCTATCTCCCGGAGGCAGTGCCTCAGCCAGAACATCTGGCAGGGGCTCGCGAACTGGGCTGGCCACAGGCGCTCGGCAGCCTCGGCTGCCGCGGCGTCGACGGCCCGGCCACCGTCGGGGCGTGCCGCGCACAGCATGGCGCACAGCAGGGCGCAGGCCGCTGGCAGGCTCGCGTGAGGGCGGCGTGTTGGCATCGGAGCTGTGAGGGCCGCTCTGGACGCAGGCCGTGCCAGGCGTGCGCCAGGTATCGTCGGGTGTTGCCACAGCCCTCCTCGAAGTCAGAGGCGAGTTTTTCCCAACGGCGCGGCGACGCCTCCGGGCCCCCGCTCTCAATGCTGACGCCAGCACTGGCGACTGCAATTTTGTGGTTGACCCCGCGGGCCGCGCTGCGCGCGTCCATCTACATTGAAATTCGGGGGCGAGGGGGTCGGATCAAAACTTGCGCTTGATTTCGAGGAGGGTTGTAGAAAGGTGCCCCTGGCCCAAGGTGCCCCCAGTCGCGCCGCGTTGGAGCCCCATAGGGGCCCTCTGGGTCTCGTGGGGGGTTCTCTGGAGGCCGTGGGGGGCCTCCTCGGAGATCCTGGGGGCACCTTGGGCCAGGGGCACCTCCAGCAATACCCAGTATCGGGGCGGGGCATCGCTTCCATCAGATCGCATCGTGGAGCCAGAGCAGCTTGGGCCAGGACGGCTACGGAGGAGCAGCAGCGAGGGGAGCG
>CAUYUJ010008027.1:12440-32440 GCA_963575745.1 Prorocentrum cordatum | reverse complement strand
TCAGCATCATAGTCAGCATCAGCAGCATCATCATCAGCATTATTAGTATCGTCGTCATGATCATCGTCATCATCATCGTCGTCGTCATCATCGTCATCATCGTCATCATCATCAGCATGCTCATTATCAGCATCATCATCATCAGCATCAGCATCATCATCACCACCATCATCATCCTCATCATCATCATCCTCCTCCTCCTCCTCCTCCTCCTCATCATCATCATCATCATCATCATCATCATCATCATCATCATCATCATCATCATCATCATCATCATCCCCCTCCTCTTCTGCCTCCGCTTCCTCCTCCTCCTCTTCCACCTCCTCCTCCTCCTCCTACGCTTCCTCCTCCTCCTCCTCCTCCTCCTCCTCCCCCTCCTTCTGCTGCTGCTGCTGTTCCTCCTCCTCGTACTTCTCCTCCTCCTCCTCCTAATCGTCATCCTCATCCTCATCCTCATCCTAATAGCCCCCCTCCTCCTCCACCATCTCCCATCTCCCCACATCGGCCCCAGGCCCTCTCCAGAAGCGCATTCTGACCAGGATCTCGAGGCGAATCCAGCCGTAGCGATGAGGGATCACTATCGAGGAGGAGGAGGAGGAGGAAAAGGAGGAGGAGGAGGACGACGACGACGACGAAGGACGAAGGACGAAGGACGAAGACTAAGGATTACGTAAGGACGAAGGACAAAGGACAAGAGACAAAGGACGAAGGACGAAGGACGAAGCACGAAGGACGAAGGACGAAGCACGAAGGACGAAGGACGAAGGACAAAGGACGACGACGACGACGACGACGACGACGACGACGACGACAACGACCACGACGACGTTGACGACGACCACCACGACGACGACGACGACGACGACGACGACGACGACGGCGACGACGACGACGACGACGACGGGGCGAGGCCTTGGGACAGCGGACCAGCACCCCCGGGCATGAGGTAGTTGAGGAGCACGGACCCCGCCACGCCGAGCGTCGAGCCGAACGCCGCGTTCCAGCAGGCGAACACCTGCGGCGACGAGAGCCTTACACGAACGCTTCCGACTTACGCAGGCGCCGTCGACCAACAGGCCGACGGCCTACGTGCTCTAAGCCGCCTTCGACGATGTCGGCTTGTATGCTGCCGACGTCCAGTGTTGGCGGCGCGCACAAGGGGGGTGGGGGGAGGGGGGAAGGCCTCTTAGAAGGAGGCTGCTGTTTAGAGGGCGCCGGCACTACATCTGTGGATGAGGCAGGGTGCTTCTAAGAAGCTTTCCCCCCCCTCCCTAGCCCCCTTGTGCGCGTGGCCGACAGTGGGCGGACGCATGCTGTCGACTTGAACGGTGCTGTCGGCACACACGGCCCCACGGGTGGCGGGCCCCTGTGTTGGAGAGGGGCCTGTGGCTCTCCCTTCCTGCGATGCGGTGCCTGGGAGCCCCTCTGCATGAGGGGGCGCCGGTGGACTGGCGGTCACAACTTGGGGGACCTGTAGCCACGGAGGACGAGAAGACGGGGGAGGAGGAGGAGGAGGAGGAGGAGGAGGAGGAGGAGGAGGAGGAGGAGGAGGAGGAGAAGGAGGAGGAGGAGGAGGAGGAAAAGGAGGAGGAGGGAGGAGGGAGAGGAGGAGGAGGAGGAGGAGGAGGAGGAGGAGGAGGAGGAGGAAGAGGAGGAGGAGGCGGAGGAGGAGGATCGAGTTGCGTGGATGTTTCTGGCCCCTCTTACGCCTCCAAATGCTTTCTGAGACCCCCCGGATCCTCTGGTGTCCCCGGGAGACCTCGATAGGGACCTGTAGGGATCTCCAGAGACCTCCAGACCTCTGGAGGCCTTGACCTCTGTATGGCAGCTTGACAAAACTGCTTCCCCGTCGCAGCACGACCCAGGATGAAAAAGCGACACCGACGAAGGGGTCAAGAGCTCCAGGGGCCAGCGACTCGCAAACCGAGTCGCCTGCGGTCTGGGCCGTTGAGTGTACAGCAGCTTCGGGCAGTGCGTTGTGTGCGCAGCAGGAGTGCAGTAGAATGTGTGTTCCCAACCATCGCCACTCCGCGCGTCCTCTCCCAACCCCTCCTCCCCTTCCTGTCGGTGCAGCTGCACTGCCTGTTGCGTGCTGCTTCTGCTCTGCCGATGCTGCTGCCAGTGCTAGCCGCTGCGGCCGCTGTTACTGCGCTGTCAGCCTCTGCTGTTGTTGGTGCCCGTGCTGCTCACATGTCCGTATGGACACGCCACTCAGACGGAGCGTACCCAGTAGGGAGTTCCACGTGTGGCACCAGTGAACACGTTCGCACTTCGGACGCAGAACTCAACGCGCAGCAGACCCCATGGGAAGCTCCAACCACGGCCCCAGTGACACGTTCCTACAGCGACGCTTCGCCAACTTCGGCTCACACACACACACACACACACCTCAATACGGATCGTGCTCCATAGAAAGCTCCAACTACGACACCAGTGGGCACGTTCCTAGGTGCGCTCCTATAACAAAGCCTCGCCCACTTTGCCACGCCGCGCACACGGATCGTACCTTATAGGAAGCTACACCGCTCCAGTGCCACAGCCTCGCAAATATGGAAACAAAGCTCAACACGGATCGTGCACCCCACAAACGGCTCCAATACGGCCCCACTAGGCACGATCCCATGCCGCAACCTTGCTAACTTCGGCACAGAGATCAACACAGAGCGTGCCCCATTGAGAACTCAAATTAAGGCCCCAACGGGCACGCTCCTATGCCGCAGCCTCGCCCACTTTGTCAAGTCGCGCACACGGATCGTGCCCCTCGGGGAGCTCCAACTATCCTCCTCCTACTCCCCCTTCCTCATCCTCATGTTCTCTCGTTCCTTTCTTCTCGTTTCTCAGTGTTCCCTCCTCCTCCTCCTACTCCCTCCTCGTCCTCACTCCTCCTCCTCCTCCTCCTCTCCTCCTCCTCCTCCTTCTCCTCTCGTCCTCCCCTCCTCCTCCTCCTCCTCCTCCTCTCATGCTCCTCCTCCTCCTCCTCCTCCTCCTCCTCCTCCTCCCTCCTCCTCCTCCTCCTCCTCCCCCCTCCTCATCCTCCTCCTCCTCATGTTCTCCCGTTCCTTCCTTATCATTTCTCACTGTTCCCTCCTCCTCCTCCTCATCCTCCTCATTGTCCTCCTTCTCCTCGGAGTAGGCTACTCCTACTCATCATACTCATCATTAGCAGCATCAGCATCGCATCCTCCACCTCTGTCCTGTTTCCTCCGTTCTCCTCCTGCTCCTCATCATCATCATCCTCCTCTTCTGCCTGCTCATCATGTCCCTGGTCATATATAGAATGGTCCCTCTAGTATCATTATGTTACTGCTCCGCCTCCTCCTCCTCCTCATCCTCCTCCTCCTCCTCATCATCATCATCATCATCATCATCATCATCATCATCATCATCATCATCGTCGTCGTCAACGTCATCAGCATCCTAATCATCATCAGCAGCAGCATAGTCATACCATGATCAGCATCGTCAGTATCATCATCATCATCATCATCATCATCATCATCATCATCAGCAGCAGCAGCATCATCATCATCGTCATCATCGTCATCATCATGATCATCAACATCAACATCATAACCCTCATCATCAACAGCACCACCTTCATCAGCATCATCATCACCACCATCAGCACCATCATCATCATCATCATTACCATCATCAGCATCACCATCAGCATCATCATCAATGGTAGCATCGGCATCATCATTCACATCGTCATTATGATGACCAGCAGAAGCGGCATCCCCATGTTGCTTGGCATCATCCTCATTATCAGCAGCAGCATCACCAGAAGCGACCATCATCATCATTATCAGCAGCAGTATCATCAACATCATCTTTATCATCAACATTAGCATCACCATCATCACCAGCATCATCACAAACACTATCATCATCCTCATCATCGTCATCATCAGCATCGTCAGCATCAGCATCGCCATCATCGTCATCATCAGCATCACCACCGGCATCAATAGTGGCTAGAAAATCAGCACCATCATCAGCATCATCATAAATCATCCTAAGCAGCATCAGCATCATCAGCAGCATCACCATCCGCATCAGCACCATCATCATCAGCAGCATCATCGTAAACATCGCCATCCTCATCATAATCAGAATCAGCATCATCATCATCATCATCATCATCATCATCATCATCATCATCATTAGCAGCATCATCATCATCATCAGCAGCATCATCATCACTTGTAGCATCAGCATCATCATTCACATCGTCATTATGATCACCAGCAGAAGCGGCATCGCCATGTTGCTTGGCATCCCTGCTCGGCCATTCATCCCTATATGTGTTTCTTCTTCCTCCTCATGTTCCTTCTGCTCCTCCTCCTCCTCCTTCTCCTCGTCCTCCTCCTCCTCCTCGTCCTCCTCCTCCTCCTCATCCGTCGTCTCGCCCATCCTGCCAACCCCCCATCAGCCTCTCCTCCTCCTCCTCCTTCTCCTCCTTCTCCTCCTCCTCCTTCTCCTCCTCCTCTTTTTCGCCTGCGTATCCTCGCAGGTCGGCCTGACTTCACCTCGTGGGCACACCCCTCGGGGACTCGATCGAACAGGCAAGCCCGTGCAGCGAGTGACGCATGGTGCCACGCCAACTATCACGTGGACGGCTGGCTTGATGTGCATCGCGTCGCACGCGACACCTAACAGTATGGAACATCGAATATCCCCTTTAACTGGGACACATATGTTACTGCTCCTTCCCTCCGTATCACCATCTGCCTTCTCCTACTGTCATCACCTGTCACCGTCAGCATCATATCCGCATTATCATTGACCTCATCCTTCGTCTGCCTTCTCCGATTGTCATGACCATCCCCATCCCCGTTACCACCTCCATACTCGTCCCTGTCCTAATCCACACTTGCATTGTCACCATGATCGTCACCAACATCGTCACCGTCAGCATCAACAACGTCATCATCCACAATATCTGCAAAACCATCGTCATCATCGTCAGCACCATCTTCGTCATCAGCAGCATCACCACCACCACCATAATCAGCATCCTCATCGTCATCATCATCATCATCCTCATCATCAGCATCATCATCATCATCATCAGCATCACGTCATCATCAGCAGCATCATCAGCATCAGCATTGTCAGTAGCATCACCATCATCATCATAGCCACCATCATCATCATCATCATCAGTATCAGCATCATCAGCATCATCATTAGCACCATCATCATCATCATCATCATCAGCATCATCATCATCATCACCATCATCATCGTCACCATCACCATACTCACCACCATCACCATCATCACCATACCATCATCATCAGCAGCAACACCATCATCAGCATCAGAATCATCAACATCAGCATCGTCATCAGCATCATCATCAGCATCATCATCAGCAGCATCAACATCATCATCGTCATCATAAGCAGCAGCGACATCATCTCCGTCATCAACAACACCATACTCATCATCAGCATGGCCAGCATCATCACCATCATCAGCATGGATCTGAATCGGCATCAGCATCAGCATCAGCATCATCATGATCAGCATCATCAGCAGCAGCATCATCAGCAGCGTCACACTAGAATCATCGAACTCATCATCAACATTAGCATCATCTTCAGCAGCAGCATAATCAGCATCATCATCGTCGTCGTCGTCGTCGCAGTCGTCATCAACAACATCAGAATCGTCAGCATGACCATCATCATCGTCATCATCAGCTTCGTCATCGTTATCGGCATCATCAGCATCATCACCAGCATCATCATGATTATTGTCATCATCAGCATCATCATCAGCATCATGATCATCATATTTATTACTCCCATCTGTATCACCATCTCCTCTTCATCGTCATCATAATCATCATCATCACCATCGTCAGAATCAAAACGATCAGCATTATCAGCAGCAGCATCATTGTCATCTTCACCATCAACATCAATATCGTCATCATCATCGCTATCACCGTCGTCGGCAGCAGCATAATTTTCATCATCATCATCATCATCATCATCATCATCATCATCATCATCTCCATCATCATCTCCATCGTCATCATCAGCAGCATCATCATCATCGTCATCGTCGTCATCATCATCACCACCACCATCACCACTACCATCATCATCACCACCATCATCAGCAGCAGCATAATCATCATCATCATCATCATCATCATCATCATCATCATCATCACCATCATCATCATCATCAGCAGCAGCAGCAGCAGCAGCAGCAGCTGCCTTAACATCATCGATACCCGGATCCTCCTCTCTTTTTTCCCCCTCCTCCTCCTCCTCCTCCTCCTCCTCCTCCTCCGCCTCCTCCTCCTTCTCCTCCTCCTCCTCCTCCTCCTCCTCCTCCTCCTCCTCCTCCTCCTCCCCCCCCTTCGCCCCCCCCTCTCGCCCCCCTCGCCCCCCTTCCCCTCCTCGCGCCCCCCTCGTCCCCTCCTCGCCTTCCTTCCCCTCCCCTTTCCCCCCCCCCCCGAGGCCGCCGCCGTCCTCCCGGCCGTCGGAGAGCGGCGGCGAAGAGCCCCCTGGAGGATCGGGGACAGAGCCTCCGTCCGGAAGGGAGAGAAAGCCGTAAGGGACTTGGGGGGCGGGGAGGGGGGGGGGGGGGGAGGGGGGGGGGGGGGGGCAGCCTCGCCCCCGGAAAAGCCTCCAGGATCGAGGGGGCAGAGCTTTCGGAACGGAGGGCCGAGCCCCGCTCTGGAAGGAGGGAACGCCTCGAGGATTGGGGGGAGGGCAGGGCCTCCGGGACGGAGGTCGAGAGCCTCCGTGCTGGAGGGAGGAAAGTACCGCGAGGGGAGCGACAGCACTCCAGAAGGGAGGTCGAACCTCCGTTCTGAGGTAAGGCAACCCCCAGAGTGAGAAAAAGCAAAACAAACAAGTAAAAGAGTGGATGAAGAGGAGGAGGAGGAGGAGGAGGAGGAGGAGGAGGAGGAGGAGGAGGAGGAGGAGGAGGGGGAGGACGAGGAGGAGGAGGAGGACGAGGAGGGCCAGCCGACCGGAGGAGCCACGGGGAGGAGGACGGGGAGGAAAAGCCTCTGGGAGGGAAGGCGAGCCTTCGAATCTGACGCTCTCGATCCCCTGGCCCTGCCCTCCGACGATGTGCTCTTGTCGGTGCGCGGCCCCATAGGAGGTCCCAGCCATGTCCCCCCGAGCCACTCTTTCGCCTGGGATCCCTCCGGGATGGTCCTGGGGCCGACAGCGGCCCCAGGAGGTCCAAACGGATGAGGCGGGGGGAGGAGGGGGAAACGGATGGAGGCGGGCCAGACTGGGCGAGGAGGAGGAGGAGGAGGAGGAGGAGGAGGAGGATCAAGTCGAGGAGGGCGACACAGGCCGCGATCTGAACAGAAGCACGGGTCTTCGCGGAGCCCGGCGGCCGCGGCGGGCGGGCGAGGAGCGCGGCGGACCGTCTCCCCGAAGCGCTGCTGGATGACGAAGCTGTACCAGAAGGGCAGCCAGTGGTAGCTGCTCCTGGGCTTCGGGGGGGGGGCTGCGCACACGGGCGGCCGAGCCCCGTGCCTGCCCCCCTCCTTCTTGCTGCAAGGAGGAGGAGGGGTGCAGGAGAGGGAGGGGGGGGGAGGAGGGAGGGCGGCAGGGGGTGGGACAAGGACGAGGTCGAGGAAAGAAGGAGGAGGAGGAGGAGGGGAAGGAGGAGGAGGAGGAGGAGGAAGAAGAAGAGGAGGCACAGCGTAGATCAACAGCATGTCCTTCGCATGCCTAGCTCGCGGCAGGCCTCATGCCAGGGGGGACGGCACGCCGATACCGTAGTCCTCGACGTCAGAGAAGGAATGCCCTTGCAGGCAAGGGCCGTCTACAGTTCAGTCTCTACCCCAGGAGCCGACTCGACCGCAGAAGGAGCCGAAGACGACCGTGAAGAAGCGTACCGGGGAAGATCGACGGCATCCTCTTCAAGGAGGGCAAATTCACTCACCGTTCGCGGCGGCGCGGCAGCAAGGTGTAAGGTGTCGCCGGTTTCCTGTCCAATGGATCTGCGTCACCTTCCACAATGCTTCTATCCATGGTCTCTGCGCTTTCCTCTCCGGCGCTGGTCGATGCGCCGCAGGACGTGATGAGAAGGACTGTGGCGCAGACCAGCAGCTCGCCGGCGAGGCAATCAACGTGGACGGTGTCGCATTGCATGGGCTCGCAGCAGGAGGGGAAGGTATCATCGGCCTCGGACTGGAGCACGGTGACCAAAGCAGGGTCGCACGCGGCGTGCTTGGGCACGGTGGCCCAGATGCCGCTGGCAGGGCTCCTGGATGAGAGCCGCCACCAGCAAGACCCGAAGTGTCTGTCGGAGGACAAAATAGCAGAAGACCAGCAGCACGATGCGCCGGATGCAAGGGAGAGCCCACGGGAGCGCCCGGAAGAGAACGAGCCAGAGGCTTCGCAAGCGTCAGGGCCAGGTACGCAGCGAGGACGTGGGCGACAGCTACATGATGACGGACAGGCCGGCATTCGCGAACACAATTGTGGTAAGCGTGCTGCGAAGTCATAAAAGATTGGACCGCCTCGACTGAAGGCTTGCTCGAGTCCCATTTCACGAATAGCCGCGGCGGCACACGTACGTTGAGCGCCTCTTCCACTGCAGCTTTCAAGCGCCTGCAGAATGAGTAATGCTGAAAACGGTCAGGCCCAGCACACCCGAATATACATCGTTCGCGGCCGCCAGCACGGAGAATGCGGTGAGACGTGCACCAACCAGAGGAAACGACCACGACACCTGGCACTTGGACCAGGCAGCCTGCACAGGAGGAGGAGGAGGAGGTCGAGAAGGAGGAGGAGGCCGAAACTGAAACTGAGCTATCAACGGTGCAAGCATCCCAGTGCAAATGCGACGAGGACGAGGACGAGGGAGGAGGGGAGAGGATACTTTGGAAGGAGGAGGAGGCGAGAGGAGGAGAAGCAGGCAGCCCCTTCTCCCCGTCGCACTCTCCGCCTCCCTCTCCCACTGCAACTCCCTGGTCCCATCCCTCTCCGCCCCCGGATCTTCGATTGCTCGATGTTTCCAGCCTGGGGCCCCCAGAGCTTCAGATCCCCTCCGCGGGGGTGGCTCTTCGTCTGGATCCATGTCTGATGGCCCCAGGGCCAGATTCACGGGGCCAGAGGCCGCTCAGACTGAAAAAAGTAGAACTTGGCGGCGCGCACAGCGGGGGCAGGGGGACGGGGGAAGCCTTCTTAGAAGGAAGCTGCTTCTTAGAAGGCGCTGGCCCTACATCTGCAGATAACCCCTGCGCCTTCTACGAAGCAGGGGTGCTCCTAAGAAGCCTTCCCCCTGCCCCCAACCCCCCCTCTGCGCGTGGCCGAAGAAGGTCGGAGATCTGGGTCCCTCCCTGCCCGAGACAAGGCCGGCGGCTCCAGAAATTGGGGAAGAAGAGATCCCGCGTGCCCGGCCAGAGAAGCGGCAGCGCCGTCAGTAGGCCCGCACGGCCCCCCCCTCCACTGGGGGCCCCTGGCTGCGCGGGGCCTCGACGATGACGACGACGACGACCACCACCACCACCACCACGACGACGACGACGACTACGACGACGACGACGACGACCACGACGACGACGACCACGACGACGAAGACCACGACCACGACGGCAAAGACGACGACCGCGAAGACGACGACCACGACGACGACGGCGACGGCGACGACGACGACGACGACAACGACGACTACGACGACGACTACGACGACGACAACGGCGACGGCGACGGCAACGGCGACGGCGACGGCGACGACGACGACGACCACGACGACGACCACGACGACGACGACGATGACGACGACGACGACGACGACGACGACGACGACGACGACGACAACGACGACGACACAGGCGGCGGCCTGGCCGCGGCCGCCGCCATCGCTAGGGCGAGAATGATGCCACGATGCGATCGGCACGGATGAGTTTCAGGAGCCCCAGGGCAGCTGGCGGTCACGGTTTCTGAAGCCCGCGCGAAAACCATGGATCGCATCATCACATGGTTCGCATCACGCTGACGTCTTGTGGCTCCTCAGAGTATTGGGAGCTTTGGAACTCATGTATCGCACCATCATCAGCACTACTTATTGCTCCTCTGAAGGCCAAAAACCTCGCGTCACGGCGCGAGCGGTGATGATGATGATGATGATGATGATGATGATGATGATGATGATGAAGATGAAGATGAAGATGAAGATGACGATGAAGATGAAGATGATGATGATGATGATGATGATGATGATGATGATGATGATGATGATGATGATGATGATGATGATGATGCTGCTGCTGCTGCTGCTGATGATGATGATGATGATGATGATTGTGGTGGTGGTGGTAATAACGATGGCGATAATGACGTGGTGGTGATGATGTTGGTGGTGACGATGGGATGGCCATAATAATGATGGTGGTGATGATGGTGATGATGGTGTTGATGATTACGATGATTATGCTGATGATGTTGTTGATGGTGATAAAGCGACGATGACGATGACGAGGACGAGGACGAGGACGATGATGATGGTTATGGTGATGATAATGGTGAAGATGCAGATTATGATGATGATGATGATGATGATGATGATGATGATGATGGTCATGAGGAGGAGGATGAGGATGAGGAGAATGATGACGATGATGGTGACGACGCCGACGACGATGATGATGATGACGATGACGATGACGATGACGATGACGGTGACGATGATGATGATGATGATGATGATGATGATGATGATGATGATGATGATGATGATGGTGATGGTGATGGTGATGATGATGACGATGATGATGCTGATGATGATGATAATTAAGACGGCGATCGATCACACGTGATGATGGGGATGCTCACGGAGATGGGAGAATGGAGGGCAGAGGACGGAGGACGCAGCGCGCGGTAGGGCCACGGTCCTGTGCGCGTAGCGCACGGCAGCCCAGGAGTGCGCTTGCGGCACGCGGGCCCAAAAACCCGCGGAGGATAAAGAGCGGGGGGTCAAGTTTCGACAGACGAGGCCTGTACTCCGCGGCCCGGAGACTGACGCCGTGGTTTTGTTAGAGGCGGCGGGCCTCCAGGACGGAGGGGAGGGGAAGGGCGAGGTGGGACACTGGCCGGCAAGGAAGGGCGAACAGGGGAAGAAAGACGATCCAACATGAGAAGAGCGAGAAGTGAGAACAGTGGAGAAGAGGCACCCCGCTGCCCTTCAAGAGAGCTATCCCGACATCGAACTGCGAGGCCAGCCACAACGAGGACGGGAGTCAGACCACCATCCCTCTACCGTAAGGCAGCACGAGGGGGAGGGCAAGGGGAGTGCCGAAACATCCGACAAGATTTGCTTCCGTCAATCCGCGGCCCAGGTCCCGACCCCTTTCCCTGGGGCCAGCTCTTTCGCCCAGGACGCATGTTCGATGGCCACAAAGCCTAATGGCGGGCCCCCAAGGCCGAAGTCCAGGAGAAACGACGCGATTGAACACCCCCCCCCCAACCCACCCAAAAAAAGGATGGTCAGAGATCTGTGGGTGGGGGAAGGGGGAGAGGGAGAATGGGGCTGAGGTTGGATGGAGGAGGAAGAGAGGGAGGAGGGAGGGAGGGCGAAGGGATCAGAAGCAGAAAGAGCCACACAAATATAGACTGTCGGAGGGACTGTAAGGCTCTGCGCTTACATATTCGGTGGCAGCCCATGGGAGCCTCCCATACTATCGTGTCGGCTCTTGCGAATCGACGCCAGTCGACGCTAAATCGACGCTAATCGACGCTCATCGACGCTAGCCGACGCTATATCAGCTTTATCTCATCGACTCTCAGACGCTAATCGACGCTAGTCGACGCAAAAAGACATATTTACGAGTGCACGCAAGGCTCCCAGGATTCGCTACCGAATACGTACGCCTAAGGAGGTCCGCGCGGGCTTCTTGGACCAGCGCTGGGCCTCCCTGACGCGGCACCTCCTTGGCGCAGCCCCCAGGAGAGCCCAGAATCGAATCGAAAGTCGAATCGGCGATCGAAAAGAACCAGATCGGCGGAAATCGGCGGCCAAGTTGGGAGGAGTCGAATCGGCTGAAATCGGCAGAGCGATAAGGCCTCATTGAAAAGTCGGATCCCGAATCGGAGTCTGAAATCGAATCGAATCGGAATCGGAATCCGTCGAGATCGAATCGACTCGAATCGGAGGAATCGACACGAGCCTTGAGCCCCCGGCAGGCTCTGCGCACGCGGGAGGGGGTCCACCACCAATCCAAAGAATGCGCGCGGAGCTCCGAAAGGTTGCGCGTGTCCGTTATTCCTTCTCCGAGAAAATCCTCCTCCTCCTCCTCCTCCTCCTCCTCCTCCAAATCCACCTCCACCTCCCTTTTCGACCGCATGCCGCCAGCGGTTGTCTACCCGCCGCGGGCCCCCCGGGCAGACACGGGAGAGCCTTAAAGGAGAGATATATATATATATATATATATATATATATATATATATAAGGCTGTCCCCGGCGGTCTGCCAACGACTCAGCGCCCCTCGCAGCCCGCCCGTGGGACACCCCATGGCGCGGGACATGCGGGGAGTGCGCTGGACGCCCGCCGGGGGCTGCGCACTCTTCTTCTGGGCCTCCGTCCGGGTCACCATGATATGGGACGGGCAAAGGGCCAGGGGCCGCAGGAGGGGACCATGGGGAGAGGCCGCCGCCGCGGGGCCGGCGCTGTTCAAGTCGCCCCGTGGCAGCCGCGTGCCCCCAAGATCCCCTACCTCCAAGCTTCCAAACTGCCGCGGGCCGCCCCCCGCGGGCCCGCCCTCCTCCTTCCCCTCCCCCTCCTCCTCCTCCTCCTCCTCCTCCTCCTCCTCCTCCTCCTCCTCCTCCTCCTCCTCCTCCTCCTCCTCCTCCTCCTCCATCTCCCCCCTCCTCCTCCTCCTCTCCTCCTCTCCTCCTCCTCCTCCTCCTCCTCCTCCTCCTCCTCCTCTTCCTCCTCCTCTTCCTCCTCCTCCTCCTCCAGCGCAAGGCCAGGGCAATGTGCGAGGCGAGCGGTGGCTTCACACATAATTGTCCCGTGAGGCAAGTGATGCTCCCCACCCTTGAGCACGACGGGCCTGCCGAAGCCTGGGATTGCGAGCGTCCCACCTCGAATAATACCTCGAGAGGGGCAGCGGCTCACTGGCCGGGCTGTGGGATACCGCGGTCGTGAACACAGCACGCCTGGAAGCACCTGCGAGACATGCGGAGGCCACTTCCTGAGTACACACATTCTTGCCGCAGCACTCGGCGATCGCGCGAGGCGGTCGAAGGAGCAGGGCTGCTGCTAGCAACGAGTTAAGTAAGCACAGAGAGGCCAAAGAGGAGGCAGGCGGCGGCCGCGGAGGAGGAAGAGGACGGCGGCCCCTTCAGATCGTGACGATCTCGCAGCGGCGTGCTGCGGCTGTAACGGCGTGCTGAACACACGCGCGGAGGGCCCGCGCATACCCGTCCACGCGAGGGCCGAGCGCTAGTAAAGGCGCGCGGCCGTGTGCGGCCAACTCTCGCCCCAGGCCGGCCACGTCGTGCGCATCTGGCCCAGGGGCGCAGGCGGGACGCGGCCACGAATGAGCCTCGCCGGTGGCATGGATCTGCTGGCTCCCTCGGGAGAAGGCCCCAGCGCCGATCCGAGAAATCGGAGCGGACCGCCGAGCTTGTCTGCTTGTGTCATTCTTCGTTCCCCCGTCCCTGGGCGGCACCCCCCGCCCCGGCGCGGCGGTGTCGGGGGCGGACGCGGGCGCTGGCCCCGCTGGGATAGAGCACGCTGGAGCGCAGGGCCGTGAAGAAGGCGCCCTCCAGCCGGACGTCCACGAAGGTCCTCTGCCTCGGCGTGGCGTGGGGCTCAGACTGGCGGCCACCCCCCCCAAAGGGGGGAGGAGGTAGACTTGGATCGGACATGTCCCCCTACAAGCGAATTTTGGAAGAACCATTCCGAGTAGTCAGCAAATACTCCAGCAATATGCATGAATAGCCCAACAATCACGGAAGAATCGTGCCCAGACTACGTTCTGGACTTTTTTGGAATACTCCTCCTGCAGAAGGACACGCCCGACTGAAAGGTAGAGCCCCGCGTCCGGTGAGCGCAGCTCTCGGCCCCGCTCCTCTCCCGAGCAGCGCGCACGGCGGCCTGAGGGGGAGCGCGCTGCGGAGCCTGCAGGGCCCAAGACGGGCCCAGGACGGCATAGGATGGCCCCAAAATGGGCCTAATAAGGCCCCGAGGGGACCCCCCAAGAGAGCCAAGAGAGGCCAAAATTCTTGTCATTCCCCACTTCCTGCAAGGATTGTGAGTTTCTCGCCTTGTCGGACTTTCGGCAGCCCAAGACGGCCCAAGAGGTCTCCAAGCCCATGACGGCTCGACGACGGCCTGGGCGGCCCCGAAGACGACCCCAAGACGACTCAACAGGGCACTAAGACAGAGCAGGAGAGCCCCAAGGAGCCCCACGAGGCCTCCAGCATGGCCCTGGAGACCTCCAGGAGGCCACAGGAGGCTTCAAGACGGCCTGGGAAACCCCCTTGGAGGCCCCGAAGACGCCACCAGACGCCCCAGGAGGCCCCGGAATCCACGTCTAGAGGCGACGCGCTGCCCAGGGCGGGTCCGCAGAGCAATGGAACCCATGTCTCCATTGTCCTCCATCTCTCGGCCATGCTATGCAGGGGGGCAGGATATTTCTTATCGACTACACGCAAGAGTGATCATGGGTAAGAGTGACCTTTGGTGCGCGGCTTTGGGGGGGCCGCGGGGGGGCCAAACACGAGCGCGCGAGACGCTACTATCGCATTGCGTTCGGCGATCGGGGGACCCCAACGGGCCCGCACCAAAGGTCACTCTGGCGAAGGGTCATTCTCACGTTTAGTCGATTCTTCGTCGTATACTTACACAGCTCCCCGTCACCCCCCCCAGCGCCACGCCACATCCGGACGTGCACAACGCGAAGCGAGGGTTGGCGGCGAGCGAGGGGGGGGAAATGTGAGGAGAAGGCCGTCTCAAAGGCTCGGAAGCCCCCCAGACTTCTGAGAAGTTTTCTGAGCGTTCCCCGGGGACACAAAAAAAACTCTCAAGAAGACGCGAGGACTTCTGAGAAGTCCCGCCGTCTTCTGAGAGGGCCTTCTCCTTCTCGCTTGCCCACCCTCTCTCGCCTCTAAGAGGGGGAATCACCAGACGCGGCGCGCGGTGCCGTCGGAGCAGAGGTGTGTGGCGGCGCTTCGCCGCTGTGGCGCCGCAAGCCCACGAGGATCGACTACCTCCAGCACAGAGGCTCGACCTCCACCCTCAACAATCAGGAAGGGCAGATCGAGAAATCCGCTGCCCCTCAGGAGGGCTACAGTAGGAGCTCGACCAACAGAAACGTTCCACAAGAAACCCAACCCTGAGACCCCAGGGCGTCCATCGTTTTTTTTGCGTGGGACGTCACGCGCTCCATGGCAAAACCATCGAAACCCAAGAAACCCAGGGCACCCTGGGGGTAGGCAGGGTGTTTCTTGGCATGGGCCTCCCTTCTCTTCTTGTTTCCAACCGAAACGCAGGCACCGAGGCACGAAGCTTGCCGCTGCGTGGGCCGCGAGGGCCCGGCAAGAGGGCACCGGAGCGCCCGGAGCAGTCTGGGGATTGAAAAAACACGTGGCATCATCGCGTGGCGCAGCACTGGCAGACAGGCCGCCTGCCGAACGGGAGGGAAGGAACTCGGAGCTCGGAGCTCGGAAAATCCGCGAGAAGGCGCCAGAGGGCATCGTCGGTGGGGGGAATTTCCTCGCCCGCAACAGTCAGGAAAACGGCAGGTCGAGAAGTCCGCTGCCCCTCGGGAGGGCTATCCCCATCGCGCGATGCACGGGCGAAGGAGGCGGACGACACAGGTGTCGCTCCTCCTCCTCCTCCTCCTTCTCCTCCTCGTCCTCCTCCTCCTCCTCATCCTCCTCCTCTCCACGTCTCGCCCCATCCTCGGAGTCCTGGTGTCAGCTTGTCGGGCTGGACCTCCATTCTGGAGGTGGAGGAAGAAAGAGGGAGGGAGGGAGGGAGGGAGGGAGGGAGGGAGGAGGAGGAGGAGGAGGAGGAAGAGGAGGAGGGGGAGGAGGGAGGAGGGGGAGGAGGAAGAGGAGGAGAAGGGAGGAGGAGGAGGAGAAGGGAGGAGGAGGAGGAGGAGGAGGAGGAGGAGGAGGAGGAGATGGAGGAGGAGGGAGAGGAGGGAGGAGGGGGATTTCCCTCCACTCTGGAAGCTGCTTCACTCCGAGATGGGCTCGGCCGCCCGAAAAAGTGGAAGTCTTTTGGTGCCCTGGGTAGGTGGGCCCGACAGGGGGGGGGGCAGCGCCGAGAGCCCCGATGGCCCAGCATCTGCGCTGGGGAGGGGATCATCCGAGCCCTGCAGAGTCGGAGATCATCCGAACCCGATTTGAAGACAGCGCCCATCCATCCTGACAGTGTGTCCCTCCGATGTGGAGGTTGCTCAATCCCTTGGGGCCTCCGGGGAGGATGCGGAGGCCACAGGGGGGAAACACGCACCCATCCGACGCTCGTTCCGCCCCGCACGTGCGAGCTCTTCACAAAGGAGATCACCGGCACGTCCAAGCACCTCCGAAAGGACGCCCTGAAGACCAGAAGACCCGAAAGGAGCCTGAAGACCCTGAAGACCCGAAGACTCTGAAGATCTCAAATTGGGAGATCCCTGGACCTCTCCTGGGGCGCAGTATGCCCCGAACTTCGAGACATCTCCGCCCGTGGTGACGAGGGCAGCCTGGAAGCCTGCCCACCTTCCCCACGAAAACACCTCGTTTGACACGGAGATTCCACGTGCGTCTCATGTCCTGGCTCTTCCCGCAGGGAGTGAGAAACTCTTAGCCTGTGACGACTGAGTTCTCCATGGCGGCTCTCTCTTAGACTGCCCAAATGTTGTATACACAAACCTGTATAGAATATATGTAAATATGTTTTATGTATGTATGTAAATCTAAATAGATGCATATATCTTTATATATGTATCCAGGGTTGTCCCCCCCAATCCATATGGGATCGAGCCCCCCCCCCGCTGGAGGGATCTGGATGGGTACGCCCGTGAGCCTCGCGAAGGCCTCTCGAATGGGATCGCTCCACACACCCCCTGTGGTCGTGGCCTTGTGGGCGTGGCGTGGTGGTGGGTGCCGGTGCCCCCACTCCACCTGTTGATGTGGGCTGGTTCGTCCTCGTCCTCGCCGTCGTCTTCCGTCGGCGTCGGCGTTGGTGCCGTGGTCGTCTTACGTCGGCGTCGGCGTCGGCGTCGGCGTCGGCGTCCTCGTCGTCGTCGTCGTCGTCGTCGTCGTCGTCGTCGTCGTCGTCGTCGTCGTCGTCGTCGTCGTTGTCTTCGTCGTCGCCTCCCCCCCATCCCATCTGGGGGGGGCGCTGTCGTCGTCGTCGTCGTCGTCGTCGTCGTCGTCGTCGTCGTCGTCGTCGTCGTCGTCGTTGCCTCCCCCCCATCCCATCTGGGGGTGGGGGCTGTGGAACACTGGGACCCATCCCATCGGGGGGGGGCAACCCTCGACCCAGGATTATCGATGCGTGCTACATCGGGTTGACCTTGGGACTCTGAAGCGAGTCGGGGGTGCGAAAACCAGCATTTCGCTCGAGGCATCCCCACAATCTGGCTGCGAACAGGTCCTCCTTGGAGTGCTCAAATGCCACGCCTGCTACACCGCGGTGATCACGGGGCTCTCAAAGAGGAGCCGTTGACGCCAAACGAGCGCCTCGCTCGAGGCATCCCCACAATCTGAACAGGCAAAGTATCCTACCCCCTGGCGGCTCCCCCTTGCAATGCCGAAGCGCCACGCCTGCCACTCCGCAGTGGGCACGGGGCTCTCTCAAAGCAGAAGGATCGGCGACGGCAAACGAGCGCCTCGCTCAAGAAGCTGGCCGCACAGGGGTGAGTGTCCTGCCCCCTGGCGGCTACCCCTTGGGACGCCCAACTGCCACGCCTACAGCACCGCGGTGATCACGGGGCTCTCAGGCAAAAGGAGCCAGCGGCGCCAAACGAGCGTCTGGCTCGAGACATCTCCACAGTCTGGCAGTGAACGGGCAAATGTCCTACCCAAGTTGTTGCCACGCCTGCTGCATTGCGATGATCACCGCGCGCTCACAAAGAAGAGGAGTCGGCGATGCCACACGTGAGCCTCGCTCAAGACATCCCCACAATCTGTTCGCGAAGGGGTAAGTGTCCTATCCTCTGGCAGCTCGTCATTCTGGCGCCCGAATGCCACGCCTGCTACATCACGATGATCACTGGTGAGTCTGAGTGTGAGGAGCGAGTATGAGTGGGTCTGAGTGTGAGAGACAGGGTGGGCACGACTAAAGGGGGAGTCTGAATAAGAGCGAGCCTGAGTGTGACTGATCAGAGTGTGAGCGGCGTGTGTGCGTAAGTCCGAGTATGACTAAGCCGAGTATGAGTTGATCTGAGTGTGAGTGGTCCAAATATGAATGGGACTGAATATGAGTGGGCCTGAGTACCAGTGAATCTGAGCGTGCGTGGTCTGAATACAAGCAGTCTGAGTATGGGCGAGTCTGGGCTTGAGTATGAGTGCGGCTGAGGCTGATAATTAATCAGTGAGCCTGAGTCTGAGTGAGTCTGTGTGTGAGTCTGGGTATGAATGAGGCCGAATATGGGTAAATCTGAATATAACTGAGCTGAGCTGAGCATGCGTTTGCGAGGGAGCCGGGTGAGTGAGGAGGAGGCACAAGTGACGCACTCATAAGCAGAACCCACACAGGATATACCGGGAGAGAACACAACAAGAACTGCTCCTCCTCCTCCTCCTCCTCCTCCTCCTCCTCCTCCTCCTCCTCTCTCCTCCTCCCTCCTCCTCCTCCTCCTCCTCCTCCTCCTCCTCCTCCCTACTCCTCCTCCTCCTCCTCCTCCTCCTCCCCCCCTCCTCTCTACAGGGCCAGGTCTCTGAGGGGTCCCAGACGTCTCCAAAAGCCTCCGGAGGCCCCCGGGGGCCCCAAGGGGGGCCACGAGCGTCCACCAGCCTCGGCCCTCCATCTTCGATCCCGTCCCTCTGGTGGGGGGTCCGCGCGGGCCCGTGGAACGTCGCCGCGCCGAGGCGCGGCCCTTGAAGGCCCGCCCTGGTTGCGAAGAGATCGCCGCCAGGTCTGCTTCGGACGGGTGTGCATTTGGCGGCGCGCAGAACGGGGTGGAGGGAGGGGGGAGGGCTTCTTAGAAGGAGACTGCTTCTGAGAAGGCGACGGCCTTACATCTGCAGAGAAAGCCCGCGCCTTCTGAGAAGCAAGGGTGCTTCTAAGAAGCCCTCGCGTGGCAAATGCATGCAGGCCCGAGGCTCGAGTCGGTCTCCAGAGGTGCTCTACGCCCCCCCCCCCCCCCCACGGGCGCCTGCCTGCGGAAAAACAGCACTCCGCAGAACACGCACACCGCGGACACCAGCGCGAGCAGCGTGGCCATGGAGCTCGCGAAGACGCCCTCCTGACCGCCGCGGAGGGCGGAGGAGGTGTAATTAACAGAGGAGGCGGTCGGTCGGACTTGGCATCGCAGCAGTCTGCGCGCCGTCCTGCTGCGAGGCTCCTGCCCCGAGAGCCGAGGGGGGCACCCTGGATTTTGCCGCCGCCCTCCCCAGCGAAAGGGGGCCCGGTCCTGAGTCCCGGGCAGCCCAGCGCACGGAAGCGGGGGCGCGACGGGCGGCGCGGAGCGCTGGGAACGGCACTGCGGGAAACGAGGGACACGAGGAGAGGGACGAACGGGGAGAGGAAGAGGGGCGGACGAGAAGGATAGGGGAGGCGGGGAAAGGGCAAGCTAGGTAGCTAGGTACTCTCGCGACACATCTGTCATCCCACCTCACCCACCCATCCCTTCCTGTTGCGTTGAAGAGTTCTACCCGCCGGCAGCGGTGTGATAGAAGACCTTGACCCCCAGATGGCCAACCTGTTGTTGCAGGGCTTCGCCCGCATATTCCTACGTCATCGGAAGGGGGAATGAGCAGGAGGAGAAGGGGTAGAAGGGGAGGAGGAGGAGGAGGAGGAGGAGGAGGAGGAGGAGGAGGAGGAGGAGGAGGAGGAGGAG
>CAUYUJ010008027.1:0-12340 GCA_963575745.1 Prorocentrum cordatum | reverse complement strand
GCACGAAGTGGCCTACAGTTGGCTCCGGGCATTCAAAATGTGGCCCGGGAATGGAGTTCTGGGGACTCGAAGACCACGAAGTGGCCTACAGTTGGCTCCGGGCATTCAAAATGTGGCCCGGGAATGGAGTTCTGGGCACTCGAAGAGCACGAAGTGGCCTACAGTTGGCTCCGGGCATTCAAAATGTGGCCCGGGAATGGAGTTCTGGGAGGTCGAAGAGCACGAAGTGTGTGACTGTTGCATCCGGTTATTCAGAATGTGGCCTGGGAATGGGGTTCTGAGAGGTCGACGAGCACGAAGTGTGTGACTGTTGGTGAAAAAACGAGCCCGGCACAGGCCCGGCCGGCAACTCCCAACACCTGCCCGGACCCCCCTGTGGAGTGATCTGCTGCTCTCTTTTGATCCCACTAGAAACCTATCAGTCTTCGCTGTTAGGTAATATGCCAAGTTCGAATAGGCTTAACCCACATATGTCTAGCTAGAAAACGGCCTAACTTAAATAGGCCTAACTGACATAGGCCGAACTGAACTAAGCCGAACTAAAATGGCCCAACTAAAACAGGGCCAACAAAAAAGGGCCTAACTAAAGTAACCCTAGTTAGAACAGGCCTAACTAAAATAGGCCTAACTAAAATAGGCCTACACAAAATAAGCCTAACAAAAATAGGCCTAACGAACATAGGCCGAACTAAAATATGCCTAACTAAAATAGGCCTAATCAACATAGGCCTAACCAAAATAGGCCTAACTAAAACAGGCCTAACCAAAATAGGCAAAATTGACACAGGTCCAACAAAATTGGGCCGAACTAAAATCTTCCGAAACCTTCGACGCCTAATCAAAATAGGCCGGACTAAAAGAGGCCTAAGTAAAATAAGCCTAACTAGAATAGGCCTGTCTCAAATAGGCCGAACTAAAATAGGCCTAACAAAAATAGGTCGAATTGAAATAGGCCTAACTGACATAAGCCTAACGAAACAGGCCTAACTAACATAGGCCTAACCAAAATAGGCGTAACCAAACAGGCCTAACCGATACAGACTCAACTAAAACAGGCCTAATTACAATAGGCCTAACTAAGATAGGCCTAACTAACATAGGCCTAACCAAAATAGACCTCACTAAAACAGGCCGAACCAAAATAGGCCGAACACTAATAGGCCTGACTGAAATTCGCCGAACTAAAGTGAGCCTAAATAAAATGGGCCTAACAAAAATAGGCCTGACTAAAATAGGCCTAACCAAAATAGGTATAACTAAAGTAGGCCCAACTAAAACAGGTCCAAATAAAATGATCCTAATTAAAACAGGCCAAACTAAAATAGGCCCAACTAACCAGGGCTAACCAACATAGTCCCAGCTAACCAGGGCTAACCAGGGCTAACCAAAGTAAGCCTAATTAAAATAGGCCTGACTAAAATAGGCCGCACTAAAATAGGCCGAACCAAAATAGGCCCAACTAAAATAAGCCGAACTGAAATAAGCTCAACTAAAATAGGCGCGGGAGACACAGATTCGTCTCGCAACGGCCGATTCGATGCCGAATCTGCGTCTCCCGCGTCCCCTCCTGCGCTCCCCCTGTTGGCGGGGGGCCCCTAGGCGCAGGAGACGCAAAGTCGTCGCGCAATGGCCGATTCCATGCCGAATCTGCATCCCCCGCGCTCTCTCCGGCGCTGCGCTATTTCCCACCCCCCCACCCCCGCGATTGAGCGCCGAATCGCGGGAGACGCAGATTCAGCACGCAATGGCCGATTCCATGCCGAATCTGCGTCTCCCGCGCTCCCTCCGGCGCTTCCCCCGTCGATTGGGAGCCCCAGGGCGCGGGAGACACAGATTCGGCACGCGATGGCCGATTCCATGCCGAATCTGTGTCTCTCGCGCCCCCTCCCGCGCTTCCCCCATTGGTTGAGGGCACCGAAGCGCGGGAGACGCAGATTCGGAACGCGATGGCCGATTGCGTGCCGAATCTGCGCTTCCCGCGCCCCAGGGCACCCGACCAGCGGGAGAAGTGCGGGAGGGAAGGCGGGAAACGCAGATTCGGCATGGAATCGGCCATTGCGCGCCGAATCTGCGTCTCCCGCGCTTCGGCGCCCCCAACCTACGGGGGGGAGCGCGGGAGGGAGCGCGGGAGACGCAGATTGCTTTCTATCTCTCTCTTTCGCTCTTGTATGCTCTCCTCTCTCTTCCTGCTGTCCCCTCTCTTCCTGCGTGTACACATGATTATGCTTGTGTATGGTTGGTTTTGGGTTTGTGAAATTTCAGTTGTTGTTTGTGTAATGCCAACTGTTGTTGTATGAGTACGCTCTACTTCTGGAGGGGGAGGAGGAGGAGGAGGAGGAGGAGGAGGAGGAGGAGGAGGACCTGAGTATACCTAAGATACATCATCGATGTTGCAACACACCCTGCCGTCTCAAGGTTCCTCCCTATTAGTCCCCTCAAACAATGATATGTATCATGGGAGGCGCTCGAGCATCTATACTTGTATATACATATTTATATATATATATATACACACAAGACTGCAGTGGCGCTTCGCGCCATGCACCTTGGTCCTGGAAATGTTGCATGCAGGCGGAATGGCAGGAAGGTCAAGCCGACAAATTAGCGATAACTCCTTGTTGCCTTTTCTGGCATCGCCGTTATAATAATGTTTTTCGTGTTCCTTACTCCATGTTTATGTTTCCTCATTCTCGCCATACCCTGCGCATTCTCCCCATCCTCCTCAGCTCTCTTTGCGGAGGTTCCTCCTTGGAGAGCCTCTGGGGGCCTCACTCAAGTTTTTCCCAACCATCCTGTGGTGTTGGGTCCTCGTTTTGAAGAGACAACGCCCCGCGTCTCCTCTCCTCTCCTCTCCTCTCATCTCCTCCTCCTCCTCTCCCCCCTCCTCCCTCCTCCCATCGCCGTCATCATACTCATCGTCATCATCATCATCATCATCATCCTCATCTTCATCATCATCCTCGTCATCATCACCACCAGCATCATCATCGTCATCATCATCGCCATCGCCATCAGTTCCCAACCATCCTGTCATCATCACCACCAGCATCATCATCGTCATCACCACCAGCATCATCATCGTCATCATCATCATCATCATCATCATCATCATCATCATCATCATCATCATCGCCATCGCCATTAGTTCCCATTTCCGCACACCCCTCACACGTTTCGTGGCCCCATAGGGAGCTCCACCGAAGGCCCCAGTGGCAGGGTTCGCATGCCGCCCCCACCCCACTTTGGCACACCCCTCACACGTTTCGTGGCCCCATAGGTAGCTCCACCGAAGGCCCCAGTGGCAGGGTTCGCATGCCGCCCCCACCCCACTTTGGCACACCCCTCACACGTTTCGTGGCCCCATAGGTAGCTCCACCGAAGGCCCCAGTGGCAGGGTTCGCATGCCGCCCCCACCTCACTTTGGCACACCCCTCACACGTTTCGTGGCCCCACAGGGAGCTCCACCGACGGCCCCAGTGGCAGGGTTCGCATGCCGCCCCCACCCCACTTTGGCACACCCCTCACGCATTTCGTGGCCCCATAGGTAGCTCCACCGAAGGCCCCAGTGGCAGGGTTCGCATGCCGCCCCCACCTCACTTTGGCACACCCCTCACGCGTTTCGTGGCCCCATAGGTAGCTCCACCGAAGGCCCCAGTGGCAGGGTTCGCATGCCGCCCCCGCCCCACTTTGGCACACCCCTCACACGTTTCGTGGCCTCATAGGGAGCTCCACCGAAGGCCCCAGTGGCAGGGTTCGCATGCCGCCCCCATCTCACTTTGGCACACCCCTCACACGTTTCGTGGCCCCATAGGGAGCTCCACCGACGGCCCCAGTGGCAGGGTTCGCATGCCGCCCCCACCCCACTTTGGCACACCCCTCACGCATTTCGTGGCCCCATAGGGTGCTCTACCGAAGGCCCCCGTGGCAGGGTTCGCATGCCGCCCCCACCCACTTTTGCACACCCCTCACACGTTTCGTGGCCCCATTGGGAGTTCCACCGACGGCCCCAGTGGCAGGGTTTGCATGCGTCCGCGCCACCCATGTCGACACACCCTTGACACGTTTCGTGGCCCCATAATGAGCTCCACCGAAGGCCCCAGTGGCAGAGTTGGCATGCCGCCCCTCGCCCATTTCGGCCCACCCCTCACACGTTTCGTGGCCCCATAGGGAGCTCCACCGAAGGGGCCCCAGTGGTTGCGTTCGCATGCGTCCCCCACCCATTTCGGCACACCCCTCATACGTTTCGTGGCCCCATAGGGAGCTCCACCGAAGGCCCCAGTGGCTCCCCACCACCCATTTCGGCACACCCCTCACACGTTTCGTGGCCCCATAGGGAGCTCCACCGAAGGCCCCAGTGGCTGCGTTCGCATGCCTCCCCACCACCCATTTCGGCACACCCCTCACACGTTTCGTGGCCCCATAGGGAGCTCCACCGAAGGCCCCAGTGGCAGGGTCCGCATGCCTCCCCACCACCCATTTCGGCACACCCTTCACACGTTTCGTGGCCCCATAGGGAGCTCCACCGAAGGCCCCAGTGGCGCGGTGCCTATGAGAAGAGGGGCCTAGTTTGCGTGCCCCCTCCTTCGTCTCATATCCGTGCGGTACTCGCAGCTGCATATGGTTGGGTCCTTCGCCAGGCTAATTCAGGCTTTCTTCAGGCCTTCAAGAAGCCTCCTGGGCGTGTTCTGGGAGGCTTCCTCGGGCCACCCTGCCTCCAGCCGCGGTCTCCCTGAACGACCGGGTCACGAGTTGGAATGCTTCGGAGGGTGTCTGGGGGCCATCTTGGGCCGCCATGGGGCTCTGTTAGGGCCATCTTGGACCCCTGTTAAGCCGCTTTAAAACTCTCTTGGACTGCCTGGAAGCCCTTTCGGATGGTTGTGGGGCGACTTTGGAGCCTCCTAGGCGGCTTCGGACGCCCAGAAGACCGCCGTCTTGGAGCGTCGGGAAGACGAAAAGAGGAGAACCCAAAAATTCACCAAAAACCAACCGGAAATCAATGATTTTTGCCTCTTGGGGCCTTCTTGGGAGTGCTCTTGGAGGCCTCTTGGGACGTTTTGGAGCGATCTTTGGGGGCATGACGGCTTCTTGGGGGTCGTCGTGGACCGTATTAGGGCTCTCTGGGGTCGTTTCGGGAGCGCGCCGGAACGCCTGGAACCCGTCTAGGGTCGTCTTCGGGCTGTCGTGAGGTTCTCCCGGGTCGTCTCATGGGTTGCCCGGAAGCCTGGGGAGGGCCAAATTCGTCAGGCGAGAGGGGGGGGGGGGGGGCTTTTTCCGCGTCCCCGGCCTTATACAAATATATGAATACACAGGGCCCGGAGAGTGGGAAAAGCAGAGAAAACGCAGAAGAAAAGCAATGATTTCGGCCTTCCCGCTCTTTCACTTCCGATTGACTCGGGGGACGTTCAGACGACCCCAGGACGGCCACAGGGAGGCGCAAGACAGGCCCGAGGATTCGAAAGTCTTTTGGGGGAGGGCGGGGGTTGGGGCGCTCCCTGATCCTATAGGGCCCGGAGAGGGAGGCCCAGAGATGGACAAATGTAGGAAAATCCTTGGAAAAGCCAGATTTTTGGTCTTCTCGCCTTGTCTCTTCCGATTAGCTCTTGAGGCCCATATGCCTCCAAGACGGCTCCAGATGAGGCCCCAGACGAGCCCCAAAGAGGCCCAAGGCTGGCGCAACAGGCCCCAGAGAGTGGAAAAAACAGAGAAAACACAGTAAAAAAACATGTTCGGCTTTCTCGCTTGTGCACTATCGCTTGACTCGGGGGGCGTCAAGACGACCCCGGGATGGTCACAGCAAGGCGCAAGACAGGCCCGATGAGGCGAAATTCGTTCGGGGGGGGCGCGCTGGGGTGTGGGCTTCACGGCCCTATAAAAATATTCAACAGGAATATATATATATATATATATATATATATATATATATATATATATACATATACATATACATATACATATACATATACACATACACACACACACACACACACACACACACACGGGCGCAGCACCGCGTTGAATGCCTTGCCACTGCCAGGGCCTATCAGGCGAGGACCCAATACTGCATCGCGCGGAGTAGGGGTGCCCGCGCCGAGCGCAAGTCTACTCCCCTCCTCCCTCATCCTTCCTCCGCCTCCCCTGGCGTAAACCTGCCAGCGAAATATCCTCACCCCCCTGGCGTAAAACTGCCAGCGAACTGTCCTCACTTCCCTGACCGAAAGCTGCCCGAAAAACATCCTCACCACCATGGCGTAAAACAGCCAACAAAAATATTCTCAAGAAGGACGAGGAGGAGGAGGAGGAGGAGGAGGAGCAGGAGGAGGAGAAGGAGAAGGAGGAGGAGGAGGAGGAGGTCCCCCTTGGGCTCTGGAGGGGCCCGTTAGGCCTCTGGTGGCCGGGGTGCCGTTCCGTGGCCGAGGCCCCGGGCCTCGCGGCGGCCAGGAAGGAGCCCCTGCCGTTCCCTGTTCGGCGCGTCCTCGCGGGTGCCGCCGCGCGCGCTCGTCGGAGCTGCTTGCACCAGCTGCACGGATGAAGCTCCTCCTCCTTCTCCTCCTCCTCCTTCTACAATTACTCAATATGAATACTACTCTCCTCCTTTCCCTGATGACGGGTTGGGAGTGTTCGCCCCCCCCCCCGCGTACTGTTTTTACACACAGGATTCCCCGGAGTTGGGTTTTCGCCTGCATTTTGTTCAAAATGCTGCTCTCGCTGAGGCGCCGGCCTCATTTTCGGGCCCCGCTCGTTCCGAATCGTGCTCCCGCTGCAGCGCTGGCCTCATATCCGTGCTTCCGCTCGTTCCGAATCGTACTCCCGCTGCAGCGCTGGCCTCATTTCCGCGCTTCCGCTCGTTCCGAATCGTGCTCCCGCTGCAGCGCTGGCGTCATTTCCCGTGCCATGCCACGGCATTCAAAGCAATGCTAGGTTGCGTTCCGCTGCGCGATGCCATGCCTTCAGCTGAAGCTGTGATATGCAGTGCTTAAGTGCCACGTCGTGCTATGCCATGCTACGCTTTGATCTTCAACGCCATGCTATGCAATGTTATGTTCGGGGCCGCTGTGCGATGACATGCTTGGCGTTGCAATAAAGCTTTGTGATGCAATTCTTCACTACGCGACGCCACGCCATGCTGTGACATACTACGCTTTGCGGTGCTGTTCTACGCCATGCCATGCCGTGCTCTACAATGCATCGCGTACCCTTTCGGGATCATTGCCCTGCTCGACATCCGACTGTGCGAGTAGAGAGGGGATCTACGCCATTGTAAGGGATGGGAGGGAGGGGTAGGATGTCAGATATGACGCGAGCGCACCTAGCTTTCCTCCTCCCCCTCCCCCTCCTCCTCCTCCTCCTCCTCCTCCTCCTCCTCCTCCTCCTCCTCCTCCTCCTCCTCCTCCTCCTCCTCCTCCTCTTCCTCCTCCTCCTCCTGCTCCTCGTCCTGCTCGCCCTGCCCCCCTTCCTTCCCCTCTTGGGGTGGTTTTCAGCATGTGGCTCTCGACGCCGCGCCGCGCGCGTTCGTCGGCAAAGCCTGTAGCGGCTGATTACTTGGCCAGGGCACAGTTTACGCTGAACACGTGGTTCCCGCATAAAACTTGTTTTGAGCCTGATGCTTGTACACATGTGGATCATCGAGGGAGGAGAAGCCACCTGGACCCGATAATCGGCGTTTACTAAACGGCCCTATTCGTTTATTAAACAGTCCTGCCTTGTTCGATTCTTCCCGTGGGAGCGTTTACCAAACGGCTTCGCGTGTCGGGGGGTGATTATTATTGGGTGTTTCATTTTTTCCGCCCTCTAGATTTGCTGATAAGCCACACAGATCGTGGGCCCTCTTCACTGAAGCAGATTCACGGGCGGGGTGCCGTGCATTTTCGAGTTTGCGTTCCCGCTTCGCACTTGCTTGGCGTTTGTGTTTTACGGTCGCAGCCAGTAGTTCGAATTTCGTGAGGTAACTGACTGACTGACTGACTGACTGCCTGACTGACTGACTGACTGACGGACTCATTGACTCACTGACTCATTGACTCACTGACTCGCTGACTCACTGACTGGTTGAATCACCAGAGCCGTGAGATGATAGTTCTATTTCCGGTGAGTTAGGCCAGGGGGTGAGGATATTTTGCTGGCAGGATTAGGCCAGGGGGGTGAGGATATCGCTGGCAGGTTTTTGCCAGTGGGGTGATGATATTTCGCTGCATGTTTTGTCCAGGGGGGTGAGCGGCAGTTTTAGGCCAGAGGGGTGAGGACAGTTCGCTGGCAGTTTTAGGCCACGGGGGCGAGGATATTTCGCTGGCAGGCTTAGGCCAGGGGGGTGAGGATATTTCGTTTGTAGTTTTAGGCCAGGGGGTGGGTGAGGATATTTCGCTGGCATGTTTGCGCCAGCGGGGTGAGGATATTTCGCTTGCAGTTGTATGCCAGGGGGTGAGGACATTTCGCTGGCTGTTTTAGGCCAGGCGGTTGAGGACATTTCGCTGGCAGTTTTGGGCCAGGGGTGGATGCTATTTCGTTGGCAGTTTTAGGCCAGCGGGGGGGAGGATATTTCGCTGGCAGGTTTGCGCCAGAGGGGTGAGGATATTTCGCTGGCAGTTTTACGCCAGAGGGGTGAGGACATGTCTCCTCCTCCTCCTCATCCTCCTCCTCCTCCTCCTCCTCCTCCTCCTCCTCTTCCTCTTCCTCCTCCGTCCTCCTCCGCTCTTCGAGTCGCCCCGCTGGACTTGCTTGCGTGCTTGCCTGGTTCGGCTTCCGGCTTCTGCGGCGGCCCGCTCCCGATGCGGGCACCGGCAGCACGCAGGGAGTCATCCTGGCAGCGCGCAACCAGATTCACAGGGCAGTCTCGCCTGCAGGGTCGTGTCGCACCGTGCCGTTGACTACGGGCCGCATCGCTCAAAGCCATCGTGCCATCACAAGAAGCGCTGAGCCAGGAACGAAGGCAGTTTCCTGGCCACGGCAGGCCTCGGCGACGAACAGGCCACAGGACCTAGAGCTACGAGGACGGACCGAAAACAAGAGCCCCCTGAACACAAAATCGACGGGGGCTTCCTGACAACGGCGAGCCTCGGCAACGAATAGGACATCCGACTTGGGTCTAGGCGAACGGCTAGAAAACCAGAGACCCTTCTTTCAACTTGGAGGCCACCGAGGGGTCTGCGCTGGATGGGCTGCGAGAAAATCGGTAAAGAGCGGGTGAGTCCTGCCGAATGCGCTCAAAATCGGTTCCCACACCCCTGCCGGGATCCAAACGCCCAAGTTTTTCGAGCAGCGTCCAGCCATGGTGACGAGAAGCACCTAGAAGGGCCAAAAGGGATTGAAAAAAACAACAAAAAACTCCCCCGCTTTGCTGCTGGCTAGAACCAATGCTGGGCCACCTCAGACCCCCCCGCCGATTCCTGCTCTCGGCAGCATCTTGACCGTATCGCACCACAGCGAGACCTCGGGACCCCCAAAACCGTATGGTGACGGACCGAGTGATGCCCTCGGAATCCCAACGACCTCATAGCGCGGTCCGTCACCATACGGACTTGGGACCCCAGAGGCCCCAGCCGTCCGAGACGTCCTCGGAGAACAACCCGAGTCCCAAAGCCGCGCGGTGACCCCAATTCCCCACTGACTCACCACGCGGTGTTCGAGTAGGAGATCGACTACAGAATTGATGTATCCCTAAATTTTTCATCGAATCTACCAACAGTGCGCGGAATGTTCCGTAGACTTACGGAGCACTCTGCGCAATGTTCGGAGGCTCCACGACACACTTCTGGGGAACAACCATTCCGCAGTCGATCTCCTACTCGAGGTGTGGTCACTGGGGGCGAGGACATCGGCTTCGCGCGGCCTGGGGGCGAAAATCCCGGGCGGAAGCAACGCCCCGTGGGGCGAGATCCCGGGCACGCGGCCCCGGGATGAAGACCGGGGGCTCGCAAGAGAAGGAAACAGACCGACCCATGGGGGGCGGGACCCCGGGCACACCGCACCCCATTGGGGGATCCACGAATTGCGGGCCGCCCCGCCTGCCCGCCAGCACTTTCGCACGGACCCGGCCGCTCTCCTCGAGGGCCTGCCCCGTGGTGGGGCACGGGTCGCTCGGCTGCGGCTGGCTCGGCTGCGGGATGGCGGCGCGCGGCATCGCCCGCGCGCACCAGGGGCACCACGGCCCTGGGGGCGGCGTTTGCTCGGGCGCCCGCCTGGCCGGCGCGTGGCGCGGGAGGAGGGGGAGCTCGAGGTCGGAGAGAGGTAATGAGGCCTGCATCATAGTTAGTCGTTCTTGCTGTATTACTCTGCGCCTCATGTTTTAAATGTTATTATTACTACGATTAAAACGATTATTCGTATCATCCCACCAGCCCTCTGGGCGCAGGTGGTCTAAAGCGTTTCCTTTTCCAACCTCCTTCCTTTCCCTGCTCGGAAGGTCTGCCTCCCCCCGGGGGCCCGAGGGGTTAGAGCGTCTAAGATGGCCCAAGATAGCTCCAAGAGGGTTGTAGATAGCCCATGATGGCCTCCAAGATGGCCCAAGATACTTTGAGATGGCTCACGATAGCCTCCGACACGCATCCAAGAGGCCCCAAGACGGTCCCAAGACGGTTTCAACTGCCTTCGGAGCCCTCCAAGGACCCCCCCAAGAGGCCAAAATGGGTTCAAAACCTACAGAAGATCAATGTCTTTTGCCTTTTCGTTTTTTCGCTTCCGATGGGCTCTTGAGGCGTCAAGATGGTCCCAAGATGGCCCAACATAGCCACAAGAGAGGCTCAAGAGGGCCCCATGACGACCCCAAGAGCGCCCAAGAGCGCCCCAAGAGCGGTCCAAGACGGCCCCAAGACGCCCCTTTTGGGCCTCCGAGGGGGAGACCTAAATTTAAGACCCCCCTCTTTTTGAGCGAAGGCCTCCCAGACCCCCCAAGAGGGCCCCAAGAGGACCCAAGAGGCCCCAAGACTCCCCGAAAGAGACCAAAGAGAGCCTCAAGGGAGCCCCAAGGGACCCCGAAGAACCCCTCACCACGACGTATGCCCAAAGCCCGACTTCTCGTCCTTCCTGTCATCGTCCGTTCCTTCCTTGCTTATTTCCTGCCGCCTCCCTGCTCCTCTTCATCATCCTCGCGCCGCGTTCCTCCTACTCCTCCTCCTCCTCCTCCTCCTCCTCCTCCTCCTCCTCCTCCTCCTCCTCCTCCTCCTCCTCCTCCTCCTCCTCCTGCTTCTCCTTCTCCTCCTTCTCCTCCTCCTCCTCCTCATTCCTCTTACCCCCAAGATGGCCCCAGGAATCACCAGCACCAGCAGCACCACTTGCTCCAAGACGGCTCCAAGAGGGCAACAGAGCACCACAAGCAGCAACACAAGCATCATCACCACCACCGCCACCACCGCCACCACCATCACCAGCACCAGCAGCCGAACGCGAGTGTAAGATAAACTTCAGTGCGGGGGCAGAGGTCAAGGATGCATATGGGGATGCGGCTCTCAACTGTGCGACAAAGGCGACGAATGATAGATACAGTCACCTGCACCAGAGACGCCTACAACAGGGAACACCCCAGCGTATCTTGCACCGGCTTCCATATCAAACTTCGCTGCAGGAAGCTATGTGCGATCCTTGTTTCTCATGGCCTGGGGTGGGTACAGCCACATGCGCTAGAGACGTTTACCACGGGGGACACTACGCCGTATCTTGCAGTGATTTCCATCTTAAACATCGATACGGGAAGCTATATGTGATCATTGTTTTCTGAAGACGGCCGCGCAAATGCATGCTTCAAGCCATCCCTAATTCACAAACTCCCCTGCTGATCGTTTCTGGATGGGTTGGTAGGGATACGCGAAGCGTCAAGAAGCATTACTCCTACCACTACTACTACAACTACGACTACGACTACGATTCCCACTACTACTACTACTACTACTACTACTACTACTACTACTACAACTACTACTACTACTACTACTACTACTACTACTACTACTACTACTACTACGACTACTACTACCACTACCACTACCACTACCAATTCCACTGCTACTACTATTACTACTACTACTACGACGACTACTACTACTACTACTACGACGACTACTACTACGACTACAACTACTACTACTGCTACTAGTACTACTACTACTACTACTACTACTACTACTACTACTACTACTACTACTACTACTACTACTACTACTACTACTACTACTTACTACTACCTACTACTACCACTACTACCACTACCACTACCACTACCACTACTACTACTACTACTACTACTACTACTACTACTACTACTACTACTATTACTACGACTACGATACTACTACTACTACTACTACTACTACTACTACTACTACTACTACTACTACTACTACTACTACTACTA
>CAUYUJ010008026.1:30000-42805 GCA_963575745.1 Prorocentrum cordatum | reverse complement strand
TCCCAGACCTGGAGAGCCCTCGTCGCCGCGGCTGGAATCTCGGGGACTCGGAGAACGCGGGGGCGGAAGAAAAGGAGATCCTGGCACCGCCGGGCGCCCTGGGTATTCGTCGCCGCCACGGCCGGAAAGCGGAGCCCAGCAGCGCAATCGTAGCAGCGCGATGAACTCCAGCCGCAGCCTCGTGCGCAACATGGCCGAAGAGCAAGCCTCGGACCTGGGCCTGGCACTGCTGGAAAAACCGGGGGACCCAGCGGCGTTTTCCGTGGACTCGGCCCACCCAGAAATGGACAGCCTAGTGGGGGCGCCGATCAGACAGTTACAACGAATAACGGCGTCCCCAGGGATAGGGCACGTGCAAGCTGTGTGGTTCACCCAGCGCGCGAAGCGCCCGTGGTTTGGGTTTTAACCCCTGGGGCCCCAGGGTCACAAGCGAAGGCCGCATGCAGCAGCAACCAGATGCCCGAGCGGCGGGCGGCAACAGGCAATGGGGCAGTGCCGCGGGAACGACCGACCCCCGCGGCTTCACCGCCGACGTCCCCGCCGATGCGGCTCCTGGCTCCTGGGTTCGAATACTGGACGCGGACGGCCAGGTCCACGCACCTCCCTGATGCGGCCGTCTGCCAACAGGCCCCCCTGGCACGGCGCCCCGATGGCTCGTGCGGCCGCCGCTACGTGGAGAGTCTTGGGTTGCAGCTACGTTCAATAGCTGGGCGGCTGGGCCCGCGGGTCGGCGCGGCACCGCCGCCCCGCAAGGAGGTGGCCCGAGTGGCGGACGGAGCCGCGCTCAATCGCTTGGTCATCCAAGGCCCCTTTGCTCCTATCCGCCCGCCCTCCCACGACAGCAGATCTGGCGGCCCCCGTCCGTCGGGGGACGGAGACGCGGCGCCCTTGAAGAGAACATCCTCGCGACGGCCCTGGTCCAAAACGACTCCCCCGGACCGCGGCGGCCCTTGTCCGGGGGGCGCCGGGGTTCCCGGGGAACCTGCGAAGCCCCTGCGCGGGGCGGGCGTCGGCGGGCACCCGGGCGCCTCTGAAGGTGCCGGGGGCTCTCAGGGAGGTGGGGAGCGGAAGGGGGGGGGGGGTCCTGGCGCCGCCGTGCGTCCTGGAGAGCCGTCGTCGCCACGGCCGGCTTCTCGGGGCGGCCAGGGAGGCGTGGGTCCTTTGACCATTGCTCGCCCAAACAACCTCTCGTCGCTGCGGCTGGGAAGCGGATCCCAGACGCAGAACCGTGAGCAGCAGGACAAACGCCAACGGCGCCGTCGGGAACAAGGCGACGGACCCTGCTGCGCGACCGCGAGGAGCAGGATGTACTCCAGCAAAAATGGTGCGAACAGCACGCCGAACCTGAACAGCTCGACCTTGCGCAACGCCCCGGACACCAGCAACGCGACGGTGAGCAGTCAGAAGAACACGGGCACTGTAACCGCGACTGGCCAGACGGGGGTTGTTGGGTAGATCAAGCTGACGATGGCGACGCCGACTCATCAAGCCTGGACCCAACACCCCTTCGATCTGGCGCTACTGTCGTCGCCCAGCCCCGCGCTCCTCCCGACTCCTCTCCCGACGGCGCTCGCGCTAACGCCCCTCGCGACGACGTCTCTCGCGGCCCCCCCCCCCGACTCCCCCGACGTCCCCCCCCCGCGCCCGCCCCGCCGCTTCCTCCAGCGCTCCTGCCCGCCTCCTGCCCCCCGCTTATCGTGGCGGCGCGTGGCGTCCGTCCTGGCAGCCCGCAGGGTCAGTGGCGCCAACTGGCGACTGGGTCATCGCCGACAAGCATCCGTACGTGAGCCCGCCGCCCGCCCTGGAGGCTCCTCGCTCCTCCCCAGTGACGACGGATGCTGGTGGCTCCAACACCGCGGGCTGCTCCGGCGACAGCCCGCGAGGGGGGCACCTCTGCCTGCACGGCGCGAGCCCCTGCTCCTCGTCAAAACCACCTGGACCGCGTTGCCGGACAACCGCGCCCTATGGGATTCGTTCACCTCGGACTACAGGAAGCAGGGCGAAGGGAGGGCGCGTCTTGAGGATGCCCTAACACTCGTCCTACTCGGCTTCTTCAATTCGAAAGGGGTCTTGGTGGCATGGTTCAGGACGATACAGCAAATAGGTGGTGTACCTAGGGCGGGATGGTGCAAATTTTGCGGTCTGCGGGGCGTTGGCGCCCGCGACCCCAACCGGCGCGGCGCCACTTTCCTCCGATGCTTCCTCCGCCATGCCCCGTCATCCCTGTGCTCACAAGCGCAAAACACAACACCATCACGGTGCCCCCAAACCGGCCATGCAATGTCCACCCTGGCAACGCGTGGCCCCCGACAGCCCCCGGCCACAATTTTGACCCAAGTGACTGCATCGATAAAGTGCCCCTAAGCCGGTCATGCGCTGCCCACCCGGACAACGCTTGGCCTCCACAGCCGCAGCCAGGGCCACCCGCTGGCAGCTGCAGCGCTGGCGCTAGGCCGCTGACCCCGCCCCGCCTGCCGGGGTCTCCCCGCAGGCAGGGCGCTCCTCCTCCCTTTTCCCTTTCCCCCCTTCCCCCCCTGTGCTCTTTCCCTCCCTCCCTCAGCGCGCCGCCTTGGAGCTCGCGTGGCTGCCGCAACACGCAGACTCCCCACGCGGTCGGGCACCTATGCTTGGTCTTGCCGCCTGTCCCCTTCCGCGGGCCCAGCATTTTGTTGGCTGCAGTCCAAACCTGGAATGCGCATGTACTTGCCGTGCCTTATCACGTGCCTCCCACCTGGGCAGCCGGCGGCTCTCGCTTTGTCGACCTAGCATCCCGTGTGCTGTTTCGACAACGTCACTGCAGCATGTATTTGCTTTACCCGCACTGGGCCCCGTCCGCGCCCGTGGGTGCCCTGGCGCCGCGGCCCGGCAGCTGCTGAGCTGCTGCCATCCCCGCTGGCGGGGCTGGCGGCGCCAATACACTCATGTGAGAACTCTTCCACCTCTGAGTGGCCTTTTCCTCTCCTCCCCCCCCGCGGCCGCCCGCTCTGTCCCCCTCCCACTCTTGCATGCTGGCACAATTCGCTTTTTGGTGCCCCCGTGTAGCTTCAGCGCTGCTGCAGCCAACTCTGCCTCGCCGCCGACGGGAAAAGCGTGTGTGTGTGTGTGTGTGTGTGTGTGTGTGTGTGTGTGTGTGTGTGTGTGTGTGTGTGAGTGTGTGTGTGTGTGCTGTGCGTGTGTGTGGTGTGTGTGCGTGTGTGTTGTGCGTGTGTGTTGTGCGCGCGCGCGGGTGTGTGTGTGTGTGTGTGTGTTGCGTGTGTGTGTGTTGGTTTGTGTGGTGTTTGTGTTTGTCTGAGCGTGTGTGTGCTGTTGTTGCGTGTGCGTGTGCGTGTTGTGCGGTTGTGTGCGTGTGTGCGTGTGTGTGCATGTGTGTGGGTGTGTGTGTGTGTGTGGCTGTGTGGTGTGTGTGTGTATGTGTGTGTGTGTGGGTGCGCTTGTGTGTGTGTGTGGGTGTGTGGTGTGTGTGGTGTGGGGGGCGCGTGTGTTGTGTGTGTGGTGTGTGTGTGTGTGTATGTGTGTGTGTGTGTGAATTGGGATCCTCCTCCTCCTCCTTCTCCTCTTGGATGGTGACCTAATTCGCGTTCCGTGCGCCACACCACGCTTCTTTCGCCAGCGCAGTGACTCTGCCAAGCCGCCGACGCAAAACATGTGAGCGCATTGGTTCGGCTGCCAGTTGTGTGGTGGAGGGTGTGTTCATTGATAGACGGCAACGGTAAACTCCTGCCCCGAACAAGAGAAGGACGTGCTTTGGCAGAAGGAGGGACACAACTCGTTGTACCACCTTCGCCCAGAGGGATGGTGGGATTTGAATCACGGATCCTCGAATTAGAATCACAAGCGCTGGATTTCCGATCAAAGACTCAAAATCTTGGAAAGGAGGGCGGATGCTTCTCTAGTCGGCATCGCCAACTGACGCTGCGCGGGGTTCGTATCGGGCAGGACGCGCCAAACGCGATTCGCAAAGACGGGCGGACAATAAGAGAACGGCAGCGGAAAAGGAGAAAGAAACAACCCGTCCGCCGAGAATCGACGGTGTGGGGGCGCGCGGGCGGGCCCAAGCACCAATAATCGGTGTACCAGAAGGGTGCAAGAAGAGCAGGATGAGCTCGCCGACGAGGTAGAGGACGGCCAAGTTACTGCAAAAACGAACTCTGCACGTCAACGGCGATCACCAACGGACGGGTCTCCAGGAGCATACCGTGGCCGAACTGGAGGACCAACAGGGCTGGGGCAACCCGTTGCCGAAACCGACTGGGGGTCGAGGCGGTGCAAAGACGCATGCCAATGCACCAACATTCAAGCCTTACCGAATATCTTATTCAGGGTGTTGGGCGGATACACGAGGTACTTTAAACATGTTACATGGTCATACAAAATCGTCAAACATTGTTACACATGTGCGTGCTGTATTCTTAGGACTCCGTCTAGTTGGTGCAGGCAAACAAAAAGCGATTGGACGCTTTTCATGGCCGATGCTTGCACAAACTTCTGGGGATACCTCACTCATGCATTGCAAAGGTGGAGAACGTAGATGTCCTGAGCCCGAAGTTTTAAATGCAAGACAAGAACAGCTGTACAGACAACTAGCTTCAAATGGATACGAATTTCTCGTCAAACAAATATTCTGCGAAAGCAGCGGCGCGACAATAACATATGTGTTATGTCGCCGCAAGGGCCGACCGCGCCAGCAGTGGGCCAAAGAGGTCTTTGAAATGACACAAGATTTGTGAAACGTTGTTTCATCACCATCGTCTCCTCCCTCCTCTTTCCCTTGTCTTCCTGGCGTGCATCTGGCGCGGCTGTGTTGGTAAGCCACGCGTTTGGCGTGTAATTCGTGCGACGCTATGACAAAGCGTCCCGCTGGATGCACGGCATCACAGACTGACTGATTGTTGAACGGTGCGATGGGTAATCGGTAGCACAACATATTTTCATCATTCCACATCCATATATTTTGCAATTTCGTACGGTATCTGCCATCTTCGAACGGCGCGGGTTTGGTTGGCGAATCTGGTTTTGTACATGATTTCGGTTCAAGTTGCAATTCCACGTACATGTCTGCGACGACGCGGGGGGGCCGGGTTTCGGTAACAAACAGCGCTGGTGTTTCGGCAACGTGCGAAACACATTCGGCACCATGCACAACGATTTCGGTTTCTCGCGCAACGGCTTCACTATCAAACACAAATATTTTGGTACCTGATCTTTATGTAACCCGGGCAAAAGACACGGATATACAATAATGATAATACCAAGGGCAAGCGTCACGGAAATGCACGATCGAAGTATCACGGGCACGACGGAAATATTGACATTCGTTGCCGAGTCCCGCGCTGATTTTCCAGAGAAACTCTTTACTCAACAAAATGCTTTGGAATAGGAAACAGTTCCGCACAACCCATGGGCGCCATTTGATCAGAACTCGCTGTCGCTGAACTTGTATATCGATGCTCACGCCGACGGCGACGGATTTTTTGTTGTTGTTGTTGTAAATGGTTTTATTACTTTAGTTGTCCATTGTCTTACTAGTATTCTCGACCCTCCTTGGTTGGGTATTCGTTTGGAATAAAACACGGCTCGCACGTCCTTCCTTCCTCCCGCCTCCCGCCTCCTGCCTTCCGCCTTCCGCAACCCCCTCCTTCTTGTCTCTTCGTGCCTTGCCTGGGAGCTGCGATCTGCAACACCGTCGCCACTTTCGAAGGCTGCTGGTGGGTCCAGCGGAGTGAGGCACCGCGCGGACCTGAGCGGGACCTCCCCATCCCTGGGGGCTGCGATCTGCGAAGATGTCGCCACTTTCGAGGCTACAAGTGCGTCCAACGGAGTGAGGCACCGCGCGGACCTGAGCGGGACCTCCCCGTCCCTGGAGGGCTGCGACCTGCGAACTTGTCGCCACTTTCGAGGGCTGCTGGAGGGTCCAGCGGAGTGAAGCACCGCGCGGACCTGAGCGGGACCTCCCCGTCCTTGGGGGGAGGGGGTTTGCGATCCGCGAAACTGTCGTCACTTTCGAAGGCTGCTGGTGGGCTCGCTACTTTCGAGTGCTGCTGGTGGGTCCAGCGGAACGAGGCACTGCGCAGACCTGAGCGGGGCCTCGCCGTCCTTGGGGGGTCATGTCATATGTTGCTGCCCCGCCGACGTTTCAAGCCCCTTGCCCACAGTCTCCTTTTGGACCTTGCGTCTTCCTTGGTGACTCAAGGGTTCACTCAATTACTAATCGTGTTTCTCTTTATTGGGGGCCTGCGAACCTTCCGACTGCGGCTCGCAGAGATATATGCGTCCATGCCACGTCGCCGCCTTTTCGTCAAATCTCCCAAGCTACTCCTGCCCCGCATTGCGCACGGGTTGGGTACGTAACCAGAACTTTTTTCCAAACCCTCCCTTGATTGGGTTCTCGGTTTGCATAGAACAGTGGGGTCTCCAATCCCCCGTTCTCTTCTTTCCGCCCTTCGCCCCCCTAGCGCCTGCCTGTACCTTCCTGCGCCTGTCTTCTGAGCACCGCACAATGGGGCCACAAGATAACCCAAACGGGACCTCGCCGTCCCTTGGGGGCTGCGAAGTGTGAACCTGTCGCTACATTAGAGGGCTGCTGGGGGAGCCCGCACAATAGGGCCCCACGCGGACCCAAAAGGACCTAACCCACACACTTAGGCCCCACGCGGGCCCAAACGGGACCTCGCCATCCCTGGGAGGCTGCGAAGTGCGAAATTGTCGCTCACCAGTTTCGAGGGTTGCTGGGGGAGCTTGTTTAATGGGGCTTCACGCTGACCCAAACGGGACCTCGCCATCTCTGGGGGGCTGCGAAGTGCGAAACTGTCGCCAGTTTCGAGGGTTGCTGGGGGAACTTGTTCAGTGGGGCCTCGCGCACGCCCAAATGGGACCTCTCCATCCCCGGGGGGCTGCGAAGTCAAACTCTCGCCACTTTCGAAAGCTGCTGGGGGGGGGCAGCACAATGGGGCCCAACGCAAATCCAAACGGGACCTCCTCGCCATCCCTGGGGGGGCTGCGAAGTGAAACTGTCGCCACTTTTGAGGGCGGATGGGGGGGCAACACAATGGGGTGCCACGCAGATCCAAACGGCACATCAAGCACTATGCGCTCTCCGCAAACGCGTCTCCGCCTATGTAACCTTATCTTGCCTATGCTCCATCATCTCGCTGCTTCTACCGGGGTGATCGTTCTTCCACCCCCATGTCTTCTTTTGCTCTTCCTTCCCAATGCAATGCCCCCTGGCCTTTTGTACCTCTGTTCTGCGAATGTGCCACGCACACTTTTCACGATATAGACATCAACCGTGCGTCGTGTCTTACAGTGTTGCTGTCGCGCTATTGTCGGCACACCTTATATCATCCCTTGGTGCCGATGGCTTGGGTACGTCGCAGGGTGATTTTTCCTAGTCCCCCTCTCCTTTTCATGGTTCTGCGATTGGACTTGCTGCGGCGCTAAGCCATGGTGCTTTTTGAGCTTGCGCACGCGAGGTGGCCTTTGGGAGACTTCCCTGGGCTCCATGGAATCGAGATGTCGAGGCGGGATCCTTTCGAGGACGAGAATGGAGGAAAGAAATAATACGGTCATAACCCTTACTTGTATCAATCCCTTATATCAGGTCAGCGCGGCAAACTTGCTCGAAGTATCCTCCGTTGGCGCGCTCCGTTTCCAAACCCTATCCCAGCCCACTCGGTGCAGCAATTTTGTTCCGAATCGTGTTCAAGTTCAGTGCGGTAAAATGCTCCTCCCCGTTCTCTTTTTTGGTTCCTCCTCTTGTGACCGCTCCTGCCCGTATTCGTCCTCGTCCTCGTCCCCCCGCCCTCATCTTCTTCCGTTTCGTCCTCCTCCTCCTCAATGGTGCAATTTCTTCCTCACCATTCTCATGCTCGTCTTTTTTCTCACGCGCCTGGTCCCGCCCCTGCTTCTCCTCACCCTTCTCCTCCCTTCCTCCTTGCTCCTGCTTTTGATATGTTCCCCAAGTCAATCCAGCACATTTGCTTCAATTGCGCGACATTTTTTGTCGGCAATGCATGAGCAAATCAAGGCGCCGTGCAGAGGATGTGAAACAAGAGCCCCGGAAAAAAAGAAAGAAATGGGGACTACGCGCTGGGATCTCCTCCTCCTCGCTTCCTCCGTTTTGATGGCGGGGGGGGGATCGGAGGCAACGGGCCTGTGCACCTGGCGTGTGATCTTACAAAAATCTGCCGACCCGGCGTGTGATCTTACAAGAAGATACAACTTTAATTTCAGCTCTGCTGAGGGCGTTGCAAGGCTGGCTCTGCTGCCGGGGAAGGGGGGGATGGGGGGGGGGGGAACGACTCCAAATTCTTTCAGGGGCCAAGGCCACGGCCCAGGCCGGGGCCGGCGTGGCCGCGGCCGGTAGCCGGGGGCCGGGGCTGGGGCCGGGCCATGCAAGGCCGGGGCCGCGGCCCAGGCCTGGGCCGGGGCCAGGGCCTGGGCCGGGGCGGGGCGGGCGGGGGCCACAGGGCTGGGGCCCAAGACCATAGGGCCGGAGCCGGGGCTCGGGATTCGGGGGCTCGCGGGGTCAGAGCCAGGGCCGTGGCCAGGACCGGGGCTGGGGCCGGGACCGGGGCCAAGGCCGTGGCTTAGGTTGGGTTGGGGCTGTGGCCAGGGCCGGGGCCAAGGCCACGAAAACGCCATATTGCCCCAACGGACAACACCTCCACCTTGATATACAATCAGCCAGCCAGGAACGACGACGACCCTCACGACGGAGCGTTAGTTTATTCCTTCTGCTCTTCCCCATTCTTAGGCATACGTCTACTTAGCTTGTATGTCGCATTCAATGCGCTGCCTCTTCGTTTCCAGTCTTCCGCAAAAAACGCAGATTGGAGAAACATGTGCGCAACAGGTCGAAAACACTTTTTTGCTGGCGAAACACAGAACCAGGAGACCTGGACACATTCGGAGAGGTTCCCCGCGTCCATCCCATGGAGGGCTGGACATCACCTGTAAAATTTGACTGCGTTTCTTTGCTCCCAAGCATGCGTGAGAAAACCTGAAGAGGATGACGTGAATGGGATGCGGGTAATGCGGATGGGGGTGGGAGGGGGGGTAGATGATGATGCTGCTGCTGATGATGATGGCGATGATGATGGTGATGACGATGTAGATGACGATGGTGATGATGATGACGATGATGCTGATGCTGTTGATGATGATTATGATGATGGTGACGATGATGATGAGGAAGAGGAGGGGGAGCTGAGGAGGAGGATGATGAGGGAGAAAAGGAGAAGGAGGAGCAGGAGTTGGAAGAAACAACTTATCAACGATAAAGGGAAATAATACAAACAAGCTAAAGACGACGAGTAAGAAATGGTGAGAGGGGACAAAACAATGACATATTTGTGAATAAGGGCGGGGTACTGTATGGATCCGTTACCGAAATTACCGAATCCCTGTGGGCCGTTGCCGAAACCCTTGGACGTGTTGCCGAATACTGGGGTCTGTTACCAAAGCGTTGGGGACTGTTATCGAAACCTGCTTTCTGTTAGCAACGCCCGGGCTCTGTTACCGAAACCCGCTACAGCCCACAATTCGAACTGCTGCGTAACAAGACCGCAAACAATAACCTCACGACCACGCCCTGCGAACAACACGCACTATGAATGCAATATGATATGCCGTATATCCGGGATAACAACCTTTTTTCCATCACGGATTTGTCACCGCCATCGCATCGTATTATCGGCAACGGACGAATTCACGCGTGCGGATAGAGGAACATCAGAGACACGCGATTGGCGCTGCTCTTGTAGCCTTTCATAGCAAAGCAACGGGCGACTACATTATATTACCATTGCCGCAGATACGCACATCATAATTCCAAACATTACCGAACCGTTCTACCCTGTTCAAGCAGGAAGGCTTATTCGAACTACTTGTTTTTTTCTCAACCCTCCTGTGGTGTTGGGTCCTCGTTTTGAAGAGACGACGCCCCGCGTTCTCCTCCTCCTCCTCCTCCCGCCTCCTTCCTCCTCCCTCCTCCCCCTCCTCCCTCCTCCCTGCGCTTCACCCACCCAATACAACGTTTCGTGGCCCCATAGGGAGCTCCACAGAAGGCCCCAGTGGCACCGCTCGCATGCGTCACCCACACCCACTTCGGCACACCCCTCACACGTTTCGTGGCCCCATAGGGATCTCCACCGAAGGCCCCAGTGGCACCGCCCACATGCGATATCCCCCACCCAATACAACGCCTCGTGGCCCCAGAGGGAGCTCCATTGAAGACCCCAGTGGCACCGCCCGCATGCGTCACCCCTACTCAGTACAACGCTTCGTGGCCCCAGAGGGAGCTCACCGAAGGCCCCAGCGGCACCGACCGCCCGCATGCGTCATCCCCAGCCCAGTGCAGCGTGTCGTGGCCCCATAGGGAGCTTCACCGAAGGCCCCAGTGGCACCGCCCGCATGCGTCACCCACACCCAGTACAGCGCTTCGTGGCCTCATAGGGAGCTCCTCAGAAGGTCGCAGTGGCACCGCCGCATGCGTCACCCCGACCCAGCACAGCGTTTCGTGGCCCCATAGGGAACTCTACTTCAGCCCCAGCATCACCACCCGCATGCGTCAGCCCCACCCAATACAACGCTCCGTGGCCCCATCGGGAACTCCACCGAAGGCCCCAGTGGCACCGCCCGTATACGTCACCCCCACCCCGTATAACGTTTCGTGGCCCCATAAGGAGCTTCACCGAAGGCCACAATAGCACCGCCCGCATCAGTAACCTCTCCCAATACAGCGTTTCATGGCCCCATCGGGAGCTCCACCGAAGGCCCCCGTGACACCGCCCGCATGCGTCACCCCCGCCCGGTACAGCGCTTCGTGGCTCCATAGGGAACTTCACCGACGGCCCCAGCGGCACCTCCCATCTGCGTCACACCCACCCAGTACAGCGTTCCGTGGCCCCATAGGGAACTCCACCGAAGGCCACAGTGGCACTGCCCGCATGCGTCACCCACATCCAGTACAGCGCTTCGTGGCCCCAAAGGGAGCTCCATCGAAAGCCGCAGTGGCAGCACCCCCCGACCAGTACAGCGCTTCGTGGCCCCATAGGGAGCTCCACCGAAGACCCCAGTGGCCCCGCCCGCATGCGCCACCCCACCCAATATAGCGTTTCGTGGCCCCATAGGGAGCTTCACCGAAGTCCCCAGTGCCACCACCCGCATGCGTCACACTCCACCCAGCATAGCGCTTCGTGGCCCCACAGTGAGCTCCACCGAAGGCCCCAGAGACACCACCCGCATGCGTCACAACCACCCAGTACAGCGTTTCGTGGCCCCATAGGAAGCTCCACCGAAGGCCCAGTGGCACCGTCCGCGTGCGTCACCCCCACCCAGTACAACGCTTCGTGGCCCCATAGGGAGCTCAACGGGAGGCCCCAGTGGATGCACTTGCATGCGTCACCCCCGCCCAGTGCAGCGCTTCGTCCCCTCACCCAGTACAGCGCTTCGTGGCCTCATGGGGAGCTGCACCGCAGGCCCCAGTGGCTGTACTGGCATGCGTTTCTTTCCACCCATTACATTGTTTCGTTGCCCCATAGGGAGCTCCACCGACGGCCCCACTGGCGGCCCCGCCCCACTGCGGCACACCCCTCACACTGCCCCGTAGCGCGGTCCGCCTAAAGCACCAGTGGCAGCGCCTACATGGCGGCCCCGCCCCACATCGGCACACCCTTCGCATGCTTCATGGCGCCGTGAGGAGATCCCCCGAAGGCGATGCCCGCAACGACGCTACTCACAACTGCATACGGTTGGGTTCTTCGCCAGGATAATTTCTTTCGACGACGCTGACGGCGACGACGTCGACGACGACGCCGACGACGACGATGCTGCCGACGACGAGGACGTCGCTGGTTGGCGGCTTCGGCCTTGGCAGCTTTGCCGGAGGCTCTGGTGCGCTCTGCGTGGAGGCCAGAGAGCATGGGCACAGGTCCGCCATGCAGAGGCTCGTGCAATCATGAGCACGCGGGGCTGAGGCGCCTCTTGCGGCCTTCGCTGGGGCCTCCTCGTCAAAGACCCCACTAAAGCGACCTCCGAACAGGTCACGCGCCGCCCGCCCAGGATAGTGGTGCGGCCCCAGGCTGAATGAAGGCCCTGTTAGGATACACGAGCCTCGCGAACGCGTCAGAAATCTTCTTGCCAGCTCCTTTGAAGGAGGGCTCATGACCCTGGCCGCTGCTCCTGAGGCTCTGAGCCGTTGTCGAAACGGTGGCGTACATCGGACATCGTAGCCTCCCTCCCATCCCTTCCTATTGTGCTGATGTCTCCTGTGTCCGCCGACGCGTGTCACTGTCGACCTGGGACTCCAAGAACAGACCCCTGCCGTGTTACTGCGTACATATGAGGAGGGGGAGGTGGCGGGTGAGCAAGAGGATGAGCAGGAGAAACAAGAGGAGGAAAAACCAGAGAATGAGGAAGGAGGGGGGGCGAGCACGAACAGCAACGACAATGACTGGAGTGGAAAGAGCGGCAGGAGCAGGCGGACCAAGTGAAGGTGGGAGAAAGGACATGCGATGGCGAAGCACATGCAAACACAGACTCGGGTCTTGGACGGAGGCCCGCGCTGGGGCGAGAACGCTATTCTGAACGACGGGAGCAACACGCCGATCCGAAAATGACGCCCGCGACGCAGCAACCACAACATTTTGAAACGCAGCAGACCAGCGGAATCAGAACACACATCTTTGTCCGACCTTGTGTGCATTTGAAACATTACGTGGGGGGATCGGGCGATCTTATGGATGGAGTCATGGACTCAGGGCAGCAATAGTCGCAGTAGTGGTAGTCGTAGTAGTAGTAGTAGTAG
>CAUYUJ010008026.1:0-22500 GCA_963575745.1 Prorocentrum cordatum | reverse complement strand
ACATCGCAGAACGAAACGGAAACCTGCGAGCGCAGCGGAATACCAATCTGCCCCTCCTCCAAAGCTGCCCTGCGCGTCCAGGTTCGGGCCACATTAGAATGCTCGTGGTTGTATTGAAGAATCTTCTCGTGGAACCATGCTCGCAAGACGTATGTCCAGCCACGGAAAATCGCAACAGCCCAGGCCAACTGGCCCCAGGGCCAGTGACTGCAAATCGCAATAAACAAGCTGCTGCTTCGTGCGGGAAAAAAACAATCCGAAAACAACATAGGCGACACGTGCAGGAAAATGGCTAAGGAGTAGCCAAGGCAGGGGCGCAATGAAGCTGAAAATTATGAACACCACCTTGTTTGTCGTAAGTGCATCGAAACAACCTCTTGTCATACTTTTTCCATTGTTTTCATGGCCCCCTGTGTACTTCAGACCGTGCAAGGCGGCAACTTATCCAACCCACCTGTCCGACGCGACGTACGTTTTTTTTTTTTTTTGTTTTTTTTTTTTTTTCTCTCTCTCTCTCTCTCCCCTTTCTTCCTCGGAGATCTTCCGGATTTCTTGAGATGCCGCTGGCAAATAGATGGACGTAATGCACGAAGCAACGCGCCGGAGGCGCGACATTGCAATGCAGGGTGGAGTGCTGGGGGAGTTCGAGGAATTCTAGCATGCCGAATGTCGGTGGTGACATGATCTTCCCAGCGTTGCCCCATCCAGTGGTCACCTAGCGCTCAAAGTCACAAGCGTGCTAAGTGGCTGGCAGCCTGAAGGCACGCAACGACTCGTCTTGCCGCGGCCAGTCGACGGAGAGCAACAAAATTCCATGGCTGGCGGCACTGAGTTAAGAGAAATAACCCACACGCGGTGGCTGCAGTAGCTTTGCAGAGAGTAACCAAGCAACTGCGATGGTGCAGCATGGTGCAGAAGCGAACGGAAACCTGGAATACGGAGGGGGGGAGCGAGAGAACGGTCATCTCCTGTGCCTTTGAGGAGCAGGCCTGCTGTAAGCCCGTCGACTCACCCATCGCACTCTGAAGCATCGTCTTCGCGCGGGAAGAAGTTGAGCTACCCCGTTTCACTGAGTCGTCCCCGTTCAGATCGACGCCTTTACCTTCTTTCTTGCTCCACATTTTCGAGGCGACCGCGCCGATGGCGGCGCCCAAGCACAATCCGACGACCAGGGTTCCGAGCGACAGAGCCGAGACCTGCGACCCCGCCTGCGTTCTCGGGGATGCGAGGAACGACGTTAAGCCGCTATTGGCCTCGTGGATGCAGATGATGGTGCTGATCTTGCGCGCGCACTCGAAGGCACTCAAATTGCCCTTTCCCTCGCCGATGGGGCAACCTGGCTCGTAAGTCCCGGCTAGCACCCCGTAAGTGTTGCGATCTGAGCTGTAGCCAATCTGCACGCCGTTCTTCCACATCTGGGTGCTGCCGCCGCCGTCCAGATTGATCGCCTCGACGGCACCGAAGCTGATCATCTTGTCGGCCAACTCATTCATTGTCGCACCCCAAGACGGGGCGCCCGTGTGACCATCATAGTGGAAGAGGATGAGCCCACCATTCTTGTTTTAACCGATAATGGTTCGCCCGGAGGTCATTTCTTTACACTCGTCCCCGCTCGAGCCCGCAGCGGCATAGGCCTCCTCCCACCCGGCATCCACGTTGTTTGATCCGTTACGCACGATCCAGCCCAGTCCACCCACCAAGTGCTCGAAAATCCCAGTCTTTACGGTCTCTGGCGAAATCTAACCAATGTCGAAGCTACCGTTCTTGAGGACTCCGAAATTCGCGTTGGTGGTATTCATGGACTCAGTGTAATGGATCCCGCCATCACTTACAACGTTGCCAATACATTGGATCGTGTCGATCAAATTATAGTAACCAGCGTCCGTGGCCAAGATGCAGCTGGGATTGTACAACGCCGCCGTGTCCGGCACGTAGGAAATCGTTCCGCATCCGCCGGGAAGCGGGGGCACCACCGCTACGCGGTCGAAAGGGTTGGAAACCTTGACCAGATGCACGTTCACGTGCGCATGGGAATCGTGGGTCTTCGAAGTGGACGATGTGAATGCCGTCTGCCAAATGGTCATGTCGATCTCCGAGCCGCCCGAAGCCATGGGCGCCGTGACCATGAATGCTTCCGTCGGAGGGCCTGCCCGGGCACGCCAGGCGCAGGCGACCGCAAAGGCCACGGCCCGCATGCTGTCTGCTGGCCCCTTGCAGGGGGCTCGGGGCCAGCGCTGGGCAACAGCGCTTCGCAGGAGAGGGGCCAGAGCCAGACTGGCTTGAGCCAAATATCGCCTGAGCCAAATTGGCTACGGATTCCTGGTTCGCTTCTTTTCGACACATGGCTAATCATCGAGAATATCCATTCCATGAGCAGCTATCTCGTGCAGACAGGCTATGTGAAACAAATGTACGTATTTGTGATAGTTCTTCTTTCCCGCCTTGCTTTGTCGGTTCCAAAGTGGAACCCCTATTTCTTGAAAGATTACGGTGCGTTTTCTTCTATCTCGACTTCCCTGCTCGCTAGCCTTATTTCCCACAAAGCAAGCTATTCCCCAAATCTCCTGTCCACCGAACGAACGTTCTGTTAGTTTCGATTGCCACCCTGCTTCGTTCACAGCAAGCTTATGGGGCAACATGTGGCGCGGACGGGATGCGGAATACTTAAACACGTGGGGCAGGACATGTTGATACATGGCATACTCTTGCAAATTGAGCGAACGGAGGAAGCAAATATGTCAATGCATCCGAAGTGATTGAAAACCAATCTGGAAGATCCGCACGGGGCCCGCAAATGTCCAAATAACTCCAAGCCAAGTCAGTTCAAATAACTCTAGGCCAAGTCAGTCTCTTGGACCCACCTCCCACCATCCACTCAAGCTATCTTAGGGCCGCCCTGGAGGGCGCAATCTTGGGAAGCGTCCCGGCGACTTCCAACAATGCTTGGACGCATGCGGGTGGGTCCGCTTGGAAAATGTATTTCGGGCCCCCACTTTGAACCGGCTTGGGGGTCTCTGGGGGCCATGTTGAAGTTCTCTTCGATCGTTTTGGAGCCATCCTGGGCCCCCATGGGCCGTCTGGAGGGTCTCTTGAGGCTGTCTTCAAGCTGTTTTGGGACCATCTTCGGGGCCTCCTTGCGCAATATTGGGCCCCTCTTGCGCACTGCTGGCGCGTCTTGGGGCCCTCCTGAACTGTCTTGGGCCCGCCTGGGGCTGGCATGGGCCCTTCTTGGATTCTCTCCGCGCTCCTTTGGGCCGTCCTGGGGCGATACCTCTCAGACCTCCCGGGACCTCTCGGAGGGCCGTCTCGGGCCCCTTTTCGGGGCGGGTGGGCGGCCGTGTGGCTCCGTCTGAGCCGCACTGGAGGTCTTTGGGCTGGCCTTGAGGCCCTTTCAGATCCATCCTCTCGGTTTTGCCTTCTCTTGCTTCCTTTTGTGCTGCCGGAGCTCCCCGGAGACTTGACACGCCGGCTGGGAGGCCCGCGCGCGCAAGCCAGGAAAACCGTGCCGCCATAGGGCTGTGGAGGTCTTGTCTTGTAAATCATGTTGAAGATCTGTCCTTGCACGCATCTGGTTAGCTTGGAACTGTTGACAAACCAATCGTGGGCAACACCTCCAACATTGTGCGCTGTTACATGTCGGAAAGTTACAACAGTCCCCGTGCACGGTAATGGGTTGCCAGTAAATGCCAACATGCTATTCAATATCATCAGAAAATCATCGTACGAAAAAATTGTCGCATCATATTTCGCAATCGCGCATGCAAACGGCACGATCAAAGCAGACCGCCGACGGTGTCGAATCTTGCCAGACATTTTTTCCTTGCTCGTTCCGTCTGTCCTTTCGTCCATTAGAAACACGGTATCGCACGCAACGCATCTCGCACGGCGTCCAGTGTCGTTGGATCTCTGCACCACTGGGATGGATCGTATTTTGAGGCGTCCGTTTTGGAGGCGCTGATGCGTGGTCTCCCAAACCATCCAACCGTCGTGCATCTGTCTTGGCGTAGTGCCCGCCGAAGTCGGTGGTGGATGGAGACATCAATTCAAGTTCAGATGTAATCACCCCAAAGAATGCACCGCAATCCTGGAATGCTGACAAGACATACGAACGGTGCGTTCAGTCTCGCAACAGCTAAAAGAACACGACTTGTTCCAGAAATGCTTCTGCATGGAATCGACGATTTTTTCTGCGTCAACATGGTTGTCGATCGGGCCGGGTTTCACTCATTGAAAAATCTCTGGCCGCAGTGGAAGGTTTGCCGCCTCATCTTGCTCGACCTGCCGCTTGCTGGCCACAAACTCCCGCAATGTGTTCCACGTGGGCCCGTTTTCGTAAACGCATTGTTTGAATTGTTTGAGCATTGAGGCTGCGGCTGGCGGGGTTTTGGTCGGATGACCAGAAACTGCTCACCTAGGGCATCCAGAAATCGCCAATGGCTGATCTCGTAGCGACCGCAAGCCACGCCCCCCATCCGCCCTGGAACACAACATATTCTAAACGCTTCGCGAAACCACGCCCCACCAGCCCATCCAAACACGATGCCCAGGCGAGTTGCCCTGATCGGGGATGTGGAGGAGCATGCAGTGGTATACAAGGCGGGGGTAGCCGTCGTGCGCTAAGAGGGGGGGATGGATGAGGAATCGAAGGAGGAGGATCAGGAGGAACGGGAAGGGGAAGGTCTCTGCGAACTCTGGGAACCAGCGGTGTGTCTACAACGGTTATTGCTCATGTGAATATGGAGGGGGTGATGCAGCAACCAACCATTGTAGGAGGGGAGGGGGTGATGGCACAGGGGCCGCGCCCGTGGAGGGTGGGTGCCCTCGAATTCTGGCCGGTGGGGTAGACAGAAGAAGGGGAACAAGTTGAGAGAAGGCAGAATGAGAGTCTTCGTCGCTCGCGTCTGGGGGCAGATGGAAGAGAGAAGGGTGATCAGGGAGATTGAACCTCGTGTCTCGCATCAGCTGTCTGCCGAGATTGGCGTAATCTTCGGCGATGTGTGCGTCATCTTTTAGAGATGGACCTAAAGCAATAGAGAACATGGTAAGTTCCTTTGCAAGGTAATTCTCGTCGGGTACTGCGTACTTCCAAAACACATGTAAGTCATCAACAATGTTTGCGGCAATGTCTGAGCGCATATCACCGGGATATCTTTTCTTGGGCGCCTTGGAGAGAACGCATTTCGTGGGCGCTTGCATGGGACAATACTTGGCCACGTCGGAACTGCCCCCCCCCCCCCCCAGCAGACAAACATTTAGAACGCCCAGACAACTGCTCCCCCCCCTCCTCGTAAGCATAACGTTCCTTCACTATGATGTTGGTTAATAAACACCTAATTCTGCAACGAGTGCACATGCAAACCGATGAACAACTAATCAGACGAACAAAAACGGAATACAGCGGGATGCCACGACGCCCAACCGATTCCAGAGCCGGCAATTCACTTTCTAGAGGCAGCGGGATGCCGCGGGAGGTAACCAAATACAACGCCGCCCCACCGACGTTGGATCAGGCCGCGCACGTGCCAGTTTCTTCAGACAAGTTTTTAAGGACATGTGCAACGCTTCCCACACCAACGGGAAACCCGAAACGATGACGACCCCCCACAATCCCTTTAAACGGACACATGCTAAGAGCACTTCGCGGCAAAATCCGACTTATGTTCGGGTGCCTCGCGAACACCTTGTATTGTCTTTTGGACCAGGACGATGGGTGGGAACAGATTTCCTCCCACAATTGCAAGCCCACTCCACCGTCCAAATAAAAAGCAAATAACAATACAACGTGCACGTTGCGGCAAATAACCTGGGAACGTGCGCGCGCGCTCCGCGATCAATTTTGCATATTATTTTTAAAAGGGATAATGAGCGTGCTCTGGCACGCGCTGCGCACCTCGCGGGGGTCGCACACCTGGCTGGCGTCTGCTCTGGCGGCACATGCCTATTCTGAGACTCGGGGTGGGAATGAACGAGACGGCCGTTCTTCGGGGGAGTAGCTTGACCCCTCCCCTCCCCGCGGGTCTGGAGGCGGGAAAACACCCATCATTATAATTCCAAACATTTTGGGCCAATCTGGGCCTTCTGTGGGGGCGAAACTACGTGATGCCGCCTTCCCCCTTTGTTAATCGCTGGCCTCTAAGATGGCCCCAGTCCGGCCCGAAGGGCTCCCAAGAGGTGCCGAAGAGGCGCCCGAGAGGCTTTTCAGAGGCTTCGTGAGGCCCACAAGAGGCCCCGACCACCAAGAGGGCCCCCAAACGCCGTCAGATACCTCCAAGAGGCCTTCATTAGACATCCCAAGCGACTCCGAAAGGCATCAAATAAGCCTCTGGCCCACTGAAGCTCTGGCCCATGCTGACGTGGACCCTGACCGACCAATTTTGCAGCGACGAGCGGCGGTCAAAGGAATCATGTAGGCCAATGTTCACAGTAAAGGTTACGATTGCGCATCATTGCCACAACAAGCGGATTCATATGTTACTTGGTGGATTGTGGCCGCACCGCGTCATGGAATGTTGTGCTTCCGCAATTTTGGCCTCTCGCTGTACCGTCTTTCTAGTCTATGCCTCCGACGCTTTACCGCGGCAAATCCAACACGTGTTCCATCCTCCACTTGCAGCCTCACCGTCATTCCTTGTTTACCAATTGAATCATCGAACGCGGCTACGACTTCGCGGTCGCACGGCCGCTCACATGTGTGCCATACCGTTCAAATACTACCCGCTAGGATGGAAATTTGTGCCAAGCCTATTGCACATCAATCATAAAATCCACCCTCGACCGACACATGCGCTTTGAAACATGTGGGTGCGGATTGCATCATTCGCGCAGGACCGTTTTTGCTGCAAGTGATACGTCGCCGCAACCCAATGCTTCATTTCGCCCCTCACCCCACCCCTCAACACATGCTGACAGTACTTGGGCGTAAACGACGAACTCCAACATCTACCGTCCGTGCCAAGCTGCACTGACTCGGACACGTGCGAGACAGCTTCACCTTTTCCTACGCAACTGCAGCGACCACCTCGGACCGCGCGATGCCTGCAATTCCTACTGCTCAGGTAGCGCCTCCACTCTCAGTCCCCAGAAGAGCATGACTGAACATAGATACGAAATTGGCTTGCAACGTTTAAACGGGTCTGTTCCTTACCATGGCGTGAACCCAAACCACACCAACTTTTGCATAGCAGCTGCATATGGGACCATCAGACACCTCTACGTGTATGGCGCTAGAACGAACGTCCCAGATGTCGTACGTACCCACCTTAATACAACTCCTGAACTACGTATCCCGTACTCTCCAAGCTTCACCACTGGACAAACCATCCAATTTGTCCAGCCACGTCCCCTACGCGTCCTCAATGCTCAAAAGCGTGATCAAAATCTGGCACGGCCTCTGTACCCACAACGCGTGTCAATCCCCGATGCATCCATCCGGCTGCCAGCACCAGAACCGGCAGAACGCAATGCAGCTGTCGGGCCAGGCCCGGTCCTCGATCCGACTGGCGGCGCTCCCAGAGCAGGCTTCTGGGGCGGAAGCGCCCCGGACGAAGCCAGGGAGAGGCTCCAGTGAGAGAAGGGCGAGGACAAGGAGCAGCAGGAGAGGGAGCGGAAGGATGAGGGGGGAAGCTGGGAAGGGGGAGGATGAAGATGAACAGCAGCAGCTGCAGGCCCTTCTGAATCAAACTTCTTACCACGAAGCCTGAACACACGCGGATGGGATCACATGCTGAACGTGCGGAGGCCCTCTGCTGGAAGCGCCACGGTGCCCCCTGGCAAGATGAAGAGTGGTGTAATGCAAAATGCTGTCTGGTAGGGCTTGTGCCCCCTTTCCCAACAAAAGTTCCGCCTGCACCGCCTCCCGCCCCTCCTGAGACTCCCTAGCGCTCTCTAAGGCGTCCAAGGTGCTCAAGATGGCATCGAAGACTGCCCAGGCAGGCTACGAGAGTCAGCAAGATGGCCCAACATCGCCTCAAGACAGCCCCAGGACGGCCCGATAGACTCAAGACAGCCCAAGATGCCCCCAAGATGGCCCAAGAGGGCTTCAAGAGGACTCCCAGTAAGGCCAGAATACATCCACCACCGTGCATCTGGTGCGAAGTCCCAAGGCTCATGCAGCACTGACAAGTAGACACTATGCTGCTGCTGCCGCAGCGAAAATTGTCTGTAAGGGCCTGGGGCAATCGTGTCCCAAACCTTCCCGGGGTTTCCCGGGCTGGTTCTGGTGAGTTCTGAGGGCTTTCCTGCGCCTCCTGTGGACGCTGTGCCTCCCTCCAAGCCGACCTCCCAAATCCTCCCATGAATCCAAGAAGGCCCCGCCCGAGTCGCCGAACGATCGCGCCCAGACGCTCAAGATGGTCTCGAGATGACCAACGAGGCGCCCAAGACGCCAGAAGAAGCCTCCAAGGGTCCTCCCGAGAGGGCCCCAAGAAGTAAACATGATTGATTTTCTAAGGTTTATGACGGAATTTAGCGTTCTCGCCTATTCGGCTGTCCGACGCTCCAAGACGGCCCAATAGGCCCCCAATACCGCCCCAAAATGACCCAAGAGGCGCCAAAAAAGGCCCCAAGACGGCCTAATAACGCCCCAAGACGGCCCAAGAAGCGCCCAAAACGGCCCAAGGGGGCCCGAAGACAGCCCCCAAAGGGGTTCAAAAGACGGAACACGAACGGAAAATCCGACCCCCCCCCAGGAGGCTCCAAGAGGCGCCCAAGAGGCCCCAACAGGACTCTAAGAGGCCCCAAGAAACCCAAAAGAGGCCCCAAGAGGCTCCCAAACGGCCCCCGGGAGGCGCCAGAATGCTTCCAAGGTCCCCGAGAGGCCCCCCACGGGACGCCAAACCCACAACCTAGGCACGGTGGCGGGATGGGCCGAGGGCCATTACAGCCGCCGCCCCCTGTTGATTTATCACAAGGGTGCCTGGCGTGCTAGATATTTTTTTTTTGTTTGGCCTTCCTTTTTGTCTCCCCATTGTATGCGATACCGAATGTTGTCGCTCGAACTTGCCGCCTGGGGGCCTTTAGGGTTCTCTTTGCAGCAAGCTCACGCCACGGCTGGAGGCATGACACCGCGACAAACAAAGAAGGGCTTACCACCCGCACATCAACGAGCAGCTGCCCCGGGTGGCCAGCTGACCATCGGCGGCAATACCACTCGGCGCTAGGTAAAAGAAGCAAGCTGCAATCTACCCCAGATCCGTCGGCACTTTTGGTGCCTGCGAGCCTGAGTGCGAAGCCGTGCTTCAAAGTGTTGGTCGGGGAGACCAGGCAGAGAGAGACGGAAGGCATGGTGTGCGGCTAGGAATGCGTCACATAGCATAGTTACAAGCAGGCTTTGGTCGGGCCCCAAATTCCGACAAAAGGAGGAAGGAAGTAAGCCAGGGCGAGCCCTCAGGAGACCCCGGAGTCCAAATGCTCATCCAAAGCCCAAAAAGATCCCGAAGGCGAGGGCATTTGAGGTAATGCTTCATATTGTCATGGTCGTGGTTCACGTCGTGGCATCCCATGAGGCAACCTGTCGGGGCAGACTGAAACCGAGAACTCGTGCGTACACTTCGGATAAGCAATCGAAAGACCGCAAGTGGAAGGTGCAGGTTAGTACGGGTAGATAAGGGCTTGGGACATTTCAACACGCGAGCAACGTCCAGAAGCTGAACCCTTGGGATCCAGTTCCTCATGCGCCTCAGAAGGGCCAGGACAGGGGGGTCGGCGGGCGGGTGGTACAGCTTGAGCTTAGCCATGTATTGTTTCTGCACATCAAGACGTTCACAAAATATCGTGAGGTTCAGGGGGGAAATCCAGTCGCTAAAATCGAAGAGGCGGGAAAGGAAGGATGTAGGAACCCGCCCACGAACGCGGCGAGCGGGACACCAATCATCATCATCATCATCGAAGATGGCAGGATACTGGGCACGGATCTGCGGGGGAGCATCGCACCTGGCAGTGTAGCGAGCCCCCGTCGCTTCTGCAATCAGCGCTAAGGACGGAGACTCCAAAGGAAGGCCAATCTGTGTGAGATGAATGCACCTGTTGTACGACAGTGAACTGTAGGGACCTGCGGTAGGCAGTGTGACGCGCGAGCGATCGGCCTTCAGGAGAGAGACGGATGGCGAATAGAGCTGCAGAGTGAAGTACAGGAGCGAGGTACAGAAGGCATGACAGAGAACAATAGACTGAGCAAGACCGCTCAACTCCCAAACCTCCCTCGTCCTCTTCAAAAGCTTGGGAATACTCTTCTCCCAAACCACATCTTCGGCATGATCCCTAATCCAAATCCCCAAGTACTTAACTCTCATCGCCAGCTCGATAAGCGGGAACGACTGGCCCAGATCGGTGAGCAGATTTGTACGCGGGTCCCGAAGCTGTTCGTATACAAGAACAATCTGACACTTGGCAAAGTTCAGTGCGAGACCTATGGCGGAGCGAAGACAGGTGAGGCACCGAAAAAGCGGCTCGACCCCATCAAATAGACACCACAATCCCAAACAAAGATCATCCGCATACGCCAGGGACAGTTCAACATGTTGGGGCAACTCAGATTGGATCCATGCTACGATGGGCTCAATAGCCAGGACGAACGGTAACATGGAGCTCGGGCCCCCTTGCCTCGCGCCTCGATCAAGCCGAATTTGGTCAAAGCGGTCACCGCAGCAGAGTTCCCTTCATATAGGCGCCGAAGGATGGAGATGGTAGTCTGGGGAACCCTCATGGCCTCAAGAACGTGGAGAACCCAAGGGATCGAAATAAAGGGAAAGGCAGACTCGAAATCGGTGGGGGCCAGCCCAGCGGTGTGCCTATCCCTAAGGTGCTCCTCAAACAGAAAACGTTCCGCCTGCAACATATTCACCAGCATGTCACGACCCTTGAAACACTTCTGCGGTTCCCGCAGAAGGCCTTGCAACGCGGTCTTGCGAGTGAGGACCCAGGCCATAGAGGATGAGAAGAGTATGGCGTCCGTGGTGGCCATGCTCAGTGGCCTGGTTTCCGAAGGGTCACGAAATTCCGAATCCCCAGTCTCATGCTCGCGAAGTTTCTTCGGGAGAAACGCCAGCAGGCTCTCTTTCATGTCGGCTGGGGTCTCGCCAGACGAGTTGCGATGAAGCTCGCAATCGCAATCGTGCAGAATGTCTAGCGCCGCGTCAGCACGCCGAGCAGAATACGGACTCCCATCCCCACCCGGCATGCTATCCACCCGGCTCCTCACCAAGAACCTCCAGCCAAACTCGCTAACCATCCACCCTTCCTCCCGTAGGAGTAGCACAGCTGGCCGATGCAGGTGCATCAGCGAAGGGAGCAACAACAACTGTAACAGTAGGCCACATAGAACGATGTTCTGCCGGAGCAGCAATGACCTGAGACCAATGAGAACTAAGCGTAGCAACAACCTGTTCTGTGGAGACACTAAGCAAACCGTCATGTCCAGTCGTCCCCTGGAGCCAAGTCCTACGCTTCATCTTGGCCCTAAGATCTTCCTTCCTGGTGATTTTCTTTCTGGCCTGATCTAGTGTCTCTTCAGAGATGTGAGTAGCGCCCCTGTCGAGCTCCCTCTCCTGCTCATCCAGCAGGGTGAGGTGGGGATTCTGCGCGTGGGCGCAGAGAGCGGGGGCGTTGGCGTCGCACTGGGCACCGCCAAGGAAGTGGGCAGCTCGAGCAGGATGCGCACGCACAGCGTCGGTGACGCGAAAGATGCCCCCAGACTTCCAGGCGCGGAAAGCTTGAACATCACGAAAGTTCAGTCGTATCGGCAATGCGGGAGGAGAGGGCCTCTTTGACGGCCTCCGCGACCTCAAATATCAACTCCTTGATCATCGAACACTTTTCCCATGGGGGGAAGTCCGTCAGGGGCTGGGCGGCCGCGTTGAGAAACTACCCAACAAGTTCCGACTTAGCGACCCAGGAAGGCAACCTCTTCGGTGAAAACACAGAGAAATGAATAACCAGAGAGATGTGATCCGATAACATGTCCGACTGGAGACGCCCCAAGACTCGGCCACGAACAGTGAAGTCTGCCGAGAGAGCCGCGGTAAAGTAGTGTGCGCACGGTCCAAGCGCGCAGTGTGTATGGTCGTGCCATCCCTCACCCCCCTCCTGGTGTCCTCAGACTGGTGCGAGTTCCGCCCACCTGGCGTGAGTGCGAGCGAACAGGGAGGAGTGTGCTTCATCTCCAGCAGTCCAGCCGGAGCCATCCGCACGGGCACGCCCCTCATAAGCAAGAACAAAGTTCCAGCCGCCGATGAAAATCGCCAGCGATTCCGTGGGCGGCGGGAGAGCGCGACGTATAAATTCAAGCGCGACGATAGAGGGGGGGGGTCTCGTTGGTATTGGGCATGTGGACATTCACGATGTGAAGTGAACCGCGAGGACCAGAGGGATGAGTAGCGAGAGCCCGACCTTCCAGGATACAAGTGTGGACAACAGCGGTAAAGAGACGAAGGAGACGAGGATGCGCGTAAATAATCACGCCGCCGGCCGACACCCAATCAGGTAGAATAGAATGACCGGCAGAGAAACCACGAAGCTCTCGGGATAATCCCGCAATGCCAGCAATTTGACCATGACATTCCTGGGCGAAGACGACGTCTAGATCCTTCGAATACCTGGGAAAACGATGGTAGCGAGGCGGGGCCTTCGCACTCTGGCCCGCGCCGCCGCAAGGGGGGCATGCGTGCTCCACGATCCGACCTTGAAGGGGGAAGGAGGGGGAAGAGGGCGGGGCCCGACCAGCTGCGCAGAAGCCCGACTCGTTGAAATTCTCGGGGGCTCGGGGGGGGGGGCGCGGGCGAGACGCGCAAATCGGCGCCACCAGACCGAGGCTCCTGACAATGGGGCGGGACATTAGAAGGAAGTGTAGTGAGAGAAGGCGCCGCATCACTCGCGAGGGTGGAAGTACTGGCTCGCCATCTCACCACGCGCCTGGGCAGACAGGTGAGGGGCTCCCGCAGGCAATGGCCTGCTCCTCAACTGCTTTGAAAGGGGCCCCCTCATTCAGGTGCGCATTGCCAGCGACGAGAGAGTCAACGACCGGAGGGATAACTGCATGGTACTCTGCAAACTGTCCAGTGGCAAACTCAATGCGCATCTGCGGACGGGGGAGCGAGCTCGATGCAGGCTCAAGGTGGCATACCAGAACAGGATCTTCGGCGCAACGGAGAACGAAGATGTCGCCGCCCAGGCCGTTGCTGCCGACTTCTTTCCCCAACGGTTGGGCTGCCGATGTGATGGCGGCCGCGCGTTACCCATCCCGAGGAACAGGTGACGCGTGCCAGGCTCAAGATCACGTTTCGCACGTAGAGAGAAGAATTGGCCAGGGAAGACAGGGGCGGGGAACTTCAGGGGTTGGTTCGCTGCAGTGTTCGAGAGAAAGTCCTAGGCTTGCGAACCATCAGCGAAGTCTAACACCGCCTTCTTGGTCATATTATGCGCGCGGATGGTGGGTTTAGGACGTCCTTGGGGAACGCCCAGCTGAGCGAAGGACTCACCTGCGCGACGAAGAGAGGCCTGCATTAGTCTTCTGGTCAAACCCATAATCGCAATGCGATGTGCACGTTCACGGGCAGCTTGACGAGGGGCAAGAGCGCGGGAAGATGAGGCAGCCAAAGGCATATCCGGAGGCGAGGCCAAAGAAGTGGAGGTGATAGTAGCAATCTGCTGAGCGGATGCCTGCTGCGCGGTCTGAGAGGCCCTCGGCTGCTTCTCAATCTCAGAACATCTATGCTGTAGGCTGGATGTTGGCATACCACTGTCATCCATCACGAAAGACGTCTGTGCCTCAAGAAACTCCTTACGCATGCTCTCAATCTTTGTGTCTTGCTCGCGAAGGGAGACTGCCAGTCATCAGATATCTGCGCGTGCCGCTGAAAGACGTCTCTGGCAAGAAGTGTGAGTTGATCTGCTAGCTCCCCACAGCGAGGGGTACTGGATTGGACTGCGGACCGCAACTCATTCACCTCAGTCGTACTCGGACCACTTGGTTGAGGCCACTGATGCTGCCTGCAATGTGCTCGAGCTTCGTAAGGATGCTGGGGTCAGGTGGGGCTCCGCGCCGACGAGAACGGCTGCGATTGGTACTCCTGCGATGCCTCGACGAAGAGGCAGTAGACGAATCACGTGTGCGCCCACCACGCCTCTCAGAACGACGCTTCCCACCCATCGCGGCGAACTGAGCAAACGGATATCTGGAACACCGCGTGCTTTGGCGCACGACCGGAGAAGAATGCGAGGCCTAACCTCGGGACGCTCGGGTCAACCCCTTGGCAGCGTCCAAGCTCGAAGCGCCGGGGCAGCGTTTCGAACTTGAGCCAAAATGGCTTGAGCCAGAATGGCTACGGTAGATCCTACTGCTTGGTTTTGCTTCTTCTCCAGAAGAACCCCCCCTGGGGCTTGGGTCCATGCCGCCGGCCACCCGGAAGGCTGCGTTCGACGCGGTTGCAAAGGCTTTTCGTGCTCCAGATGGCTCCACGATTGCATCCAAGACGGCCAGGATGCTCCAAGTTCGCCCCAGCTGGTCCAAGATGGCCTCCACGACGGCCCAAGAGAGTCCAGGATGCCTCCAAGTTCACTCAAGAAGCCTCCAAGACGGCCCAAGAGGCCCCCAAGAGGCCTCCAAGACTGCTCACGAGGCCCCCAAGAGGTCCTCCAGGAGGGCCCGAAGCTGCCAACATCATTGACTTCCGCAGGTTTTTGAAGGATTCTGGCATTTGCATTTTCGGCCTTCCAACAGCCCAACAGGCCCGAAAGATCGCCCCAGAGCGCTCAAGCGGCCTCCAAGATGGCCCCATGACGGCCCAAGATGCTTCCTAGACTGCCCCCAAAGGTCTCCAAGATGGCCAAGGTGGCACTCGAGACAACCCCGAAGCGCTCCAAGTGGGCCCCAAGACGGCTAAAAGAGGCCCCTAAGAAGCTCTCAAAGGCCCCCACGAGGCCCAAGGAGGCCCCCAAGAGACCTCCAAGAGGCTCCCAAGAAGCTCCCAGGAGACCCCAACGAGTGCCCCAAGATGCTCCCAAGAGGCCTCCTCCTCCTTCTCCTCCTCCTATTCCCTTTTCCCTCTTCTCCTCATTCTCCTATTTATCACGTGTTCCCCGAAAGGCTTCCACAACAGCTGGGGGAACACATGGTCCGATAGCGTGGCCAAACTTTCCCTAAACGTTAGGTCACATAGGCGTATCCTGAAAGGCAGGGGGCGGCGGTGATTCGCCGTGCGCGTCTTCGATAAACCCAAACCGTTGATTTAACGAACATCTTTGACTGATTTTCGCGTTCCCACCTTTTCGGGCTTCCTTCAGCCCAAAATGGCCCAGGAGGCATCCGAAATTGCTCGAAGACGGCCCAAGAGGCCCTGAATATGGCCCAAGAGGCCTCCACGATGGCGCAAGGAGGCCCCACAACTGCCCAAGAATGCTTGAAGATGGCCGAATGAGCGCCCAAGCGCCCTTGACAGGCCCCCAAGACGCCGCCAAGAAGGCCTGGGAGGGACCCAAGATGGCCGAACGTGGCCCCAAGGGATCTCCAAGACTGCTTCACGCGTTCCCAAGACAGCCCCAAGACGGCCCAAATAAGCTGCACTAGAGCACCTCGCGAAGTGGGGACCAGAGGCGTCACATGCGAGGAGGAGGAGGAGGAGGAGGAGGAGGAGGAGGAGGAGGAGGAGGAGGAGGAGGAGGGAGGAGGAGGAGGCGGAGGAGAGAGGGAGGAGGAGGAGGAGGAGGAGGAGGAGGACTGCTCAAGTCTCGCTGTGCCCTTACAACGACCCGTTGCTTCGACGCCACCTGCCCGGCTGTGGACTACGCTGCCCCGGCCCCCCCCGCCGTGCGGGGCGCCACCGGCCACCAACAAGTCCAGCTCCTCCTCCAGCTCCCAGGCCGCCTGGGCGAGAGCTGGTCGTCGAGGGCCGACCGAAGAGATGGAGGCCATCCGCGTGCTCCTCCTCCTCCCCCTCCTCCTCCTCCTCCTCCTCCTCCCTCCTCCTCCTCCTCCTCCTTCCTCTCTCCTCTTCTTCTTCTCTTCTTCCTTCTCCTCCTCCTCTCCTTCCTCCTCTCCTCCTCCTCCTCCCCCTCCCCTCCCTCTCCTCCTCCTCCCTCCTCCTCCTCCTCCTCTCCTCCTCTTTCCTTCCTCCTCCTACTCCTACTCCTTCTCCCCCCCCCCTCCTCCTCCTTCTCCTCCCCCTCCTCCTCCTCCTCCTTCTCCTCCTCCTTTTTCTGTTTCTTTTTCTCCTCCTCCCCCTCCTCCTCCCGCAGGGGAGGAGCCTGACATCGATGACCCGGAAGAGGACAAGCTGGTACAGATCATCAGCCTCCTCATAATGCCGAAGGATGAAGGAGGAGTTCAGAAATACCAGCTCCAGTTGGACGCCCTTCGAGTCCAGCGAGCAGCAGAGCCCCTCTGTGTATGCGGCCATGAAGGCCCGAGATGCAGCATTTGGAGCTCTGGACCAAACAGTATATGTGGCAGAAGAGCTTGAGGGGCCGCTGGCAGAGGTTGAGCAGCAAGTCTTGGTCTGCACCAAGTGGTTAGACGAGGCGTCGGCGGTGTACGCCAAAACCATCCAGACGCTGGCAAAGCAGGTGGCCACGCCAGCGCTGGCGACGGAGCGAGCTCTTCGGCGCGCATCTCTATCGCCTCGCTCCTGGAGGGCAAGGACGTCGAGCTCGACGACGGCGGCCTCTTCGGGCTGGAGGTTGTGGGCGACTATGAGATCCAGGAGGCGGACAGAGAGGAGGCAACTAAGAGGAAGCAGCTTCTCCCAGAGAAATCCAATGAGGTGGCCCAGCAGGCATTCGGTCAATTCGACAACGAGGCGAAGGAGCTCGAGAAGAAGCACAAAGCGCTCAAGGACCGCCTCCTCAAACAGCGAAAGGCGAGTCGGCAGCTGCTAGCAGCGGCCAGTCCAAGACCCCAGAGACAGCTGCGCCCACGGCTGCCCCAGTTGCAGGCAGCGGAGCAGGAGCAACGCCAGACATGGAGGACCTCACTAAGGAGGAGGCGGAGGAGGAGGAGGAGGAGGAGGAGGAGGATGAGGAGGAGGCGGCCGCCCCAGACGTCATGGCAGGAGCTCGTGCCCGCTTGGTGTCGGTGGCTAAAGGAGGCGGCTGCGGCTCTCCGCCTCGGAGTCCGCAGCAACTTTAACCCTCGAGTTGGTGAGCCAGGCGATCGCCCAATTTTGAAGGCTACTCCGCTGAGTGACAGAGCGACGACCAGAGACTCATCAGCAACGACGCGTGACGGCCAGAGTAATGTATAGGGGAGATCTCTCCGCCAGCGGGTGCAGTATGACGGAGTCCGTGTCAAGCGAGAGGCTGATGGATGAGAGGAGCTTGCTCGAGAGGTTGGCGTTGACGAGGGCGTCGAGCTAGTCTCAGCGGACTACAGGACGAGAGCGCCATCAGCGAGAGGGGCAGCAACGACGCCTCCAGCACAGACCTATACACGGACCCCCACTTTGTGGGGAATAGGGGTATCGCTACCTGGACAGATGACATGTCTTGGGGCCCAGCAGGCGGCAACTTCCTGGATGGGTCGTATGCCTCGTCATCAATTTCCTGACTTTCTGGGTATGCGCCAAGATCTAATGGATGAGATGACGTCATCATCGGCCCGCTGGATCCACGACTGGCGCGAATGGTGCATGTCCCACTTCGAAATCTCGCTCAACAGCCCGCGAGTGGCTCAGCTACGGTTGGACCCTCTTCGACGGCACCCTGGGCGCACACTTCGGGGGATTGCAGAGCCATGGTGCTCTCAAGCTTGGGATCGTAGGCGACCCGTGGTGCCTTAGTCTTCCAGCGGATCTGCAGCTTCGAGTCGCAAGAGCAGCGCCGCATCTTCGTCGACTTCCACTGGAGTGGGTTGCGGGCCTCCGTCGCCGTTTCAGGCGCTTGCTGTGCAACCAAGTTATACCTAACAGGGCGCTCCCAGACCCTGGCGATGACGACCAAGCTCGGGGTGCCTTGTCCAGTCGAAACGTACCTGACCCAGAGGCCTGGGCAGGCGACTGCCCTCCCTCGGCTTCGAGCCTCAAAGAGGGTGAGGGCGCGTGGGGTTCCGCGCCTGGTTGGTGGAGTGCTCGTTCGGCGAGGGCGGGCGATGTGAGTTGGACGGCGCCCGCGGCTTGGGACGTTGCTTCCCTGGGGGGGGCGCGTAAGTGCGAGCTGGGGCACGGGTGCAGGGAGTGCTGCGACATGTTCGGCGGCGAGTTCGTGGAGGGCGGCACCTTTGGCTAGCCTGGTGCTTCGCCTGCATGGAGCGTCATCGGCCACTGCAGGGGCGCGGCCAAGGCGAAGGCGATCGAGGACAGGGAGGTTGTCATCTTGTCGTAGTCGATGCTTTTTGACTTCTGAGTTGGATTTGTCTGGGACGAGCGCCCCGAGCTGCTCGGCAGCATCGCGGGCTAGGAGTGGATCAGGTCAGCCATTGCCCGTTGTCGCATGTGGCGGCTTTGCCAGCCCACCACGATATGACGAGCTCCGCCTTTGCAGCTACGTCGATGAGGCTGACTGGTCCCAGGAGTCCCCACTAAGAGAGACGGAGACATCGATTGTTGAAGCGGGCCTCATAGAGCCCAAGGCAGGGACTTCCACTCAGTCTCCCAGGGCGCTGTGCCTGGACGAGCTTCTTCCACTAGTGCCAGTGGACCAGAGCATCCCTCTCAGCACCGGCATGACACTTGGCAGCACCTGGAGCTCTGGCCAAGAAGTCCTCCGCTGGTGGCATCAGAAGTCGGCGCTCCCTCAGGTTACCCTGGTCCAGGAGACGAGGTTCATGCGCGACCATGAGGTTCAGTCAGCTCATCAGTGCTGCAGAGGAGGCTCATAGTCCCTAGCGGTGGGGCTTCCGCTCGGGCAGTCAGACCACATCCAGGCTGTGTCTGGCAGTGGGGCCAGTACGATTTCGCAAGCGATTGGGGCGCATCAGGTGCTGTATATACCAGCTCAGTGGATTCTCAGGAATATTCACCTTGGACAAGGCTCGGGGATCATTGTCGGCTCGGTGTCTCAAGCACAGCATCGGCATCGTGGGCGACAATGAGGAGTTGCTGCGCTTCCTGGTTGGTTGCTACCCTGCAGGCACTCCCCTACCCTTTCATCCTCGGCGGTGATTGGAATGTTAAGCCTGGCGAGTAAACGGAGAATGTTGCTAGCTTTGGCATTGCCGACGGGTGCGGCTACCTGTCATGACAATGAACATGTCTTCTTTGTGTGCTCCCAACTGTTGGCCACTTCCAAACATGATGTGCACGTAAAAGCATGTGACCCACTCGATCCTCAAACACCGGTGGCGGTCAGATTCGAGGGCTTATGGCGCAAGCCCTACGTCTGGGAACAGGTTGGGCCAAAAGCTTCCCCTCAGACCATTCCCAAGGCGGACGATGGCGCCCCACCCAGAGATCTCTTAGCCGTGGCTTGCTCTTGATGAGACACAATATCGAGGTGCAGGATAATGACTTTGAGGCAACGCTGCGGCAGTGGTATACGGTGGTGGAGAAACAGGCCTGCCGTATGTTCGACATCCCTCCTGAAAAGCAACGAGTCTATTGTGGTAGAGCCCAAGGCCTCAAGAGGAGGAAGGTAGCCATGCTCGACACATTCGAGAAGCTGCAGGAGTATACTGACACGTCGGTTACCCTGGCCTGGAGATCGTTTGCGAAATTATGGAGAAGGCTCTGTGGCTGGTCCCAGAGCAGGGCGGAGTCTGTTAGCGCCAGCCTCGAGTTGGCGATCAGGAAGCCCAATAAAGCGCCGCTCTATGCTAGAGAGGTAAATGCACATGCAGCTACCATACCCCATCACGGAGACGGGCATCCTGGAGGCCAATGCGATCGACGAGTGGCCTGCCATGGGCAGGGAGAAGCCGCAGTACTACCACCAGCTGCAGGAGCTCCTCGAGATGGAGCTCGAAGCCAGGGCGAAAAAGGATGCGGCGAAAAAGCTCCGGGACTAGAAGGCATTCTGCACTGAGGCCCTGGACGGGGGCTGCAAGATCTCGCGCGCGGCGATCCAACCGCGGCTCCGAGAGGACGCCCCTGATGCGGCGTCAGCAGCTTGTGGCGGGCAGCGAGGCGGCAGATCAGATCTTGGCCGACTGGAACCTCTTGTGGATAGCAGATGAGCGGCAGTATGACCCACGCCCCACCTGCCTCTTGGCAAGTGGAGTGTGGCCTCTCGCCAATCACCGTCGAGGCCTTCCTGGCCCCCCCCGTCGTTCCCTGGCAAGACAGTGCTAGGCTGGGGCTCTTTACACTCGAAGTCATTTTGAGAAGATGCCGACTGAAATCATCCAGCGAGCAGGTGATAGTTTGAACAGCTGGGAGCAGAGCCCTCAGCATCGGCTTTGCTTTCCATCATCATAATTTTCTTGCCGAAATCGACGGGCGGAACGCGCCCGGTCGGCCGCATGTGCACGCTGGCGCGCACTTGGAGCAGGATTCGCCAGAGGGTGATTCGAAAATGGGAAAAGATCGACTCGTCCTGGTTCTGGGGCAAGGACTCATCCACAGCAGCACATCGAACCAGCTGTGCGCACAACATGCTCATATGTTATGCGCGGGCTAAAGGCCTCACATCGATCATCACATTTTATGACATATCCGAGATCTACAAAAATATCGCACACGAGCAGTTACGCATATCAGCTGCGCACTACTCGTTCGACCTTGGCCTACTACGCGCACTCGATGTCGTATACAGATGCCATCGTCATGCTAATTAGGGTGGGGGCCTCCATCAGCGACCCCGCGGAGGCCAGCGGGACCATCGTGGCAGATTGCAGCTGCGCGACGGGAATCTCTAAGTTTATGATGTTGGCGGTACTCAGAGATCTCGCGATCTCGATCCCCACGTGCCGTAGTATCAACGTCATTGATGACCTCGCATCGCGCGTGGTAGGTGGCCCCGTCACCTCAGCCAGGCATTCGTTCCAGGCCCGCGTCAAGGTGGCCCAGCACATGGACGAGGTCCAGCTCCCCATCAATTGGGGCAAGACCAGGTTCATGACCGCCGACCCTGATGCCCTACAGGAGCTCCCGAAAGATCCCAACTGGGACCTCGGCCTCAAGCACCACGTGAACGCACATCGGGACCCTGGAGGGGATTCAGACAATGGGAAATACAGGAGGCTCCCCACGGTGCTCCAGAGGATCTCAGAGGCCAAGAAGATGACCCGCAAGCTCAACCGTTTGGGAACGGGTGCCGCTGTCTCCAGGGTTTTCAATGACGGGACCTCTGGCAAATGCGATCTGGGGCCCCTCCATCAGCGGGGTGGCCGACGCGACCCTCCGAAAGCTCAGAGTCCAGGCGGCCAAAGCAGCGGGCCCGCTCCATTTGGGTTGTGCGTCATTGAGGCCGGCTTCCTGTACGGTATCGAGGTGCTGAATTCGCGTAACTTCTGGCCCAAAATTAAGCATCACACAGCAGCGCTCATGGCCACCTTGGACATAATCAGGTGGCGCTTCGATTTTCATGGGAAGTCCTTGGTTGGCGATTTGGTGCGCTCTTGGTCAATCCCGAGGTTCTCGCCCAAGTTCTTTGTGTGCCCAAATTGAGAGGCTGTCAGGAGGCACGTGGTGCGGAAGGAGCAGGACTGTCAGACAGATTTCAAGGTCTGGGAAGGTGATGCCGTCTGGCTGCCGATTAAGTCGCTGCCCAACCAACCTTCATCAAACACCTGGCAACACCGCCGCAGGCAGACTTTGAAATGTATCGTTTCGAACATGTACTAGACCCAGACCATAATGGCGCTCCATGCAGATGGCGTCGACACGAAGTGCAGGCTTTGCCATAAGGGCCAGAGGCTCTCTATGCCATCCTCGTCTCTGGTGCCTTGCTTTCGAAGGATGGCGACGAGACCACTTAGGACCTGATCTTCGGCGAGCTGCTGGCTGGTTTTTGGGAATGTCTGAGGAATCTGGGGAGTCGTTCGCTCGTGCCCTCTTTTTGAGCCCCATGCTTGAATCGGGCGTTCCCCTCGAAATGTCAAAGGTGTGTGTGCGCAATCGATCAACTGGCCGGTGGACGGCGTCTTGGTGGACGGCGTCTTGGTGGTCTTGGTGGTCTTGATGGGCCTTGTTTCGAGGTCAACTTCCCAAGGCTCAGGGCCGCAGGGTGGTCGATCTGTGTCGTCAACTCCAAATGGGACCTCTTGCATGGACTCGACAGGGTGGTCCCGCTCGCCGGGGCCCCAGATCAGAGCTCCAAGGACGGGGAGGACTTCGCTGTGCGGCAACTGGGGCTATACACGGTGCTCGAGGCGGGAGTTGAAGTTCATTTTGATTGACATGCTACGGTGTATGTGGCCAGTCGTCTTCCAGCATCGGCCAACGAGAACCACACTAGGTGTCATTGGTGGTCGGAGGTTTCAGAGGCGCTTGAACATGTGCAGTCTGTGAAGGTAGACTCCTTCCAGACCCAGCAGGCCGTCCACCAGGGCTCATTACCCACCAGTAGTTGAACGGTACCGCTGACACAGGCCGCCTGGCCAAGTGAGGTACTGAGCCCTTCCGTGTGCCGCAAGCTCAA
>CAUYUJ010008025.1:480376-508453 GCA_963575745.1 Prorocentrum cordatum | reverse complement strand
GAGGAGGAAAAGGAGGAGGAGGAGGAGGAGGAGGAGGAAGAGGAGGAGGAGGAGGATCCTCTCTACCCCCGGCGCCTCGCCGTACTGCCCGCTGGCGCGGTGGTCGAAGTCGTCCTCCTCCACGCCGTCGTCCTTGTCGCCCTGGGCCGCCCCGCACCGCACCGCACTCTGCGCACGCGGGCGCCGTCGCGGAGACGAGCGCGGCGGCTCTCGTGGCGGCTCTCGGGACGAGCCCGATGTGTTAGAACAAGACAGTTCCAGCCAGACATGCTCTAAGAACATGTCGTAAAAAACTCAAAAAGGTTCTTAGAACATTGTTTGGTAGGCCTATAGGCACGCCAGGACGCTCCGCCAGTGGGGGCGGCCGAGGACCGCGAGCGAGGGCCGTGCAGAGGTCGAGGCTCACGGAGAGGATCGAGCAGAGGACGATCGACGCCAAAAAGGGCCCCAAAATCCCGTGGGGGGGGGGGGGCCCACCCAGAGATCCAACGCCTTGAAAAAGATCGAGGCGGAGATTTCTCGCAAGTTTTGGCCTCTCGGGGCCCTCGCCGGGCCCCGGGACCGTCGAAAAACGACTCAGGACGAAAGCCGGTCCCGGGGAAAGGGTCGGTACTTCTGGGGACCCCGTATGGAACACATCACGACATCGGATCCCTGGGTAAGTTAGGAGGGCCAAAAACACTAGTGATAGGGGGCCCTCTGCTGCAGATGCATCGCCCCTGATGCGAATGGACGGGGGCCTCAGTGAGGCCACGTCTTCACTGTGCTATTAGGGTTAACCCTAACTAGGGGTGAAGCCTAATAGCACAGTGAAATCGTGGCCCTAAGTAGGGGTTAACCCTAATTAGGGGTTAACCCTAATTAGGGGCTCTTCTTTTATTCTCGAAGTGAGGAGCCACCAGACGCCCCGGAAGCACGACAAACACCACGAGGGCGGGTGCCTCGCTCTCCTCGTCCTCTCGCTGCGCCCTCGCCGGGCCCATGGGGCCGTCAGAGCAGGATTCGGGGTGAAGCACCGGTGCCGGGGAAGGGGTCGAGACCTCCACGGGGGTCGACGCTGTGATGAACAAATCCGGACGTCGGGCGTCTGGGGAGCGCGGAGGATCGCGGGATCGCGACCCAGACATGCGACGTCCTGATTTTTTCAGGACGGCGTCCCCGGAAGTCCAGACCCTTTCTCCAGGGCCGGTTTTTCGCCCTGAGTCCTTTTTTGACGGTCCCAGGGCCCGGCGAGGGCCCCCAGGGGTCGAAAATAGGGAAAACCTTGCCGTCCTGATTTTTTCACGACGCGATCATCTCTGGGGAGCGAGCATCGCCGAGGCCCGCGGAGGCGATCGTGGGAGGAGCGAGCAGAGGCCGAGCAGAGGTCGCGCGCGGAGAGGAGCGCGGAGGATCGCGAGGCGAGGGTCGCAGGGGGCACGCGGAAGGGGTGTCCCAGGAAGAGCGAGCAGAGGTCCTCCTCCTCCTCCTCCTCCTCCTCCTCCTCCTCCTCCTCCTCCTCCCTCCTCCTCCTCCTCCTCCTCCTCCTCCTCCTCCTCCTTCCTCCTCCTCCTCCTCCTCCTCCTACCTCACTCCTCCGCTCCTCCCCTCCTCCTCCCTCCTCCTCCCTCCTACCTCTCTCCATCATCCTCCTTCTTACCTCCTCCTCCCTCCTCCTCCTCCTCCTCCTCCTCCTCCTCCTCCTCCTCCTCCTCCTCATCCTCACTCCCTCCTCCTCGAGGGTGACCGCAGGAGGATCGGCCAGCATCGGCTGAGCATTTTCTAGGGGTGGAGGGCTCAGGGTGAGATCCATATGGGCTTCTGCACTTCGAAAATCAGTCCATCTTGTGATTCACCTTTCGCGGATTCTGGCCTCGAAAACCAATCGAAGCGGCATTTCAGATTTCACCCTTTGCCCTCCACCCAAAGAAACTGCTCGGATCGGATCGGGAAGCCGGGTCGGGGCGGGACGGGCGTCGGATCGGGATGCGTCGGCACCGGGATCGAGTCTGAACGGCCGCGTCAGGATGCACAGCAACGCAATGCAAACATCGGGCCTCATCGGATCGTCGGAATATCGGAGTCGAATCGGATCGAGTCGGCCGGAATCGGCATCGACTTGGATCGATCGGATCGACATACAACCTAGGATCAAGGTCGATGGGGATCGTTGATCGAGACTTGATATCGCTGGACAATTCTGGCTGGGGCCGCATCGAGCTTCTGGGCGGGACGTACCTCAAGGAAGGTCTGGCGCCGACTTTACAATCGGATAATAGAAGAGGGTGACCACGTCGAGCATCAAAGCTAACATTAGTTTTTGTTGTGCCTCTTGGGTGGGTGGGTGGGGGGCGCTTAAGGCCCTGGGGCCATCAGCAACAACCCGCGATGATACAGCGACCCCTTGAATGAGGTCGGAGGCTTCGGGGGGCACATCGTGAACAAACCACGGCGTCGAAGGCTCAGAAAAGAGAGGACGAAGAGGAGTGAGAGGACAGATGAGAGGAGGAGCGAGCGATCCAGTCACGAAGGAGGGAACTGACGGACAATAATGGGAACGCAAGAAATACTGTCCAAGAGGTACACCGGGAGTCCGCAGCCTGAGGGATTACGGGCAATCGTCAGGCGGAGAAGACTGCCCGCTTGGGAGCATGGGCGCGTCCGAAGACCCCCTCTGGCTGAGACCCCGGGGAAAGGCCGCGAGTTGTCTGCTGGCTTCACGCCTAAGCTGGACCTGAGAACTCGGAGGCGCTGTTCCACAGCGAGATGGCCCGATGCAGATCCCGTCCCAGCCCCCCTGTCTTTCCCCTGCCCCTGCTCCCCCTCCTAACCCTCCTCCGCATCTTGTTCCTCCTCTCCCTGCTGCTCCGCCGTCTCCTCCGCCTCCTGCTCCTGCTCCTCCCTCCGTCCTCCTCCTCGTCGTCCTCGTCGTCGTCGTCTTCAAGGTCGGCGGCACCGGCCGTGAGGCCTTCCCAATCAACGGCAGGAACGGGCACACCAGGAAGGGGGTTGGGGCGCAGCCTTGCGGAGTGGAGTGCTCCTCGCGGTGCCAGCGCTGCCCACGCGAGGCAGGATTTGTGGATCAGCGGCGGTCTTGCCTGCTGTTCTCAGTGCGCTGTTAGGTGCGAGCCCCAGGTGCACATGATAGCTCCGGGGTGCGTCCCGAGGCACCTCCAAGTTGCTTCAGATACTACCAGCGATGCGTTGCAGGGCAGGGGGGCACATGGACAGGGGTTGGGGGGTGCTTCTCACCGTCCCTTCCCTCTCCTCTTTCCTTTTCTCGTTGGCTCCATGCTCCGTCTTCTCGGGGCTCGTTGTCGTCATTCTGCCTGGACGCCTGGAAGCGTCCCCTCCTCGTCACCCCCATGTCGTCGTCACATCCTCCATTACCATCCTCATCCTCCTTCTCTGTCCTGTCCTCCTCTCCTCATCCTCCTCCTCCCTATTCCTCCCTCCCTCGCTGCCCCTGTCTCTCTATATCCATGCATCTCTCGATGTGTATATATATACATGTCTCTCTCTCTCTGTCTGTATGTCTCTACCTGTCTCTCTCAGTGTCTCAGTGTGTGTGTGTGTGTGATTGGTTATCTCTCTCTATATCTCTCTCTCTCTCGCTCGCTTTATCGTCCTCCTCCTCCTCCGTCTCTTCCTCCGCCTCCTCCTCCGCCTTCTCCTCCGCCTCCTCCTCCGCCTCCTCCTCCGCCTCCTCCTCCTCCTCCTCCTCCTCCTCCTCCTTCTCCTCCCCCCCCTCGTCATCCCTCCTCATTGCTATGAGGGGAAGTGTTCCTGAGGGAAGCGCATGCTGGACTCCAAGACTTCCCAAGGACGTGCTTCTCATCCCGCACTGCTCGCTGACGACACCGGGCACCCAAGAGCGACGAGAGCACGGCGAGACAGCCAAGACCGTGCTTTTGCATCATGGTGGCAGACGGCTCGCTGAACGCAGCTTCGCCGTAGGGTCGGCATGCACGGTTTCCCCCGGGGCCGTAGGCGACACGAGGAGGAGGAGGAGGAGGAGGGAGGAGGAACAGGAGGAGGAGGAGGAGGAGAAGGAGGAAGAGGAGGAGGAGGAGGAGGACGGGTCGCCTAAGTCCTTCGGAGAAACCCGCCAGGTCGGCAAGGGTAGCCGGCGCCCGAGGAGGGGGCCCAGGAACGCCGCCGATTCCGTTGTCGGCTACACGCGAGAGTGACCCCAGGCAAGAGGGACCAGCGGTGCGCGGCTTCGCTCCGCGGGGGACGCGGGGTGGCCAAACCTGGGCGCACGCAGCCGCTGCCACCGCTTCGCCGTCGGCCGTCTGGGGGCCCATCTGTGCCCGCACCAGAGGTCACTCCGGCGAGAGATCTCTCTCACGTCCCCAGACATGCGGCGTCATGATTTGTCCAATGCGGCGTCCCCCGAAGTCCAGACCCTTTCCCAAGGGCCGGCTTTTCATCCTGAGTCGTTTTGTTGACAGTCCCGGGGCCCTGCGAGGGCCCCCCGACGCCGAAAATGCCCCCAAACCTCTCGTTCTGATTTCTTTTCGACGCGATCATGTCTGGGTCTAGTCGACGTTGACAGCTGGGGTACATGTACATGGAGGCCAGGCGAGCCGCGGGCCCAGCAGATGGGGGGGCCAGCCCAACCCGCGGGAACCCCCGAGGGCGCGTGTGAGAAACTCGGCTTCCGAATGCTCACTGCCCTCCAGAAGATGGAGGGGCCAGACCGACCTTGTGGGGTTTCCGGGTGGCCAAACACAGTGAGCCCAACTCCGGGATGCCCTCGGCTGCGAGCGAGGGGAGGAAAATTGAAGTAGGAGACCTGCTCAGAAGGCGGCAAGACCTCTCAGAAGGTCTCGGGCCTTTTGAGAAGTTCTCTCTGCGTCTTCGAGGAAGGCTCAGAAAACTTCTCAGAAGGCTGGGGGACTCCCGATGCTTCTGCCCGCCCCTTTCACTTCCCCCCCGGGCTCGCCTCCACTTTTCGGGTGGCCAAACACATTGGAGCCCAACTCCAGGATACACGATGGGGGGGTATCTTCAGATTCTTCACGACAGGACCCCTGGACCTCTGGACCACTTCCAATATTTGTGTGATTGTCCTGGGGCCCAGCGAAGACCGCGACGAGGCCGAAAACGACGAAAAACTGACTCCTTGATTTTGTCCAGTACGTTGGAGGTCTGGAGCATAGCACGGTATTGCGGAAGGCCCTCCTATCCTCTCGGGAAGCAGGAGCGGCGAACATATCCGTATCCGCGGCGAACATATCCGTATTCGCGCCCTCGCGCTCTGGACTCCAGTGCGCGATCCCGCGGATAAAAGGGCGCACGGATACTTTCTGCGCGGGGCATCCGCGAAATAACCTTTTGTATCTGCGGGGTCGCAGTCCGGGGCCTGCTCGGATACGCATACCCTGTGTCCCTCAATAGTTCTGGGGGTACCCGTAGTCCGAGGAGGGTTCCTGTAGTCCGCCGGAGGGGTACCTGTGGTTGGGTAGCTGTAGTCCCGGGGAAGTGTACCTGTAGTCCAGGGTGGCTACGGGGGGGGGGGGGGGGGGGCATGTTCACGCGTCAACGCACGCGTGGACGTAGTCAAGGGGGGGGGGGGGTACCTGTAGTCCATGGGGAATACCTCTAGTCCGTGGGGGGGTACCTGCAGTCCAGCGGGAGGGGTACCTGTAGTCCGGGGGAGGGGTGCGTGCTGCCTGGGGAGAGGGCACCTGTCGTCCGGGCGGTACCTGTAGTCCAGGGACACAGGCCCAGACATCCGACGTCTCGATTTTTTCGAGACACGGGTCCCCGGCCTTCCCGACCACTTCCCCAGGGCCGGTGTTTCGCCCCGAGTCGTTTTTTGACGGTCTCGAGGCCAGGCGAGGGCCCCGAGAGGCCGAAAACTACGAAAAACCTCCGTCTCGATTTTTTAGAGACGCCCGATGTCTGGGACCTGTAGTCCATGGGACACAGAGCTCGATGTTCGCTCACGAGGGAAGCCAGCCGCCGCACGGCATGGGCCGCCGAGGGGGGAGGCGGCGCGCAGGCCGCCGCCCCGGCACGCGCACATGGCTATAGGGAGCTGGCGGGGCGGCGTGAGCCTCTCAGGCCAGCCGCCCAGTGCATCGCGGCAGTGCTCCGCGGCAGCCGCGGCGAGGCACCGCGGCAGCCGCTCCGTGCCCCCCGCGCAGCGCCTCGCTCAGTGCACCGCGGCGAGGCACCGCGGCAGCGCTGCGCAGTGCACCGCGGCAGCGCTGCGCAGTGCGCCGCGGCAGCCGCTCAGAGCACGCGGGCCGGCCGCTCAGTGCACCGCGGCAGCCGCCGCCTCGCGCTCCAGGCGCTCGGCCCGCAGCGCCTGCAGCCGCAGCTGCAGCGCGGCGGCGGAGCCCGGCGCGGGGCCGCCGGGTCGGTGGAGGCGCGCCTCTTTTGCGAGGGGGCACGTCACGCGCGCGGTCGGGAACTTCCCCCCTCCGATCCAGGCGTCGCCTTGTTGTTCGCGCCGGGCGTTCTGGCCCGGCTTCGGGCCCCGGGGCCACAGCGCAAATCGGTGCGGCTTGCCAGGGTCCGGGGTCCAGGGTTCCCGTGGCAAGCTTGGTGGCGATGTTGCATGTGTCTCTGGGCGGCGCCGGAAACACAGCGTGTCGCGGCGGCAACCCTGGCGACACGCCGTGCCGTGCGAACGGATAGCGTGTCGCTCCGCTCCGCGGGGCGGGAGGCTTCGCAAGGCTCGGGACGTTGACGGTTGTGTACTGGGGCGTGGACAGCGTGTCGCGCCGAGGCGTGGTGGGCCAGAGCCAGCGCGACACGCACGTTCGCGTCGACATGTTTCGACGCGTCCCCCCATGGCGATCCTCGCCTTCCAATTTGCGGGTCAATAACTCGGGCTTCCCGACGGCACTTCGGGACGATCCGGGCACGCCCGGAACGCTCTCGGCGAGGCGCACCTGCCGGAACGCATCCCGAGGCTGGACAACCGCGGAGAACCGGCAAGAACCTGCGAATACCTACCTAGAGCCTAACCTCGACTCTCGCACGGACGAGGAGACACGCGAGGCGGCGCCTCGGTGTACCTCTTCTGCGACTGCGCCGTGCGCTGGGCGCGCCGCCGCGGGTACGCCTCGTCCGCCAGGCATTCCTGAGGCGGAACGATCAGAAGGGGATTGAATCGGCGATACATCGCCGATACATCGGCCATATTCCACCGATAGCGAATCCGCCGGGGGGGGGAGGGGGAGTAGGATCCGAGGAGGAGGAGGAGGAGGCGGAGGAGGAGGAGGAGGAGGAGGAGGAGGAGGAGTAGGCGGAGGAGGAGGAGGAGGAGGAGGAGGAGGAGGAGGAGAAGGAGGAGGAGGAGGACGAGGAGGCGGAGGAGAGGGGGGGAGAAGGAGGAGGAGGAGAAGCAGTAGGAGGAGGAGGAGGAGGAGCAGGAGGAGGAGGGAGGAGGAAGAGGAGGAGGAGGGAGGAGGAGGAGCAGGAGGAGGAGGAGAAGGAGGAGCAGGAGGAGGAGGAGGAGGAAAAGGGAGTTCTACGTGGATGCTACGTCCCAGACAGGAGCGCGTCGTAAGAAAAATCAGGACGGAAGTGTTTCTCAATTTTCGGCCTCTCGGGGCCCTCGCCGGGCCACCGGACCGTCAAAAAGCGACTCAGGAGGAAAAACCTGTCCTGGGGAAAGGCTCGGGACTTCCGGGGACCCCGAGTTGAAACAAAAATACGACATCGGATCTCTGGGACGGAGGCGCGAGGAAACTGTGCACCTCGAACCTCGACCCCCTCAGCCTATGTTTATTTATATATATATACATCCCATTAGTAGAGGCCTCCTGGATGGGTTCCGAGTAGATGGGGTCCGAGGACTGCGCCGCATCGGCGATGCATCGGCGATACATCGGCGATGCATCAGCGATGCATCTGCGACGTCGGCGCGGCATAGGCGCCATCAGCGCGGAGAAAATCGGGCGCCACATGGAGCCGCATCGCCGATGCATAGAAGATGCAGCGCCATCCTCCGACCCCATCTACTCAGAACCCATCTAGGAGGCCTAAAAGCCCAGACATGCGGCGTCCTGATTTGTTCAGGACGGCCTCCCTGGAAGTCCCGACCCATTCCCCGGGACTGGCTGTTCATCCTGAGTCGCTTTTTGACAGTCCCGGGGCCCGGCGAGGGACCCTGGAGGACCCAAACTGGGAAAAACCTCCGCCTTGATGTTTCCAATCCAATGCGTTGGATCTCCGGGACTCGGACCCCATCTGGGAGGCCTAGAAGCAGATCCCCCCCCAAACGTTGAGCCCCCAAGACGCCAGGGAGAAGCCAGGCGCAGCGGCCGCGAGGGGCGGCAGCGGCCGGAGCGCGGTGCCGCGGCGCTCGAGCAGCTGGTGCATGCCGGGGAGCTCGGAGAGGCTGCTGGGCTTGGAGGCGGCTGGAGGGTCCGAGACGGGGAGGTCCCGAGAGAATCGGCCAGGGAGGCCGCCGAAAAAAAAAGCCGGAGGCCGCGGAAGAAAAAACGCGGAGGCCGCCGGAACAAAGACGCAAAGGACGCCGAAACAAGAAAGCCGAAGGCCGCCGAAAAGAGAAAGAGGGCCGCCGAAAAGAAGCTCATCCACGTCCTCCTCCTCCTCCTCCTCCTTCCTCCCTCCTCCCTCCTCCTCCCTCCTTCTCCTCCTCCTCCTCCAACTCCAACTCCAACTCCTCCCCCTCCTCTTCCTCCTCCTCCCTCTGCCGCGACTTTGGTCGCGGCGCGCGGGGGGATCTGCCCCGACACCAGCTTCTCCTTCCGAGCCGTTGCCTGACAGCCCCGGGCGCCTGGAGCCCCAAACACATGGCCACAAGCTCGAGCGTCGCGTAGTAAATTTGGGGGCGGCAGGGGCTGCAGACAAGGGGCCCTTTCGAAGGCCCCTTAACGAGGCCCTGAAGGGTCCCCCAAATGGGGCCTCTGGGGCCCGAAGCGTGCACCTTCGTCGCCCCCCCATTCAGCGACGCCGAAGTCCTGGCGTCTCCAAAGACAAGTGTCGGTTTGGGAGGATGGGGCTGGGAGAAATGATCGGGTCACTCGTGTCACCTCGTAGGGGGAGGAGGAGGAGGAGGAGGAGGAGGAGGAGGAGGAGGAGGAGGAGGAGGAGGATGAGGAGGAGAAGGAGGAGGAGGAGGAGGAGGAGGAGGAGGGGCGCCGCGACCACAGTCGCGGCAGAGGCCCTCAGGGGACCCCCCAGCCGGCTCCAGTGCTGGACAGCGGCGGCCTGCGCGCCAGGGGCCCCGCTTGGCCCGCGGGCGCCTCGGGCGGCGGCGGCGGCGGCCCTGGGAGGGCAGGCTCCGGCGGCCTGGCGGCCTCGTCGTCCTGCGCCTGGCCCGCGGGTCGCGTGCGCGAGGGCGTCGCCCCCGCGGCGGCGGGCTCCTTGGACGCCTGCGGGCACGGCGGAAGTCAGGAGGGAGGAGGGCGGAGGGAGAAGGGCGGAGGGAGGAGGAGGAGGAGGAGGAGGAGGAGGAGGAGGCGGAGGAGGAGGAGGAGGAGGAGGAGGAGGAGGAGGAGGGGGAGGAGGAGGAGGAGGAGGAAAATGAGGAGGAGGAGAAGGGGGAGGAAAAGAGGAGGAGGAAAAGGAGGAGGAGGACGGGGAGGGGGAGGAGGAGGAGGTGGAGGGGGACAAGGAGGGTGAGAGGGAGGGGGGGACGATCAAGGAGGAAGAGGAGGAAGAGGAGGAGGAGGAGGAGGAGGAGGAGGAGGGAGTAATACGTACGGGGTCCCAGGAGGTCTGGAGCCTTTCGCTAGGGCTGGCATTTCATCTGGAGCCTTTGTCTGGCAGTCGAACGAAACGGGGACGGGGAGACGGGGCAGGACGACAGACGCCGAGGTCCAGGCGGCGCCCGCTGGCGCCGAGGCGGCCCAGAATGTGACCGACGCCGAGGGGGAGGTCAGCGAGGCCAAGGATCGGTACGATCGAGATGGGCACGGAGAGGGGGGCACGAAGACCAGCAGCAACTCCTGCGCATTCTGAGCAGGACTCGCTGCCAGTGTCGCCGCGGACGCCGCCGGCACAAGCGAAATGGGGACGGACAAAATCCCAGACATCCGAAGGCTTGAGTGTCTCCATACGGGATCCCCAAAGGTCAGGAGCCTTTCCACAGGGCCGGCCCTTCATCCTGAGTCGCCTTTGACAGTCCTGGAGCCCGGCGAGGGCCCCCAGAGGCCGACAGTTGTGAAAGGTCTCCGCCTTTAGTTTCTCCAGGCGTTGGACGTCTGGACGGGTAATTACGACGACCGACGGCAGTTCCTGCTCATCTTAAACAGGCCTCGCTGCCGATGTCGCCGCGGACGCTGTCCACTTGAGACAGAAGGTCGCCTGGTCAACAGCGGCCGCTGTCGGTTCTGGACAGCATTTTCGGCGGTGGAGAAGCATCCCTTTAGGTAAACCACCCTTTAGTGAGAACGGCCTCGGACCGAAACCGACGGACCTATACCCGCAACAATGTCGGCCGCAACGCCCTCTCGCGAACCGAAAACGGTCAATTCGCTAATCGACGTGTCAGGGAAGGAGGTCTATTTACCTCCGACATCTGTTGGTTGGCATCGTGCCCACGTTTTCCGTGCCCGCTCTGGGCGTCCAAAGCCTGGAAGCGGGGGCTCGGGACCCCGGACCTTGCTAGATCGATCTGGTTCGGCAAGCGCATAAGAAAGATAGGGTCCAGGGCTCGCATAGGCTTCCCATAGCCATAAGAATGCGTTTTTGAAGCTCTGTGCCGGCCTCGCCCTTCACATGGCGTTGTTGTTGTTGCTGTTGTTGTTGGACTCTCATGTCTGACAAAATAAATGTTGTTGATCTCACCCCTTCTGGTCTGTGTTCTCCAAATTGAAGTGCCCCTCCTCCTGGGGCTCGCACCTGCAGCTTGATCAGGGATAGTTTTCCTGCTCAAGCTGTGGTGTTGGCCCCCGGTTTACAACAACAGCGGCTCCCGCTTGATACTTCCTCACCATGTATTCCCAAATCGCGCTCTCGCGCTGGACTTCTTCACAATTTATGTACGCATCGCGCTCTCGCGTGAGACTTCCTCACAATTTGTTCAGACGATGCGCCCTCGCTCTCGCTTTGGTCTTTCTCACGGTTTACTTGAGAATCGCGCTATCGCTCGAGACTTCCTCGCGATCCATGCGGGCCCCCGCTTCAGCAACCCGCCTGCTCGACCTGGTCGCCTGGGCCCGCCTTCCCGACCTGCCCGCTGTGGGTCTGCCCACCCGATCTGCCCGTCTGGTGTTACCACTTGCTCTATGTTATTTTCCCTCCTCCTGCTAAGTTCTCTCGTGCTCCATTCTTCTCCCTCCCCCTTCCACCCGTCCTCTGCTCCCCTGTTTGAGGGACTTCACTAAATGCCCGTGGCAAGTGAGGAAGATACACCCGCAAGGGGGTACGATCGAAGACGACAAGGGCGGGCACCGAGGGCTTTGGATAGACGTATTGATTGGCACGTGAACAGATTGGAGCGAACAGTCTTAAACGTGTTGTTGTATTGTTGTTGTTGCTGATGTTGTTGACTTCTCGTTATCAGAACTATTATTGTTGATCCCATCTGGGCCACATTGTGTTGCTTCAATCGAAAGTGCCCTTCCCAAGGCTCTGTTGGCAGGTCAGGAAGATATACCCCGACGGGGGTACGATCGAAAACGACGAGGGCGGGTACCGAGCGCTGGGGGTATACGTTTTGGATGGCAAGGGATCAAATGGGAGCTAACAATATTGAACTGATTGTTCTTATTGTTGTTGCCAATGTTGCTGCTGTTGTTGATGATGCTGTTGTTGTTGTTGCTTTTGCTGCTAATGTTGTTGTCGTTGTTGTTGTCGTTGCCGTTGTTGTTGTTGCTGTTGTTGTTGATGTTGGTGTTGTCGTTGTTGTTGATGTTGTTGTGATTGTTGCTGTTTATTGTTGATTGTGTCGTTGATGGTTGATGTTGTAGGTGGTGTTGTTGTTGCTACTCCTGTTGCTGGTGTTGCTGCAGTTGTTGGTGCTGTTGCTGTTGTTGCTGCTGGTGCTGTTATTAGCGTTGATGTTGTTGTTGAACATTATTAATTCTAAAGAATAATTATTGTTGGGCCCCCTGGTGCACGCCCCCCCCCCCGCGCCTAGGCCGCAGCCACATTTTCATCATTTTCGTGAGGAAGTCTCAGGTAAAACGATGTCATCCAGATCCGGTTGTTTTGTTGACGCCCGCTTTCCCTGCAAAAAACACTATAAAATGACATGTCTTGTTCTAACATAACCAAACTTCAAGAATCCTTTGAAAAAAATGACACGAAGTGCACACTCGCGCGCGCAAGATGAAATCCTTCCAAAACCTTAGTTTTCGTAGCGATTTTAACATAAAAACATGAAAAACCCAATGGTTTTTCAAAAAAAAGCTTCAAAAATTCATCTTGCGCGCTCTTGCGGATTTCTGAGGAAACCCAATATTTTTTCAACATTTCTGTCAAACGGGCTCTTGCGAGCAACTTGTTCACGTGCTTCGAACTTCTGCAACCACGGTTGCGCGCATGTCAGGGCCATCATCCCTGTCAAATAATACCATATTGGACACATTCGTTTTTTCTTCGCGCGCGCACGCCGTCGTCGTCGGCCGCGGGGCCCTGAATAGTAGCCACGGTCGTCCGCATGCCACGAAGTGAAGTGTCCGAACGTCATAGGGCGGGAAGCTGGGTGTGGGTGGTGGCGAAGAGTCGTTTGGAAATTTGGTAGAGCTTGAACCGGCCCCCCCACAAAGTGGGGGTATTGCCCGCCTCCTATGAAAACCCTGGCACTGGTGAGAACGGAGTGTCCCCAGTCTTAAATGATTGTTGTTGTTGTTGTTGTTGTTGTTGTTGTTGTTGTTGTTGTTATTGTTGCCCGCTCAGACCTGATGTTTTCCCACCAAAGCCACGCAGGGCACGTGCAACCCACTTACGGCGGGTTCGTGTCGTGCCGACTTCGGCGCTGGTTTCTGACACAGCGGGGATCGTTCAACCTTGAATGATCGGCCGCTTCCGAAACGTCAGATCGCTCAACATCGACCGAATCTGGGTCGCCGGAGGCGTTGGACCCTGAACGCGGGCGGCGGGGTCGCCGCCGGTCGACACGACGCGAACCTGCCGTACATGCTTGCTACGAGGTTCGGCCAGATCCAACCCACCTGAGCATCCACTCGGAACACTCGTCCCCTCAGCAACACCAGCGGTGATCTAAGTGGTCTGCGCCGCGATGTCTCACAAGCCGCCGCGATTTCTCTCACAGCGAGAGGAGGTGGGCGCTGGTCTTCTGGAGGCTTCCGAGATAGGGTCTCAATAAATAAGGGCGGAAGATCGCGCCGCATCGCCAACGCATCGCCGATGCATCGGATACGCCGGCGATGCATCGGCGCCGTCTGCAAGGACAACATCGGGATCCACATCGAGCCACATCGGAAATGTGTCGACGATGCGTCTCGATCTTCCGACCCCGTCTGCTACGGCCCCGTCTGAAAAGCCACTTAGGGCACGTGCAACTCACCTTCACGCGAGGACAGGCCATATAAAACCAACGTAGCCTCCACCTAGAACTCACCTACAGTAGGAGCTCGACCACAATAAACCTTCCAGAAGAAACCCAACCCTGAGACCTCAGGATACCCATTGATGTGTTGCATGGGGACGTCACCTTTTCCATCGCAGAACAATCGAAACCCAAGAAACGCAGGGCATATTGGTGACAAGCAAGGTGTTTCTTGGCATGGGTTTCCACCCCAGACATGCGACATCCGGATGTTTTCAGTACGGGGTCCGTGGAAGTCCCGACCCTTTCCCCGGGACCGGATTTTCATCCTGAGTCGTTCCTGGAAGGTCCCGAGGCCCGGCGAGGGCCCCCCGAGGTCGAAAACGGGCAAAAACCTCCCGCCATGATTTGTTTTACGACGCGATCACGTCTGGGACGTAGCATCCACGTAGAACTCCCCTTTCCTCCTCCACCTCCTCCTCCTACCCCCTCCCCCTCCCGCTCCTCCTCCTCCTCCTCCTCCTCCTCCTCCCCCTCTCTCCTCCTCCTCCTCCTCCTCCTCCTCCTCCTCCTCCTCCTCCTCCTCCTCCTCCTCTGGGGCTGCGCGGGGGGGCCCTGTGGAGGCCAGCTGGGTCTACCTGGGGGGCCTGTCCTGCGCGCCGCCCGAGGCCTTTTACGACCCCGCCTGCGCTCAGGAACGGTTGCGCAGCGTGCCACGGCGGTGGCCCCAGCGACACGCTGTGCCTTGCGAGCAGCTGGCGTGTCCCTCCGCTCCGCGGGGCGGCCCAGTCATCGGGCGTCTCGAAAGAACCGAGGCGGAGGTTTTTCGTCGTTTTCGGCCTCCTGGGGCCCTCGACGGACCTCGGGACCGTCAGGAAACGACGCGGGATGAAACCCCCCCGGCCCCGGGGAAGTGGCCGGGAGGCCGGGGGCCCGCGTCTCGAAAAAATCGAGACGTCGGATGTCTGGGGGGGGGGGGGGGCGGGGGGGGGGGGGGGGGGAACGGCTCGGAGCGTTGACGCTTGGGGACTGGGAGATGGCTGGCGCGTCGCGCCGAGGCGCGATGGGCCAGCACCCGTAGAGCGACGCGCAAGCCAAGCGACGCTGCCGACCAGACAAAAGCACCCCCTGAGCCCCACGCCCTTCTTAAGGACGCCCCTGGCTTCTGGCCGCAGCTCGGGCCTCCGGCGGCCGCTCGGGGCCATCCGGGCAGCCCCGGAGAGCTCTCCAGGAGGCGCGGGGTTGCTGGAACGCTCCGCGGGCCTGGAAGACCGCCGAAGGCCGACGAAGACGCTCCACACCTCGGACCTCGCTTCTTCCTCGAGCCCCTGCACCGCCAAGCTCGGGGATCTTCTGACCCGGGTCAATCCAGACCTGGGTCAGCCGGGCCTTGCAGGATCCTGCAGGATCCTGCAAGATCCTGCGCCCAGGCCTGGGTCTACGCGAGGGGCCTTGCAAGATCCTGCCGGATCCTGCGCCCAGGCCCTGCCCCTGCAGGATCCTGCAAGATCGGGCGCTCTGGCCGACCTCCGTTTGGATCGACCCCGTCTCAGGGCTCCCGCTGAGCCCGCGTCCCCGACCGCATCCTCCTCCGCGACCGGCGCCCCCCCCTTGATTTAAGGCGGCGCCTGTCCCCCTACAGGGGAATTTTCGACGAAAAATTAAAAATACCCCAACAAATAATCAAAAAATGCTCCAAAAATAGTCTGGGGACTATCTTGTAGTATCTTTTAACCTTTTCGGGGCATTTCTGGGGTTTCTTTTAATTGTTCGTCGAAAATCCCCCTGTAGGGGGACAGGCCCGACTTAACCCTTGATTCGAAGGCGGGGCCCCATCTCTTCGGGGCCTTGGACTGCGCCCCTCTGCGTCCCGCAATCGTCTGGTACTCTGAACACACCGAGCTTAAGGAGGAGGAGGGGGAGGAGGAGGAGGAGGAGGAGGAGGAGGAGGAGGAGGAGGAGGAAGCCCCCCCCACCCCCAGCACTCTCTCGACCGAAGCGTGCCGACCTGCGTCGGGCGACGCGCGAAGTCAGCTCGGACACCACCGCCTGCCCCGAAATCATGGCCCTCGCCTTGGCGCCGGCTTCGCGGCGTGTGCAACGCTGACGGACGAGGCTTAGGTCGGGCATGTCCTCCTGCAGGCGGATTTTGGACGAACCACAAAAAAGGCTTACAGCAAAACTAACGCATACTCGAAAACAGCTCAAACATCGCCCTCTGACTATGTTTGGATTTGTTTGATTGCTCCTCCTGTCGAGTTTTTGGTGAGTCGCTACTTTGTTGCGCGCGCGCGTCACCGCCCCCGCGCGCGCACGTGCGCCTCGCGCGCCTCGCCCGCAGCGGAGGCGCGCGCGGTGCCATCGGCGCGCGCGCATCTCCAGCGCTGGCGCGAGCCTTCCGGGTGCGCGGGCGCGGAACCAGCGACGACAAATCGCCCGACCAAGCCGCGTGACAACTTTGCCCCGTGGTCAACATGCCCTACGCACTCTTATGATGCGAGGGTCGTTTCCGCAACTCATGCTGCGCGTCTTCCAAATGCATGTGTCGTCGCCACTTCGATCTTGTCGCGGCTCTGCGCCACCGGTGGATATTGTCGTCCGTTTTTTCCTTGTTCGTCGCTGGAAGTCGTTGGTGTTGTTGCCTTTTGAATTTGTCGTCGGCCTTTCTTTTGGTCGTCAGCATCTTTTGTCGTCGACACATGTTTTTTTGTTGTCGAGTTCGTTTGTTTGTTTCGTCGTCTGTGTTTTCTGGTGCTCTTCACGATCAAATTCAGAAGTGAATTCGGGCTCTTCAACATGATGAGGGTAATTCAAGATCCGCCTTCCGTACCTTTCACGCTTCCCGCGTCCCCCTCACCCCCTCCGGAGTCGATGCCCAAGCGTTGCTCACCGAAGTTCGATTCTCTCGCCCACTCCTTTGAGACCGCGCACAGCCACCGGGGGCGGCTCAACACTGACATAGAAGGACAAACATTGACACAAACATAAACCTTTGGCGCTCCGCGCGGATTTTTGGGATCTGCGCTGGACCCCCCTCCCTGGCGCGCGGAGCGCGCCAGGAACGGCGCCGGAGGCGCCGGCGCCGCCAGGGGGGCCCCGCGCGGATCCAATAAATCCGCGCGGAGCGCCACAATTTTATGTTTATGCGTTTTTTTCCTCTTCGACCAACAGCGCTTGAGACGCGTGACAAGCGCAGCGGCTTCATTCGACAATTTCTGGTCGTTCGTCGTTCTGTGATTCCATGGTTAGGTCGGGCGTGTCCTCCTACAGGCTGACGTTGGATGAGGAATGGAAAGCGTCAAGAAATATTCGAAAACAGTCCAAATGATCACAAGATCGTCCCCAGACTATGTTTTGACTATTTTTGAATACTCCTCCTGACGAGAGACATGCCCGACTTAATCCTTTGGAGCAACTCCTCCTATAGGCTAATTCTGCACGAAAAATAGAAACAGTCAAGAAAGATCCGAAAATAGCCCACACGATCACAACATCGTCTCCAGACTATTTTTTGTATTTTTGGATACTCCTCCTGAAATTAGGAGGCAGCTACTGGGAGGTCTTCGTCGGAAACATTAAGGAGGATTAAGCCTCATTTGGGAGCTGCTACGCCGGAGTGGGCCTCGGACCAAGCAGGACTAAGCCGGATTAGGCGGCATTAAGCGGGATTAAATCGGATTGAGCGGAATCAAGCTGGATTAGGCCGGATTTCGGACCAGGGCGAAAACAGAAATTGACCTCCCAGGAGTTGCATCCGAACTGAACAGAATCGGGCGTTGGCAGAACTGGGTTTAGTGGAACCTGGTTTGGTGATTTGTACCGGGGCGCCCCCCCGCCCCATTTCCACTAACCAGAACTGCCGTCACCCGAAAAACACCAGTTACGGCAAACCTGGTTTGGTGAATCTGGCCAACTGAGGGGCCCCAGGGCCCTACCACTAACCGGGTCCCCTTGGCTGGGGTCCTGGCTATATACCCGAGAGACCCAGACATCCGACGTCTCGACTTTTTCGAGACACGGGCCCCGGACCTCCCGACCACTTCCCCAGGCCCGGTTTGTCGCCCCGAGCGGTTTTTTGACGGTCCCGAGGCCCGGCGAGGGCCCCGAGAAACCGAAAACGACGAAAAACCTCCGTCTTGTTTTTTTCAATACGTTGCTTTAGGGGCCCCAAGGCCCTACCACTACCGGGGTCCCCTTGCCCGGGGTCCTGGCTATACCCGAGAGAGAGACATGCCCGACCTCATCCTTTGGAACAGGATGAGGGGGGAGGAGGAGGAGGAGGAGGAGGAGGAGGAGGAGGAGGAGGAGGAGGAGGAGGAGGAGGTCCGCTTACCCGGGGTCCTGGCTATACCGAGGGAGACATGCCCGACCTCATCCTTTGGAACACGCGGTGGTCCTCCCGAGGCTCCGGCGCAGCGGCGGCCCGCCCCTTGCTCGGCGCGCGGCTGCCCGGCGCGCTGCCAGCGGGCTCGGGGTCCTCCTCGGTGGGCCGATGGTTACCACCACTGCTGCACCACAGGATGAGGAGGGAGGAGGAGGAGGAGGAGGAGGAGGAGGAGGAGGAGGAGGAGGAGGAGGAGGAGGAGGAGGAGGAGGGGAGGGGGAGGAGGAGGAGGAGGAGGAGGAGGAGGAGGAGGAGGAGGAGGAGGAGGACCTGACCTCCTCATCCTCCCTGTTCCCCTGGTCCTGCCTGTGGTGGCGGTGGAACATTGGCCCATGACTCCCGGCTGGGCGCGCGGCCCACCGGGTCCTCCCGGGCTTCCGTTAGCGGGGGGGCAAGGGACCCAGACCTCAACCCCCTTATCGGCGGCGAGCCCAGGGGTGGAAGGATCCTGCAAGATCCTGCAGGATCCTGCACCCAAACCCGGGTCAATGCGACCCTGGCCCTGCAGGATCCTGCAAGATCGGGCGCTCTTGCTGAACCCGTTTGCATTGACCCCCGTCTCAAGGCTTCCGATCTCAGAAGGCTTAGGCTTAGAAGTCCCTTGGCCTCCTAAGAAGCTTTCTGAGCTTCCCCCGGAGACGCAGAGGACTTCTCAGAAGCCGCGAGGGCTCCTGAGAATTTCCGCCGCCTTCTGGGAAGGCCTTCTCCTTCTCACCTCCCCCCCTGTCGCTCGCCGCCAATTTTCACCTCCCCCCCCTCTCGCTCGCCGCCGATCTTGAAAAACATGACGAAGTCGTTATGTGCGTCGCGGTCGGCCTCTGGGTGCCCTCCCCGGGCCCATTGGACCGTCAACCCAGAGGCTAAGGATAACAAAAAAAACAGGTCCTGGGGAACGTGTCGGGACCTCCGGGGGCACCGCATTGACATTCGCCTGACGAAGCAGCCAACCCTTTTGAGAAGCTTCCGGAGCCTTCCCCCCAAGCAGAGACAGCTCCTCAGAAGGCGGCGAGGGCTGCTGAGAAGTCCCGCCGCCTTCCGAGAAGGCCTTCTCCTTCTCGCTGTCCCCCCCTCGCTCGCCGCCGATCTTGGAAAACACGACGACGTTTGGGCTCGTGGCGTTCGGCCGCTGGGTGCCCTCCCCCAGGCCCAGTGGACCGTCAACCCAACGGCTGAGGATCAACACAAAGCAGGTCCTGGAAGGAGGAGGAGGAAGAGGAGGAGGAGGAGGAGGAGGAGGAGGAGGTGGAGGAGGAGGAGGGGGAGAAGGAGGAGGAGGAGGAGGAAGGAAAGGGTTGGAGCTTCCATGGGCCCCGTATTGCTTTTTCGCCTGGCGAAGAAAAAACATATTTTAAGCAAAGGGCGACTCTTCACAGGACGGCACACTGCACAAGTACACGACTGGGAGGGAGGACGACGTGCGAACGCACCCGCTGGAGCCCTCGGTGGAGCTCTTTGCGGGGCAGGACACGTGTGAGTGGTGTCTCGAAATGAGCGGGGCGACGCCATGCGAACGCACCCGCTGGGGGCAGGAAACCTGTAAGGTGTGCGTGTGCCGAAATTGGCGGGGCGACGCCATGCGAGGCACCCGATGGGAACCTCGGTGGAACTCCTTGGAGGCAGGAAGCGTGTGAGGGTTGTGCCGACATGGGCGGGCCAACGCCATGCGAACGCACCCACTGGGGCCCTCGGTGGAGCTCCCTGGGGGGGCAACTCCCCAGGAGGCAGGGAGCGCGTGAGGGGTCTGCCGGAATGGGCCAGGGCAGACAAAGGAGGAACAGGAGGGGCAAGAAGGGGAGGAGGGAGGAGGGAGGAGGGAGGAGGAGGAGGGAAGAGGAGGAAAAGGAGGAGGAGAAGGAGGAGGAGGAGGAGGAGGACGAGGAGGAGGAGGACGAGGAGGAGGAGAGGAGGAGGAGGAGGAGGAGGAGGAGGAGGAGATGCGCAGCGCTGCGGATTCAAAACGAGGACCAAGCACACTGGAAGGCTGGAACTAAAATAAACCCGACGCACGACGCTTGGCAACGGGGGTGGAGAAACCTGCACATCTCGTGAGCCTCTTCCTGTTCGGCCCGCGGTGGCAGGCCCGAGTATCGGTCAACCTATACGGTGGGGGGCACTGGATAAGGAAACCTTCGATAAAGAATCCAGGGTCTGGAGGCCAGTGTGAGGGGGCCCAGGGGCACACAAATAAATACACACAAACCCCAGGATTCCCAATATTTTCACATATTTTCTGGGTTATCTTTTTTTTCTGGGGAATCGACGATTAATTGTGTCTGTGTTGTTTCTCTCCTGACAGTGGAACTCCAATCGTGGATTGGCCATGGATATCACCACGGCGCTCGTCAGATAAGAAACCCTCCAGGGTCTGAAGCCTCCTGGGCACGTTCCTTAACGAGCGCCCCCACCGTGTCCTATACCCATCCCCACCAGGCCATGGCCCCCCCTTGTCCCACCACCCCACCACCACAGTTGTGGACAGGTTTCTCAAACATAAAACAGCCTCTACATCCCCATCTACGGCGTACAGTCAAGGCGATGACCCAAGGAACCCTAAATAAGGAACGAGGCCCCTTTTTTCCCATAAGTTCAACCTCGATTTCCCATCGAAAACATAAGGAAAACCTGAGGCAATCAATGAAACAATCAAGGAACACCGAGCCCCTCCCCAACGAAAAGGGTTCCTTCTTCAGCACCCCGACTGTAGTTGTGGACAGGTTTCTCAAACATAAAACAGCCTCTACATCCCAATCTAGGGCGCAGGTGGGCCTATGCATCGGTCAAGCGATGTGCAAGGTCAGGGGCTGCATAGGGCCCAATTGCAGGTTGGAGGCGGCCGGGGGGTCTGAGCTGCATGGGGCCCCAAAATGTCGACTAAGCAGGGGGGCGAAGCCAACTCTGCTCAAAATCTGTCCCTGGACCCCTCCCGGGGTTCTCGGGAGCGGCCAAGAGGTGGGTGTCCAAGAGGGGGTGTGTGCAAATCATGACCGGCGGCATGTGCGCGGCCCAGTGGGGGGGCCAGGGACGTAATGAAACAAGAGGAGACGCCATGAGATCTGCGGAAATATCATGGCCCCCGCCATGATATCCACCCCCCCCTAGTCATCACCCCACTCTTTGGCGCCCCCGAGGTTCAGATGGCGCAGATTCTCACCCGGGATTCATTTTTTGACGGGGCCCGTGCACGACCCCCGGAAGCCGAAAGACAAAAAACCTTCTTGAACCCAACGCCTCGAAACTGCCCCCTCTCACCTCCTTGCTGTGCGGAACCAGTGCCTGGCCACCTTTTGACCTCCTGCCAGCTCCAACTCTCCTGCAATCCAAAACATCCCGCTGCTCCAATTTTTTTGATTCATGGGCTCCGGATGTCTGGACCACTTCCCCAGGACCGGTTGTTCGCCCCGAATGATTTCTTGACGCTCCTGAGGCCTGGCGAGGGCCCCAGGAGGCCGAAATCTGCCCAAATCCGCCCGCTCAAATTTTCGTTGGAGCGTCGGATCTCTGGGATCCTCGCCCCCCCCCGCACTGATGGCCCCCCTGGTTTGAGCAGGGACCAACCGTCTCGGCATTCCTATAGTCCTACCACGAATTTTTTTAGAACCCAAAGCTGTTCGAACAACGAAAACAGTGCTCGCAGAACACAAAGCCGATGCGACAAAACGGGACAGTCCCAACCGGAAATGTTCTAACCACATCTCGTGGAAACCACAAGAGGCTCTTAGAATGTTGCTTGGTAGGGCTATATAAGGAAATGAACTCTATACACCGACGCTTTTCCCGACCCTGCGCTGAAATTCGCACAGGAACGCGGACTCTGGTGCATACGGGATCCCGGTGTATACATTTTCCGTTGCTTCCCCTGGAAAACGCTGGAGCAGCAGTACACACCACACCGCCCCGACGTCGCCCCTGACCCTTCAAAAAAGCCGTGGGATGGAAAAACAGCCCGCCAATCTGGTAATGTATATATGTTCCAGTTTGTGACCATAGGCGAGCCAGGATGCTCCGCCACTGCTGGAGGGAAGGCTTCTTAGGAGGGGGCTGCCTCTGAGAAGGCGCCGGCCTTACATGCATAGAGAAGGCCCGCGCCCTCTCAGAAGCAGGGGTGCTTCTAAGAAACCCTCCCCCCTCCCCCGACCCCCCTCTGCGCGTGGCTGAACCTCGGGCGAAGCCAGGACGACCACTTTGAAACGCGAAGTCAGATCCAACGCATTAAAAAAATCAGGGGCGGAGGTTTGTCGAAGTGTTGGGCCTCCAGGGGCCCTCTTCTCCTCCTCATCCTCCTCCTCCTCCTCTTTCCTCCTCCTCCTCCTCCTCCTCCTCCTCTTTCCTTCTCCTCCTCCTCTCTCCTCCTGCTCCTCCCGGTGCCGCCCGCGCGGTCCTCCGCTGCCCTGCCCGCGCCCGCCCGCCCGCCGGGCGCGGCGCCCGCCGCGTCGTGGGGCTCCCTGGGCCGCGGCCTGCGCGCTGCGGCCTTGGCCGGCCCCTCGCGGGACGCCAGAGAGACACACCCAGACCTCAGCGTGAAGTCGGGCGTGTTCCCCCCTACAAGGATATTGCCGACGAGAAAGAGAGAATACCCCGAACACATTCAAACAAATCCCCCAAAGACTACAAAAATAGCCCCTCGCGGGACGCCAGAGAGACACACCCAGACCTCAGCGTGAAGTCGGGCGTGTTCCCCCCTACAAGAATATTGCCGACGAGAAAGAGAGAATACCCCGAACATATTCAAACAAATCCCCCAAAGACTACAAAAATAGCCCCTCGCGGGACGCCAGAGAGATACACCCAGACCTCAGCGTGAAGTCGGGCGTGTCCCCCTTACAAGGATATTGTCGACGAAAAAGAGAGAATACCCCGAACATATTCAAACAAATCCCCCAAAGACTACAAAAATAGCCCCTCGCGGGACGCCAGAGAGACACACCCAGACCTCAGCGTGAAGTCGGGCGTGTCCCCCTTACAAGGATATTGTCGACGAAAAAGAGAGAATACCCCGAACAGATTCAAACAAATCCCCCAAAGACTACAAAAATAGCCCCTCGCAGGACGCCAGAGATACACGCCCAGACCTCAGCATTAAGTCGGGCGTGTCCCCCTACAGGGGTGGTTTTCGACGAAAAAGAAAGAATACCCCGAACATATGCAAAAGATGCCCCAAAGCACTCAAAAAATGATCCCCAGACTATTTTTGACAATTCTCGAATATTCCTCCTGTAGAGGGACAGGCCCGACTTAACCTCAGCGGCTCTTGGAGTTGCCCTTTGTTTTTGTCTGGCTCCCCAGAGATCCAGCGCATTGAGACAATCACGGCGGGGGTGTTTTGCCGTCTTCGGCCTCTCAGGGCCCTCGCCGAGCCTCGGGACCGTCAAAAAACGACTCGGGATGAACAACCGGTCCCGGGGAATGGGTCGAGACTTTCGGGGACCCCGCAATGAAAAAATCACGATATCGGATGTCTGGGTCCGACGTTTGTTTCACCGTTCCGTCGCCATCTATGTTTCTGGTTGTGGCTTGGCTCCAATCGCAGAGCCATGTTTCCTCCGGTTCAGCGAGCAGGTCATGCAATTCCGGAAACAATGGAAATGACGCTACCGAGGAACTCCCAGTCCGGCGGGCTCTCCGGGCGACAGGCGCTGAACAAACACGTACCGCATCGGTAAATACATGTGTCTGAATACATGTAAAAATGTGTATATATGTATGTATATGCACAAAGTGCTTGGGCCGCAAGTTGCCACTGAGTAGTGGATTGCAAAACGATCATGGCATACAACCGAAAGTAGGCTCAATCTAATTATCGTTTCAGAAATCCTGGCCAGCTTCCCTGAGGTTTCTTAACAACAAGCCTGGGCCAACTTCTGCGGCTAACGCAGGAGGGTCGACAATGCTCAAGAAGCTGGGCCAGTTTCCCGGCAAGCTGGTGATAAGAAACGCTGCCCCAGCTTCTCGGGAGGAGGCATCTTGATCAGATGATCGCCTGTCGAGGACGTGTTCCTGGTCCCAAAACGGTACTGGTCCCGATGTTCCTGCCCCCGATGTGTATGGAGCTCCAAAAGTGTATGTCTATGCACTGTATTATTCTGCTTCGAGTGCACTTGGCCCCCCTCCGACCTTTACGGGGACAGCAAGCGACCACAACCACATCGAGGACACACCCTGGGGAATGACTTGCGCATGCCAAGAATTGTCAGACAACCGAAGCCAGCTTCGTACTGGTTGTGGTCGATGTGGCGTCCAAGGACGGCCAAATCGACCACTGCCACAAACAAAGTGTTCATGTCGAGGTCGGTGGGTTCTCCCCCGAGGAACCCTCCCGAACAATCCACTCAATTGTCGTTGTGGTTCTTTGCCGTTCCCATAGTGGCCTCCTAGATGGGGTCCGTGCAGATGGGGTCGGAAAATTGGATCGCATCGCCGATGCATCGGCGATGCACGGGCGACGTTGGCGATGCGTCGGCGCCGCCGGCATGGAGGAAGTCGGGCTACACGTCGAGCTGCAGCGTCGATACATCGGCGATGCATCCGCCATGCGGCGCGATCCTCCGAACCCCAGACATGCGACGTCCTGATTTCTTCATGACGTCGACCACCAGAAATCTCGACCCACTCCCCGGGACGGGTTTCTCATCCCGAATCGCTTTTTTGACGGCCCCGGGGCCCGGCGAGGGCCCCCGGAGGCCGAAGCCTGAGAAAACCTCCGCCTTTTGTTTTTTTCAATGCGTTCGCTCTCTGGGCTCCGACCCCTCCGGGATGTCTACACAAGAAAAGGAGGAGGTGGAGGAGGAGGCGCAGGAGGAAGAGGGGGAGGAGGAGGGGGAGGAGGAGGGGGAGGAGGAGGAGGACTAGGAGGAGGAGGAGGAGGAGGTGGAGGGGAGGAGGAGGAGGAGGAGGAGGAGGAGGAGGAGGAGGAGGAGCAGGGAGAGAAGGAGGGGGAGGAGGAGAAGGAGGAGGAGGAGGAGGAGGAGAAGGAGGAGGTGGAGGAGGAGGAGGAGGAGGAGGAGGAGCAGGTGGAGGAGGAGGAGGATGGGGAGTTGGAGGAGGTGGAGGAGGAACAGGAGGAGGAGGAGGAGGAGCAGGAGGAGGAGGAGGTTGAGGAGGAGGAGGAGGAGGAGGAGGTGGAGAAGGAGGAGGTGGAGGAGGAGGAGGAGGATGTGGAGGAGGAGGAGGAGGGGGGTCTTTGCTCTTTGCCATGCCCGGAGCCTCGGGGGCCCGCTCCCTGGGCTGGGCCATGCGCCTCAGGCGGTCGAAGTCTGGACGCCGCGGGGCCGCCTCGGCCTCGGCCGGGGCCGCCTCTAGGCGACCAAGTGTGAACCCTACCCATAGGTCGGGCATGTCCCCCTACAGGCGGATTTTAGAGGAAAAAAAAAATACTCAAAACATATTCCAAAATAGTCAAAAATAAATCATAGAAACATCGTCCCCACACTATTTTTCACTATGTTTGAATATTCCTCCTGTAGAGGGACAGGCCCGACTTAGCTCTACCCCCACCCCCCACGATTTCTAAGGGAAGGTTGGGGTTCACTTCGCTCGATGCCTCCCGAACGAAGTGAACCCCCACCCCCCTTAGAAACCGTGGGGGGCAGAGGCACAGGTAGGGTTCACATGTGGTCACCGAGCCTCGGCGCCGGCGGCGGGCGGCCGGTCGCGCCGCCGGGCAAGCCGCTCGCAGGACGCGCGCTGCGCCCGGGCGTCGGTGGCGTCCGTGGACACCTCCTGTGCGGCAACTTGTGCTACTAGACATGATCGCGTCGGAAAAAACAAAAACAAAAGTGGAGTTGTTCTTGCTATTTTCTGCGACTTGAGGCCCTCGCCGGGCCTCGGAACCGTCAAAAAAGACTCAGGATAAAAAACTGGCCCCGGGAAAAGGGTCTGGATTTCTGGGGACGCCGCACTGAAGAAAATCAGAACGTCGCATGTCTGGGTTGGCGGCGCGCACAAGGGGGGGCTTAGGGGTTTAGGGGGTCTACGACGCTCCCGCTGCAGCGCTGGTCTCGTTTTGGGATTGGCGCCCTGCTCCCGTCGTTCAGGAATACAATTGGGCTGCTGCAGTAAGAAACGCGATATAAGGCACGAAGCCCCCGTTTGGCACCAGAAGCGCCTGGGTGCGCGAGGAAGGCTAAGGACAACCACGGAATGACCTAAGGAACAGCGACCCCCCTTCCAAACCCACAGCGGTCCTTATTTTCAGCGTCTTGACTGTAGTGCTCTCGCCCCAGCGCAGGCCTGGATGCGAGTGACACCATGTTGCTGTCGCCCTCCGCCTGCTTGGCGGCGCGCACAGGGGGGGGTAGGGGAAGGGTGCAGGCGTCTGAGGAGGAGGCTGCTGGTTAGACTGCGCCGGCCTTACATCTACAGACCAGGCCCATGCCTTCTAAAAAGCAAGGTTGTTTCCAGGAAGACTTCCCCCCTTCCCCGAACCCCCATCTGCGCTGAGGCTTCTAAGAAGGCGAGGGGGTTCTTAGAAGGCAGGGGGACTCTTAGAAGAGCCAGGGGGGTTCTGAGGAAGCTTCTTGGCAGCAGGGAGGGTTCTTAAGGAGCCCCTCGCTTCTGCGGCAACTCATGGGGGCCTCCCATACCATTTTGTTGGCTTTTGCGCATCGACGCTAGATGCGAATCGACGCGAATGAAGAAGAAACACGCGTAAACATAAACTTTTGACGCTCCGCGCAGATTTCCGCTCTGTGCCCCCCTCCCTGGCGCGCGGAGCGCGCCAGGGGCGGCGCCGGAGGCGCCGCAGGGGTGCTCCCAGCGCGGATCCAAGAAATCCGCGCGGAGCGCCAAAAGTTGATGTTTATATGTGTTCTTTCTTCGTCGAGCGAATCGACGCTCACTCGGCGCTATCTCATCACTCACCAGACGCTAATCGAGGCTGGCCCGCTCGAAAAATGTCAGGCCCCCGTGACTTGCTGCCGCGTGCGCCTGCAGGCTCAGCGCCCTGTGGCCCAGCGGGGCGATGGTGTCCCACTCCTCGCCGCCTGCTCGGGGGCGCACTGCACGTCGTTCATTTCTAATCGTGCTCATTTCTAATCGTGCTCGCTTCTACTTGTTCCTGGCCCCCTAGTGGCCAGGAAGAGGCCCAGGATAGAACAATTAGAAATGAAAGGATCTTCGCCCCCAAAACAATCAAAGCATTTTCGAACAATGAAATGAACAATGTGTACACTCGCGGATCTGGGCGCCGCCACTTTGCGTCTTCGCGCCGGGCGTTCTCGCCCAGCTGCGGGCCCCGGGGGCCAGCACAGCTCGAGGCTTGGAAATTTAGGGGCCCGCGGCCCTGTACCCTAAAAGTTAAACAGGGACCGACCGTCCCGGCATTCCTATAGTGCTAGCACGAAAGGCTCCTGGAACCCGAGCATGTTCGAATAACAAAACAATGTTCTTAGAAAATAAACCCGATGTGTACTTCTTGTTACATAAAAACAAAAACGATGTGTTTTCTTTGGGTTTTAACAAAAGACAGACTCCGCCAGAAATGTTCTACGAACATTTCGTGGAAACCACAGAAGGTTCTTAGAACATTGCCTATGGCGAACCAGGACTCTTCGCCACTGTTTGAAAAAAGGCTTTAGTATGGGAGGTCGCCGGCCATGCAGCCGGGGGTGGGAAGTTGTTGCACATTCTGCATCCTCGGCAAGAAACAAGCTTGCCGAAGGGGGGGGCAGCAATGCCTTAGACTGTCGGCCGCCGCGGGCAGAGAGGCCCTAGACCCTAAACCCTGTGACGTCGACCCCCAGAAGTCTGGAGCCCTCCCCCGGAACCGGTCCTCCATCCTGGATCGTCTTTTGACGGCCCCGAGGCCCGGGAAGGGCCCCCCCGAGGCGGAGAATGGCGAAAACCTCCCGTCACGATCTGTTCACAGCGCGAGGGCTTCTGGGCCGCAGGGCCGCGTGTCCCCGCTGTGGGCAGGTCGCGCCATCGGAGCACTGGGGCGGTGCCCCTGGGGCCAAGGTGCCCCCCCCCCCAGGACCTCTGAGAAGCTGCCCCCGCGGCCTGCCAAAGCACCTACGCCCAGGTATCGGCTACACGCAGGAGTGACCATGGGCAAGAGTGACCTTTGGTGCGCGGCTTAGCGGGGGCCGCCGCGGGGCCAAACACAGGCGCGCAAGCCGCCGCCAACGTCTCGCACTCGGCGAATTTCGGCGACTGGGGGGCCGCATTGGGCTCGCACCAAAGGTCACTCCGGCCAAGGGTCACTCTTACGTGTAGCCGAACAGGTAGGAGGGCCCCATGGCGGGCTCCAGGACGGAGCGACAGGAAGGCTGCG
>CAUYUJ010008025.1:417876-475376 GCA_963575745.1 Prorocentrum cordatum | reverse complement strand
GCCCGAAATGGGTACGGAAAGAATGGGCACTATGCCCAACAGCAAATGTTGTCCAAAACCAACAGCGGCCGCTGTTGGGCAGGCGGCCTTCTTTCTCGAACGGACACAGGCCGCGGCGGCGTGGACAGCGAGTCCTGTCCAAACTGAACCAGACATGCTGCTGGGCATTGTACCCGTTCTTTCCGTACCCATCTCCCAGACATCCGGCGTCTCGATTTTTTCGAGACACGGGCCCCGGACCTCCCGACCACTTCCCCAGGGCCGGTTTGTCGCCCCCGAGTCGCTTTTTGACGGCCCCGAGGCCCGGCGAGGGCCCCGAGAGGCCGAAAACGACGAAAAACCTCCGCCTCGATCTTCTCGAGACGCCCGACGTCTGGGCCTCGGGCGTCCCAGATATCGGACACCGCCTGCTCTCCGCCAGCGCCGGCAGCGTCCGCTGGCGGGGCAGCGCCCGGGCGGCCAGGGGCTGGCCCCCCGGCGCGGTGCCCGCGCGCCGGGCGCCCAAAGGCGCCGGGGCCGCGGGCGGGTCGCCGAGGAGGTAGCGGACCTCCCAGACCCCCTCGCGTCGTGAAAAAATCACGACGGAAGGTTTTTCGCTATTTTCGCCCTCCGGAGGTCCTCACCGGGCCGCGGGAGCGTCAAAAAACGACTCAGGATGAAAAACCGGTCCCGGGGAAAGGGTCCAGACCTTTGGGGGTCGACGTCATGAAAAAATCACGACGTCGGGGGTCTGACCTCCTGGCGCAGCTCGCTGATGCTGCCGGCGAGCTCCTCGAGGGGAAACCGTCAAGTGGGGCGTAGTCCCTCTGCAGGGGGGATGATCTTCAAAAGTAGTCACAGGGTGCTCCAAAAGAGTGACAGATTTCTACTGGGTACGATTTTTCGGGTAGCTGTTCCAGGGTCGATGATCTCGGGTCGGCATGGAGGCACAGCTCGCTGGTGCTGCTGGGCAGCTCCTCGACCGAGGCTCGAAGAGTTCGAGGATCGTTTCGTGGAGGTTCTAGGATCGAGGCTCGGATCGGCGTGGAGGTTCGAGGATATCGAGGCTCGGATCGACGTGGAGGTTCGAGGATCGAGGAGGCCGGTCGCTCAGGAGGTAGTGGACCTCCTGCCGCAGCTCGCTGATGCTGCTGGACAGCTCCTCGATCGAGGCTCGAGCTTCGACGCTCCGAACAAAAGTGAAGCGGCCAATTTGTCAGCCTCCGCTGGCCCTCGACGCGCCCCAGGGCCGTCATCAAAACGGCCTGGGACGGAACGCCAGGAGATCCCAGAATCGAATCGATAAGTCGGACCGGCGATCGACATGACTCGGATCGGCGGAAATCGGCAGCCGAGTCAAGAAAAGTCGAGTCGGCGGAAATCGGCAGGCTATTGGGCCTCCATTGAGACAACAGAGCCCAAATTGGAATCCCAAGCCGAATCGGGTCGGAATCGGAAGACATCGAAATCGAGTCGAATCGAATCGCAGGAGTCGAAATGAACCCCGAAAGGCTGGCCCTGGGGGAGGGATGAGGAGGAGGAGGAGGAGGAGGAGGACGAGGAGGAGAAGGAGGAGGAGGAGGAGGAACAGGAGGCGGAGGAGGAGGCGGAGGAGGAGGAGGAGAGATGGAGGAACAGGAGGAAGAGGGTGGAGAAGGGGAGAAGAAGGAGGAGGAGGGGGAGGAGAAGGGGGAGGAGGAGGAGGAGGAGGAGGAGGAGGCGGAGGGGAAGAGGAGGAGGAGGAGAAGGAGGAGGGTGGAGGAGGAGGAGGAGGAGGGAGGAGGAGGAGGAGGAGGAGGAGGAGGAGGAGGAGGAGGAGGAGGAGGAGAGGAGGAGGGGTGGAGGAGGAGGGGGAGGAGGAGATGGAGGAGAGGAGGAGGAGGAGGAGGAGGAGGAGGAGGACGAGGAGGAGGAGGGGGAGGAGAGATGGAGGAGGAGGAGGAGGAGGAGGAGGAGGAGGAGGAGGAGGAGGAGGAGGAGGAGATGGAGGAGGAGGAGGAGAACGGTACTGCCTTCCTTGCCGCTGCTCCAAGGGAATACCTGTCCTGCCTGCATGTTGCAGGAGGCGGAGCCCGTGGGGGCTGGCGGACTGACTGGCTCGCTTATCCTGTCCCCGAACTCCTGCCTCGGCTCGCGCGGGTGCGGCCGGGCAGTGCAGCTCCCCGCTCGAGGGCTTTGAGCTCTTCGGGGAGCGAGGATCGGACCGATCGAGGCTCGAGGCTGGAGGATCGAGGATCAGATCGATCGAGGCTCGAGGCTCGAGGATCGAGGATCAGATCGATCGAGGCTCGAGGCTCGAGGCCCGAGGCTTGAGGCCCCGCTCTTGGGTGGGGGCGAGGAGGTGCTGAACGATGTGTTTTGCGTTTTCGTTTTGTTGTCGTGTTCCCCTCGTGTTGTCTTCGCTGCGCCTTTGCTGCAAAACGAAGGCGAAACGAAAACAACCCACAAGATCACCAAAAGACCGTCCAGGTCGACCCCTGAGGTGCCGCAGGGATCGACCTGAACGGTGTGTTGTTCGTTTTCGTATTGTTTTCGTGTTCCCCTTGTGTTGTCTTCGTTCCGCCTTTGCTGCAAAACGAAGGCGAAACGAAAACGGCCCACGAGATCGCCAAAACACCGTCCAGGTCGACCCCTGAGGTGCCGATGCCGTTGCGCCGGGTTCATGGGGCGTCGGGCGCGCGGAAGACGCGCCGCCGCGACGAAAGCTTCGCGACGGAGGGCGTGTTTTAAGTGGGCCGTCTCCTCCTACTTGCGGAACAATCAAAACATAAGCAACAATGCTGAATAAGAATCACAAGATCGTCCCCATACTATTTGATTAATGCTATGTTTGAATATGCCCCCTGTAGCGGGACAGGCCCGACGTGAGGCTTGCTGGACGTCGTTCACCGGGCGGGGCGAACAATTGGGGGGCTGCAGAAGAGAGGCCCCCCAGGGCCCTTCAAGGAGCCTTTTGGGGCCTAGAAGGGTTCGCGAGGCGTCGGCGCGCGGAAACCGCGCCGCCGCGACGAAAACTTCGCGACGGAGGGCCTGTTGGATGTCGCTCACCGGGGGGCGATAAGTTGGGGGGCAGCGAGGGCTGCAGAAAAGGTGCCCTTTCAGGGCCCCTCGAGGAGTTTTTGGAGAGCCCAAGGGGGTTCGTGAGGCGTCGGCGCGCGGAAACCCTGAGAGCCTGGCGTCGCTTACAGAAGGGGCCCGACCACAAGAGACCTTCCACAGGAAACCCAACCCCGAGACCCCAGGACGTCCATTGATTTTTGGTGTGGGAGCGTCGCGCTTTCCTGGAGGCAAGCAGGGTGTTTCTTGGCATGGGCGCCCACTGTACTGGGGGGGGGGCGATAAGTGAGCGACGACTAACAGCGGGCCTTGCGCGAGAGGGCACTGCGACCTCACGCGGTGGCTCACGCGGGCCGCCGGCGCGGCACGCAACACTGGGGGCGAGGGCGCGTATACGCGCGACCTCACGCGGGCAGCTCACGCCGCAGAGGGCCCCCGTTTTCTTGCGTCGCTCCAGGGGGGGGGGGACGAGCAACCCAGACCCCCGACGTCATGATTTTCTCATGACGTCGACCCCAGAGGTCTGGAACCCTGCCCCGGGACCGGTTTTGCATCCTGGGTCGTTCTCTTACGGTCCCGAGGCCCGGGGAGGGCCCCCAGGGGCCGAAAATAGTAAAGAACCTTGCTTATTTTTGTCACGAAAATTCGCCGGCCCAACGGGCCAGAGGCGTGCTAAGATCTCCGGTAACTGGTTAACAATATTTCTAGTTCGCGCGCGCGGGGCGGCCCCTGGGGTCTCCCGGCGAAAAGAATCCCGACCGCAGCCCGAGCAGGTCTACTCAGAGATGGTTTTGAGGGCCTTTTTTTCGACACCCATCACGAGGATCGTGGCCTCCGAGGGGGGTGCACTCGACTACCCCGCCCCAAGAGGCTCCCAAGAGCCCCCCAAGAGGCCCAAGGGGGGCCCAAGACGCCGCCAAGGAGCCCCAAGAGACCCCCAAGAGGCCCCCAAGAGGCCCCTAGGAGGCCCCAAAGAGGCCCCCAAGAGGCTTCAAAGAGGCCCCATAGAGCGCTCGAGGGCCGGCGGAATGAGCGAAGCGATTAAATAATGGAAAAAATACTGAAAAACCTCCTGTCGCGATTTTTTCCATACCTCGAGGGGGTTGGAGGGGCGGCGAGGAATGGGCGGGGGGGGGGGGCGGAGCGAGGGCTGCAGGAGAGGAGCCCTCGAGGGCCCCTGTCGGGGCCCCAAGCAGGGGGCCCGCGAGGCGCCCGCGCGCGGATGCCCTGAGATCCTGGCCTCTGCGCTCGCGGCCGGACCCGGGGCGGAAGAACGTCCAAGAGCACGAGGCGGACCTGCGGGCAATACCGAAGGGGCCCTGGGACACACAGATAAACACACACAAACAAAAAGACTCCCCACATTTTCCCATCTTTTCTGGGTTTTTGTCTCCCCCCCCCCACTTCCCACATTTTCTTATATTTTCCGGGGAATCGACGATTCATTGTGTCTGTGTGTTCTTCCCCTCCTGAACTACCTGTATCAATATCCAGAGCGTCGTGGACTTGTTGTGAAGGGGTGCCGCAGGGCCGAGGCACACTGGATATGGGAAAACATCGAGCCTTCTGGGGCAAGATTTTTATCCACATCCAGTGCGCCTCCGGTTTCTGGAGGAGAGAGCCCAAAGCTCCAAGACGCACTGGATGTGGGTATAACTATTGCCCGCACGACCGCCTGCCAAGACACCCCAGACCAGAAGATGACTCGAGGACGCCCTGCCCCCAAGGTGCACAAGCACACCCAACAGGCACGAAGAGCATCAGGCCCAGACATCCAGCGTGTTGAAATTACCCTGGCGACGTACCCAACCCCTGCGCAAACGCGGGGCGCAAATAGTTTAGGACACTTTATAAAGGGGGCGATGACGGAACGAGGGTTACATATGTCTGCAGACGGAATTCGGGACACTCGCAGGACACTGGCTACAGGACAAGGACTAGATAAAGCTGATTAGTTACAATCCCTGAGCAACCCTAGCCACTTCGAAGGCGGGGATCTCAGATCGCAGCCCCCCAGGGATGGCGAGGTCTAATTTGGGTCCGCGCGTGGCGACACTGTGCTGGGTCCCCCAGCAGGCCTCGAAAGTGGCGACAGTTTCACAGATCGCAGCCCCCCAGGGATGGCGAGGTCTAACTTGAATCTGCGTGTGGCGTCACTGTGCTGGGCCCCCCAGCAGCCTTCGAAAGTGGCGACAGTTTCACAGATCGCAGCCCCCCAGGGATGGCGAGGTCTAATTTGAGTCCGCGGTGAGTACCCACTGTGCTGGGCCCCCCAGCAGCCTTCGAAAGTGGCGACAGTTTCACAGATCGCAGCCCCCCAGCTGGCACGCAGCGACGAGCGAGGTAAAAGGCAGGGGGGAAGAGAGGGGCGGGAAGGAAGGAAGAAAGGAGACGCGCGAGCAGTGCTCTATTCAAAACGAGAACCCAACGCAGGAGGGTTGGGAATAAAAAAAGGTATGGTCTATGGTTAGGTCGGGCGTGTCCACCTAAAGGCGGATTCGGGACGAGAAATTGAAAATATTCACAAGCATTCCCGAATAGCAAAACATTATATAAAAATCGTCCCCACACTATTTTCTTAACTATTCTTGAATACTCCTCCTGCAGAGGGGCATGCCCGACTTTAGTCTAAGGCTCTGGTCGTGATTGCTCTCTCGTCTCAACTTTTTCGAGCCGCCAGATCTCAAGGATAGGAAGGTTTTTTGACACCGCGTGGACCACTCATCCTTGAAGCGATCGCGACCCCGCTCATTCAAGGTGCAAGTCCGTCGGGTCCTGCGGCGATGCCGTGCCCCTCGGTGCGTCCCAGACCCCCGACGTCATGATTTGTCCATGACGCCGACCCCTAGAGATCTCGACCCCTTCCCCAGCACTGATTCTTCATCCTGCGTCGCTTCTTGACGGTCCCGGGGCCCGGCGAGGGCCCCGACGGGCCAAAGACTGGGAGAATCTTCCGTCTCGATTGGTTCAATGCGTTGGATCTCCGGGTCCGTGTCGTTCTACCCTGCGGAGTCCAGCCTGGAGCGCCTTCGCCGGCGTCGCCGGCGCGCCGTCGGCGCATTATGCACCCGACGTACTTTGAGTTAAGTCGGGCGAGTCCGCCTACAGGGGGATGTTCGACGAAAAATGAAAAATACTCAAACATTAGCCTGACGAAGGACCCAACCATATGTAGCTGCGAGTGCCGCATTGTGGGTACCGCTTTCGGTGGAGCTCCCTATGGGGAGCCGAAGCGTGCGAGGGGTGCGCCGAAATCGGTGGCGTGGACGCATGCGGACCCTGCCACTGGAGCCTTCGGTGGAGCTCCCTACGGGGCCACAAAGCGCTGTCCTGGGTGGCGGTGACGCCTGCGGACACTGCCACTAGAGCCTTCGGTGGAGCTCCCTATGGGGCCACGAAACGCTGTCCTGGGTGGCGGTGACGCATGCGGGCACTGCCTCTGGAGCCTTCGGTGGAGCTCCCTATGGGGCCACGAAACGCTGTCCTGGGTGGCGGTGACGCATGCGGGCACTGCCACTGGCTGGAGCCTTCGGTGGAGCTCCCTATGGGGCCACGAAGCGCTGTCTTGGGTGGCGGTGACGCCTGCGGACACTGCCACTGGAGCCTTCGGTGGAGCTCCCTATGGGGCCATCAAGCGCTGTCCTGGGTGTCGGTGACGCATGCGGACCCTGACACTGGAGCCTTCGGTGGAGCTCCCTATGGGGCCACAAAGCGCTGTCCTGGGTGGCGACGACGCACGCGGACCCTGCCACTGGAGCCATCTGTGGAGCTCCCAGGGGGGCCACGAAACGCTGTCCTGGGTGGCGGTGACGCATGCGGACACTGCCACTAGAGCCTTCGGCTCCATATGGGGCTATTAAGCGCTGTCCTGGGTGGCGGTGACGCACGCGGACACTGCCACTGGGGTCCTCGGTGGAGCTCCCTATGGGGCCGCGAAACGCTGTCCTGGGTGGCGGTGACCCATGCGGTCGCAGCCACTGGGGCATTCAATGGAGCTCCCTGTGGGGCCACGAACCGTGTGAGGGGTGTGCCGTACTGGGTGGCGGTGACGCATGCGGACGCAACCAATGGGTCTTCGGTGGAGCTCCCTATGGGGCCCCGAACCGTGTGAAGGGTGCCCCGTAACGGGTGGCGGTGACGCATGAGGACGCAACCACAGGGGCGTTCGGTGGAGCTCCCTGTGGGGCCACGAAACGTGTGAGAGGTGTGCCGAACTGGGTGCGGCGGGCGCAAGCGAACGCAGCCGCAAGGGCCTTCCGTGGGGCTCCTTGTGCGGCCACGCAACGTGTGAGGGGTGTCCCGTAATGGTTGCGGCGGGCGCATGTGAGCGCAGCCACTGGGGCCTTCGGTGGGGCTCCCTGTGGGGCCACGAATCGTGTGAGAGGTGTGCCGAACTGGGTGCGGAGGGCGCATGCGAACGCAGCCACTGGGGCCTTCGGTTGAGCTCCCGATGAGGCCACGAAGCGTGTGAGGATTGTACCGAAGCGGGTGCGGTGGGCGCATGCGAACGCAGCCATTGGGGCCTTCGGTCGAGCTCCATGTGGGGCCATGAAACGTGTGAGGGGTGTGCCGCAATGTGAGGCGGTGACGCATGCGAACGCAACCACTGGGACCTTCGGTGGGGCTCCCCATGGGGACATGAACCATGTGAGGGGTGTGCCGAACTGATGGTGATGGTGATGATAATGACGATGATGATGGTGACGGTGATGCTGATGATGGGGATGCTGACGATGGGGAGAGGGGGGGGGGGCAGCGGGAGGAAGGACGCGGGCGCTGTCTGTTCAAAGCGAGGACCCAACACCACAGGATGGTTGGGAAATATTCAAACATGATCAAAGAATGCTCAGGCAATGATCCCCAGACTATTGTTGGACTATGTTTGAATATACTTCCTGTAGACGGACCCACCAGCAGCCCTCGAAAGTGGCGACGGTTTCGCAGATCGCAGCCCCCCAGGCACGGCGAAGAGAGGGCAGGAGTAGGCGGGAGGCGGGAGGAGGAGGACGCGACCACACCCCTGGATTCAAAACGAATACCCTTCCAAGGAGGGCTGGGAAATACTCAGACAGTGATCTCCAGACTATTGTTAGACTATTTTGGGATATACCTCCTGTATAGAGCAGGACCGATGTTTAAACTGTGAGGGCTGGCGAGGACTCCGGGGCGCCTGCGGCCGTGGCGACGGGGGGGAGGGGGCTCGAGCAGGAGATCGGTTGCAGAATCCAGGTGTGCTTAAGTCGGGCGTGTCTCCCTTACAGGGGGATTTTCGACGAACAACAAATAATACCCAAAACATACCCCAAAAAGGTCTTAAGAGATGCAAAGAATAGTCCCCATACTTTTTTATATTATTTTTGAATATTCCCCCTGTAGAGGGACAGGCCCGACCTAAACATATGCGCATTTGTTTTGGATTCGACCTACCATCCATTTTCTGAAGTAAAAGACATTTATGTATAGTCGATCTCCTACACGATGGGCAACAGCATCGGTTCAGCGGGGGCCCGACCACAAGGAAAACCTTCCACAGGAAACCCGACCCCGAGACCCCAGGACGTCCATGGATTTTTGTGGTGTGGGAACGTCACGCTGTCCACAGCAAAACCATCGGAACCAAAAAAACCCAGGGCACCCTGGAGGCACGCAGGGTGTTTCTTGGCATGGGCCCCCACTGTGTCTGCTTCTCCTCCGACCCCGCTCGTTCGAGGTGCAAGTCCGTCGGGTCCTGCGGAGTTGCCGTGCCCCACGGTGCGTCTCAGACTCCCGACGTCATGGTTTCTTCATGACGTCGACCCCCGAGGCCTCGACCCCTTTCCCGGGACCGGTTTTCATCCTGAGTCGTTGTTTGACGGTCCCGGGGCCCGGCGAAGGCCCCGAGAGGCCAAAAACTGCGGCAAACTTCCGTCTTGATTGGTTCAATGCGTTGGATCTCTGGATGTCTGGCTCCTCCGACCTTTCTGGCTTCCCAGCGATCCTCGCGCGAGAGCTCCTCCCTGCAGCAGCGGCTGATGGCGTCGCTCATGCCCTCCCATGGCAGCCGCCCCGGCGAAGAACCTGATGAGCAACGACAGGGGGGAGGCACTGGCTCGGGGGAGGGAGGAGGGGAGGAGGAGTGAGGGGTGAGGGGGAGAGGGTAGGAGGAGGAGGAGGTGGAGGAGGAGGAGGAGGAGGAGAAGGAGGAGGAGGAGGAGGCGGAGGAGGAGGGGGAGGAGGAGGAGGAGGAGGAGGAGGAGGAGGAGGAGGAGAGGAGGAGTAGGAGGAGTAGGAGGAGAAGGAGGAGGAGGAGGAGGGGGAGGAGGAGGAGGAGGGGGAGGAGGAGGAGGAGGAGGAGGAGGAGGAGGAGGAGGAGGTGGACGAGGAGGAGGAGGAGGAGGAGGAGGAGGAGAAGGAGGGGGGAGGAGGAAAGGGGGCAAGCATCGACCTGGAACTGGCGACACATCGCCGATAGATCGGCGATGCCCCATCGATGACGAGTCCGCGATGCCCCATCGATGACGAGTCCGCACTCGATGAGTGGGCGACTTGGGGGGACAGGCTCGAGCCTGCCCCCCCATACCACAGGGGTCGAACACGGGGACCGTGACCGGGACTGAACGCTGAGACGTCGGTGTCGATCTTGGCCACCGTCCATCTTTGTCACCGTCAACTCACGGATCGTCCTCGCGAATCGCCGACGGCTGGCATGGAGCATAACCCGGATCGGCGTCGACAGGACCCCGCGACATCTTCCCTCGACTGACCCCGACTCCCGACGTCATGACATTTTCACGGCGTGGACCCCCCAAGGTCTGGACTCCTTCCCCGGGACCAGTCTCTCATCCCGAGCCGTGTGGCGGCCCAGGGGCCGGGCAAGGGCCTCCCCGAGGCCGAAAACTGCCCAAAACCGTCCGTCGTGACTGTCGATCTTTGGCGGCCCGTGGGCCCGGCAAGGGCCCCCGGGCCCCCCGAGGCCGGAAACTGCCAAAAACCGTCCGTCGCGAGTGCTGCACGACCCGAGGGGGTCTGGGAACGGTGCCCCTGAGAGAATTCGGGCCGTAGCTCGGCTCTCCGGAACGCCCTCGGCGAGGCGCAGCTGCTGGAGAGCACGCCGAGGCTGGAGAGCCGCCGAGAACGGGCGAAACCGCCAGAGCGCCTCGAACATCGAACATCCCGGCGTTGCCCCTGAGGTAGGCGGCGAGCTCGGGGGGAAGTGAGAAGAGGCGGGCCTCCTCAGACGGCTCGGAAGTGGCCCAGCCTCCTGAGAAGTTTCACGTAAGCCTTCCCCGAAGACGCAGCAAACTCCTCAGAAGGCCGCGAGGGCTTCTGAGAGGTCCCGCCGCCTTCTGAGAAGGCCCTCTCCTTCTCACTTCCCCCCCTCGCTCGCCGATGAATTTAGTTCTCGGGTCATAACCCAAGTCTCCGGCGGCCGTTCGGGACGATCCAAGCACCTCCAGAACGCCCTCGGCGAGGCGCAGCTGCTGGCAAGCATCCCGAGGCTAGAAAACCGCCGAGAACCGAGGAGATCGTCCAAAAACCTCAAACCTCGAACCCGAAACTTTCCCCCCGGGGGCCCTCCCCACCCTCCTCGTCCGAACATCGACGACGACGACGACGACGACGACGACGACGACGACGACGACGACGACGGCGGCGGCGACGACGGCGACGACGACGACGGCGACGACGACGACGGCGACGACGGCGATGAGAGCCGTCGCCCCCGCCGCCGAGGCCCTCCCACGGCAGCCGGCCCAGCGGGCTGACGTCCCTCCCTCGGCCGGGCGAGCCTTCGCCCTCCCGCGGCAGCGGGCTCCGCGGGCTGTCCCCCTCCACGGGCCCGGGGCCCCCGCGCGCCGGGAGGAGAATCTCGCGAACGCAGGGCCTGTTGGGCGTCGCTCAGGAGGAGGAGGAGGAGGAGGAGGAGGAGGAGGCGGCGGAGGAGGAGGAGGAGGAGGCGGAGGAGGAGGAGGAGGAGGAAGGGAAGGCCCGGCTCGAAGCGGGCTGGATGGGCCGGCGGCTACTGGGCGTTCGCTCTCGCAACGCCCCTCTCGTTCATTCTCAGACGTCCGGAGTCTTGATTGTTTCAGGGCGGTGTCCCTGGGAAGGCGCTGGGGCGTCGATGGATGGGGGGGGGCGTTCACTGAGGGGGGCAGGAGGGTGCCATCTTCGGGCCCCTGAAGGCCCCCTCTTGGGCCTTCAAGGGTCCCTGTCAGGGGCCCTGGAGGGCCCCTTCTCTGTAGCCCTCGCTGCGCCCCCCCCCCCCCGCAATTCACCGCCCCCCGTTGCGCGACGCCCGAGCTTGTGGCCATGCGTTGGGGCCCAGGGCGCCCTCGCCGGGCCTCGGGCCGTCAAGCAATGGCTTGACGGCCCCGAGGGGAGGAGGAGGAGAGGAGGAGGAGGAGGAGGAGGAGGAGGAGGAGAGGGGGAGGAGGGGGAGGAGGAGGAGGAGGAGGAGGAGGAGGTGGAGGAGGAGGAGGGGAGGAGGGGAGGAGGAGGAGGAGGAGGAGGTGGAGGGGGAGGAGGAGGAGGAGGAGGGTGTAGGAGGAGGGGGAGGAGGAGGAGGAGGAGGAGAGAAGGAGGAGGAGAGGAGGAGGAGGAGGAGGAGGGGAGGAGGGGGAGGAGGAGGAGGAGGAGGAGGGAGGAGGAGGAGGAGGAGGAGGAGGAGGAGGGGGGAGGGGGAGGAAGGAGGAGGAGGAGGAGGGAGGAGGAGGAGGAGGAGAGGGAGGAGGGGGAGGAGGGAGGAGGAGTGGAGGAGGAGGAGGAGGAGGAGGGAGGTGTGGTCGCTACTTTGGTGGGATGCTCTGCTTGTATCGCCGCGGGGGGGGGGGGGGGCCAAGCGGATAGGCCCTGAGATCCTGGCGTCTCATTTCTTCGAGCCGAGCGTTTTTGCCTCTGTTCGGGCGCCTGGACCCCCCCAGATCGATCCGGCTCGAGAACATGACGCAGAAAGCTGGGGTCTGGTGTTCCGGTCGTGATGCGTCTTGTGATGTTTCATGTTGTCGTTGGCGTGGGACCTCAGGGAGGGAGGTTCCGAGTGGATACAGGGCCTGGGTACATCTGGCCTGACCTTGCATCTACATGTGTTACACATGAAGTGGCTTATGGGGACCCTTAGCCCAGATGCTCACCCCCCTATGCCCTAAGCCGCTCAGGGCACTTGTAGCCCACCTATGAGCTAGATGAGGCCAGTTACAACCCACCTTCTTCTTAGAAACCCTCCCCCCCCCCCGTGGTGACCCAAGTGGGGGGCCCTTGCTGGGCGCGGGAACCACCAGAAAACGACTCGGGATGAAAAACTCAAGCAAGCAAGATGGCCATGCATCCAGAGGGACGCGTGGACTGGTCGGCAAGGACACTCCTGCCATGACTCGCTGCGACTAGCTTCTGGCCGACAACAATCCACATGATACCATAATCGGCGCCACAACGGGCTGGACTAAACAGCCCAAGAGGAGGAGGAGGAGGAGGAGGAGGAGGAGGAGGAGCAGCAGGAGGACTCCAAATCGCTCGGACGTCAATTCCCCTTGCATGTTTCAGTTTCGCGCACTTATCTGTCGCCAGATGATCCAGGCCACTCCTCGATGATTCTCGCCGACAAAACAAGCACACGCCCGAGTGATGCCAAGAGGAGGATGATGAGACAGAGGAGAAGATAGAGGAGGAGGAGGAGGAGGAGGAAGAGGAGGAGGAGGAGGAGGAGGAGGAGGAGGAGGTTGGAGAAGGAGGAGAAGGAGTTTGTGGAAGAGAGGAGGAGTGAGGAGAAGAGGAGGAGGAGGAGGAAGAGGAGGAGGAGGCGTTGGAGGAGGAGTTGGGAGGAGGAGGAGGAGGAGGAGGAGGAGGAGGAGGGAGGAGGAGGGAGAGGAGGAGGAGGAGGGAGGAGGAGGAGGGAGGAGGGTCGAGAAGGAGGCGTTGGAGGAGGAGTTGGAGGAGGAGGAGGAGGAGGACGAGGAGGAGGAGTTGAGGAGGAGGAGGAGGAGGAGGAGGAGGAGGAGGAGGAAGGGGGAGGAGAAATTGGAGGAGGAGGAGGTATTGGAGGAGGAGGAAAGTGGAGGAGGAAGAGGAGGAGGAGGAGGAGGAGGAGGAGGAGGAGGAGGAGGTGAAAAGCTGGTCCCAGGAAAAATGTTGAGACCTCCCCAGACATCCGACGTCTCGATACTTTCGAGACACGGCCCCCCGACCTCCCGACCTCTTTCCCGGGACGGGTTGTTCACCCCGAGTCCTTTTTTGACGGTCCCGAGGCCTGGCGAGGGCCCCGAGAGGCAGAAAACGAAAAAGAAACCTCCGCCTCGATTTCGTTCGAGACGCCCGATGTCTGGGCCTGGGGGGCCATCGCTGCAACACAGCATCACGGCGTCGGGGGTCCCCGGTTCTGGCGCCCCAGCCGCGCGCGCGCGCGCCAGCGCGACGGGAGGCCGCGCCGCGGGCGGGGGGGGGGCGCCTCGGAGCCAAAGTGGCTGCCTAGGGCGAGGGGAAGCCCAGCCCGCCCTTCTTTGAAGGGGCTCAGGGGCACACACGCATATACATACATATACATATATATATACATATATATATATATATATATATATAAATGCATATATATATATATATATATACATACATACATACATACATACATACATACATACATACATACATACATACATACATACATACATACATACATACATACATACATACATACATACATACATACATACATACATACATTCATACATACATACATACATACATACATACATACATACATACATACATCGACATATGTATATATACGTGTAGCTTATACCTACACGCATCCCAGGATTCCCAATAGTTGCTCATATTTTCTGGAGTTTCGACTCCCACCCACCCCCTTTCACACGATTTCCCATACTGCCCTGGGAATCGACGATGAATAGTCTGTGTGTGTGTTTGTGTCTGTGTGTGTCTTTGTGTGTGTGTGTGTGCGTGTGTGTCTGTCTGTCTGTCTGTGTGTGTCTGTGTGCTTCCCCTCCTGAACCGTCTTGCGCTGCGAGCAAGCCAGCAAGAGCCATGCACAAGAAGAGAACACACCAAGAAACATCGGCGCCCAGAGCGGGGGGGGGCGGGCACACCTCGAGCAGGTGATGGACTACAGAACCGATCTACTCCAGCATCGGAATGCCCGCCGAATCTACGAGAAGTGCGCGGCGCCCTCGTAGACTCACGAACATTCTGCGCATTCATTTGGCACAGGCCCGATGGAGAAATCAATGCTGGGGCACATCCATGTTGCAGTCGATGCCCCTTGTCGAACACCAGGCCCCGGAAGCGTCGGCCACCCGCCCAGCCCCCGCTGACAGCGGGAGAGGCTGGCGCGAACGGTGGAAGCCGCGCCCTGACGGCGCACTGGCAGACGCACAGCGGGCCCGTGGCATGAGGATGCGCGATAAGGTTGCCAGGGCCTCGGGCGCCCATTGTCGAAGCTTTTCGAGCGGGCCGCGGCCACCGAAAGTGTCCAAGAGCCTGCTGCCGCGGACAGGCCTGCCTTCCCTGGGGGTCTTCTCGCCGGACGCGCCCCCGTGCCCTCGCAGCCGCAGCGGCCGCCTCGGCGGGCCCGGAGCCGCTGCCGCGGCGCCCGGGCGCCGGCCGTGGCGGGAGGAGGACCGCCTGCCGCGGAGCAGCGCTGCAGGCAAGGGGGGTGCCCCGCGGGGGGCTTCTCCCCGGACGCGCCCTCGGCCACCAAAAGGGCTCGGGCTTCGGAGTGGGCGACCTTTGGGCGCCCGAGTTATCCGGGGTAACTCAGGTCCGGGGTAACTCGGGTTCGGATTCCCGAAAAAACGAACCCGAGTTAGCCCTGACCCGAGTTACCCCTGATGATTCGGGGCTCTGGGCGCCCGAGTTATCCGGGGTAACTCGGGTCCGGGGTAACTCGGGTTCGGATTCCCGGAAAAACGAACCCGAGTTATCCCTGACCCGAGTTACCCCTGATGATTCGGGGCTCTGAGAGCTGGTGGTCAGTGCGATGGTGGCTATTGCTTGCTGCCGGCGTGCGCAGATATCGGAGGCCTGGAGACGAGCACCAGCACCAACACGCGGGGGGTGCCTCCACAGGGGGAAGGTGGCCCTAGATGTCGGGGTTGGTGGTGATGTGTTGGTCACCCTGGAAGCCAGAAGATCACCACCATCGCCGAGATCAGGAACTTCTTCCCTCGATAGAGGTACACCGCCGACATTGGTTTTGATGTCAACCTCTAGGCCTGCGCAGATAGAGACGACCCAGACAAGCCTGACCACCACTTCCGCGGAGCGCGTGGTGGTTGGCCGGCTGGCTCTGCAGGCGCTCCGCCCAGGTGACGCCCGCCCCGCGAGCCACCATCTGGGATTACACAATGATGGCTTGCAACTTGGCATCTTGATGATTCGGACTGGTTTTGCATTACAAGACAAGACAAGACAAGACGCGCACCATCGGCCCGGAGGCCGTCCCGAGACGGGCGGCGCGGGGGCGCCTCGGCGCCTTCAGTTCTTGAAGATCATGAATTTCTCGGTCGTCTCCAACCAGCGCTTGAAAGGCCGGCCCGGTCGCCGAACGGGCGGTCAGGATTCCAGTCGAAGGCAAAACGTGCCCAAGGATTGGTTTTGCACTCCAGCGCAACCGCCAACGCCCCAGCCACCAGATCGGAGATTGATCGGGCTGCAACGCCGCTTGCGGCAGCGTGCGGCTCCGTCTTCGCCCGCGGCAGCTTGCCGAACAGCGACGGCGCGTGCTGCTGGCAAGTCCCGCCCTCCTCGCGGCCTGTGAGAGTGGCAGTTATGTCGGGCTCCACCTCCACATCCCGCATATCGCTGGCCAGCGGCAACACATTGTGTACCCGTTTGCCGTTTCTGCACGCGCTGACCCTGGCGCTGTGGCGGACTGGACTGGTGTGCCCGTGGAGCAAATCCACCAGCATAGCTAGGCCGGGTGATCGCAAATCGGTCCTTGTGAAACATTCCGTGGAAGCGTGCTGTGCTGAGAAGTGGGAAACCGTTGCGAGCGGGAGAAGGAAGACCACTTCAAGCCCAAGACGCGTCGACGATGTTGCAATCAGCCCACCCTCCAAGGTCCCTCTCCGTACGCAGGTCTTGTCAAGAATGTCTGTTCACTGCGGGAAGTGCCCCGCTGGAAGACAAGAGTCTGAGAATCCTCAAGCGTACCACAGCACAATTCCAGGACTTCAACGCCGCCAATGAAGGTCACTGCTGCGTCCTGCAAAACCCCGAGTCGTGCCACATGTTGAAACGGAACCACCTTCCTTCCGCCAAGCCCTTGCACAACTTTTGAAACGACAGTGCGCGGCGCCAAGGCGAGAACCAGCTTCAAACAACGGCCCGCCATCCGTGCGTGAAGCGGTTGCAGATTCGGAGCTTCAGGATGATGAGCGGCGAGGAAGGCGCTAGCGAAACGCCCAGCCTGCCCTACCGACACGTCGCGGGGTGCGACAGGGAGGAGTGGCTTAGAAGGACATGGGATGGGGGAGCAGGAGGAGGAGGAGGAGGAGGAGGAGGAGGAGGTTGAGGACACGAAAACATGTAGATGTTGTCGACTTTCGTCTCTCGAGGGTCCCCCGCGGACAGGCTGGGGGCATCGTGGGGCCACATATGCCCTTTCTGGGGCCTCCTGGGCCCCTCCAGGGCGGGATCCGTCAGCATCGAATCGGGGAATCGGATCGAATCGAAATGTGCCGGAGCCGACATCGAATCGGACAGGCTGCGCCATGATGCGCACCCAAGGGAGCAGAAAGAGACATAAACATAAAAACTCTGAGGTCCGCGCGGATTTCTCGGATCGGCGCTGGGCCCCCCCCCCCGGCGGCGCGCTCCTCGCGCCAGGGAGGGGGATCCAGCACCGATCCGAGAAATCCGCGCGGACCTCCGAGTCTTTATGTTTATGTCACTTCTCGTTCCTCTAACACCAGCATCATAGAAGCATCGGGCAGCATCGATTCGTCGGAATACAGTGGGGGCTCGGCCACAAGAAACCTCCGCAGGAAACCCAACCCTGAAATCCGCGATCTGTTCAGTGAAAATCCACATGGGTCGATCGCAAATCGTCAAGATCTGATTGGGATCCCATCGAAATCCAAGAAACCCAGGGCACCCTGGCAAAATCCAACTGGTTTCTTGGCACGCGCCCCCACTGTACCCGGATCGAACTCGGATCGGGCCGGCCGCAATGGGCATCGAGTCGCATCGATCGGATCGAAGTGGACCCTGTCCGGAGAGCCTCTGCATGGTGAGTCCTCGGAGCCTCCTGGACGGCTCGCGTGAGCCACTTGCGGGCCGCTCGGGCCGTCCTCCGGCTCTCTGGGGAGCTCCCGAGGGCTCCTGGGGATCGGTCGACGGCGAGGCCGCTGCCATGCACTGCTTATGCCTCTTTTCGCGCGCGCTGCGGCTGGTATGGCAGTACGGCTGGCACTTAGTGGGCCCTGCAAACGACAGGGCCGTATTTTGTTACCGGTTCCGTTTTACCGTTTTTGTGCTGGTTCCGACGCCGTTTTTTTACCGGTTCCGTCGCCGTTTCTTGACCGGTTCTGGCTCCGGTTCCAATCCTGGAGCCGTTTTCTTGCCGTTTCCGGTCGCCGTTTCCTTGCCGTTTCCATTTTCAAGGGACATTTTTTGGGGAAACGGTGAGAAAACGGCCCTGCCGTTTCCGGGGCCCACAAAGGGCTGGCATCGGGCTCCAGCTTCGCCTCCCACACAAGCCGCACGCCGATGAGCGGCGACGGCACATGCCACCTCCGCTCGCCACTCCCGCACGCGCTGAGCTTGGCGCCGTAGCAGCCCATCGGGAGCGGCCAAGAGGGGGGTGTCCACGAGGGGGTGGTGCAAACCATGACCCGCGGCATGTGCGCGGCGCCCAGCGGGGGGGCCAGGAACGCAATGGAATGAGAAGAGGCGCCATGAAATCTGGGGAACGATCATCAGGGGAACAAGAAGTCACATAAATATAAAAACTCGGAGGTCCGCGCGGATTTCTCGGATCGGCGCTGGACCTCCCTCCCTGGCGCGCGGAGCGCGCCAGGGGCGGCGCCGGAGGCGCTGACGGGGGGGCCCCAGCGCCGATTCGAGAAATCCGCGCGGACCTCCGAGTTGTTACGTTTATGCCACTTCTTGTTCCCCTAGCCATGGCCCACGCCATGATATCCCCCCCCCCTAGTCTTAAGTCGGGCGTGTCCCCCTACAGGCGGATTTGCGACGAACATTTTTTTTTTAACATGCCAAAATGGTGAAAAAATACTCCAAAAATCCTCCCCAGACTATTTTTGGATTATTTTTTGAATTTTTTGGGGGGCATCTCTTCTTTCTCGTCGAAAACCCCCTGTAGGGGGGCAGGCCCGACCTAACCCTAGTGACCACCCCCTCTCTGCCGCCCCCGGGACCAAGGTGTGGACGTTCGCACTGACCTGCTCCACCCGCGGGCGGGAGCGCACGGAGGGCGCGCCCAGAGCGGCTGGAGACGCGCACCCTCCTCCGAGGGCCTGGGGCGCACGGCTCTCTCGGGCGGGCCGGCGCGGAGTTCACCTGCAGCGGCTTGGGACCACCTGGTGTTGATGGGCACGCTTTCCACCACCACCATCACCATGAGCTGGAGGGGGAGGGGGTCTTCCTCCTCCTCCTCAACTCCTCCTCCTCCCGCCCCACCTCCTCCGCCTCATCTCCGACAAGCCTCCTCCTCCTCCGCCTCCTCCTCCTCCCTCCTCCTCTCCTCAATCCTCCCTCCTCAATCCCTCCTCTCCTCCTCCTCCTCCCCTCCTCCTCCTCCTCCTCCTCCTCCCTCCTCCTCCCCCCCTCCTCCTCCCCTCCCCCCCCCTCCCCCTCCTACCTCCTCCCCCTCCTGGCGGTCCTCCTCCTCCTCCTCCTCCTCCCCCTCCTCCTCCTCCCCCTCCAACTTCTGGCGGTGGTGGTGGTGGAAGACAGGCCCACCAGGTGCCATTCCGGGACGCACCATTTGTGTGGCTCCAGGGCCCACCATCCACGAGCCAGCGCGCTCGGGAGGATCACGTGGTGCTCGTTCCCGGGGGCCCTGCGACGGTCCTCGGGGGCACCTGGCAAGAGAGGTGATGCGCAGGTCCCTGGCCATCACCAGCACGCGACGGTGAAGCTCCAGGCTGGGCTCAGCTGTGAAAGATTGCAAGAGGTGGTGACGTACACCGGCGGCAACCGTCTGACATGCACGACTGCGTGGTACAGCTCCGCCCACCAGCTGTGCGATCCATGCTCGAACCTGGTTCATCGGAAGCATCTCATTGAACACAATAATGCATTGGCTCTGGCAGCCAGCCCCGAACGCCGTCCAAGGCTGAAGACAAGCGCGGCCACGCCCACAACAGGACGCTGTCTCTTAACGTACTCGACCAGGCCCTGGTGCCGAGGTGACGGTTTATGTGCGGACTCCGTCTCGTACAGCCCAGGAGAAGTCACAGTGGTGTCGAAAGCGGGGCGACGTTGCAGCGACGACGACAACGCGGTATCCATAGTCTGGACAGCCGAGAGGCCTCACAGCCACAACACCCGGGAACCTGTGGCCTGCAGCGCCCCCTGGAGCCCTGGCAGCTCCGCGAGGAGTTGCGCGTGGACGGCAAGGGGCGGGTTCACCACCAGCACCCCCGATCCCTGCAGGGCATCGCCACGCGGCCACGAACCCCCGACCCACATCTCGGCCACGAGCACGCTGCCGACTCTAAGGCTCTGGACCTGGCTGTGAAGACCCGCGATCTTCTCCGGGTCCACCAGCGGGTACCACAGGGCAACGCAGCTGGAGGGCGACCTCTGGAGCAGGCGCCTGAGGACGAACACGTTCCACGTGTTGTGGGACTGAATGGAATCGTATGGCGGGTCCAGGAGCACCAGCTGCCGCCCGCTGGGCCAGGGCCAGGGCCCAAAGATGACCCGCAGGTAGGAGTCGTCGTGCAGCAGCTCGAGGCGGCGATCTAACCCGCGGCACAGTAAGGAGAAGCTCCGCCTGAGGGCCTCGTAGGGCTCGGCGGCGGCCTCGAAGAGCACGGCGGTGTCCTGTGGCCTCAGCCACTGCCACGCCAGCGCAGGCGACCCCGGGTAGAAGCCCAGGGCGCGCGAGGAAGAACCCAAAGCCTGGTTGCACCTCCACACCGCGGCCAGATAGTCTGCAACCAAACCCTTGCCGCAGCGGTCGGCTGCGTGTGACAGCCGGAGCACACCCTTCTCAAACATCCGGCATCGGAGCGACTCCTCGGAACCGAGGTCGTACACACCAGAAGCGGCGTGCATGTCAATAAAAGTGAACGGATCTGCGCCCGCGACAATCTGCTGCAGCAGAGCCACGAGAACGATGTGTTTCAAAACGTCTTTGGGGCCACCTGCCTCGATGTCGTGCACATACAAGCCCTCGTCTGGGCTATCGGCCGCTGCAGGGTCCACACGGGCTCTCAACATTGAGCCGAGCAGGTCCAGAGCCTTGTTCCACAGCTCATTGACCTCGCACGCCCGAATCCCAGCGCTATAGCTGATGACGTTGGGCTCCAATCTAGACTCCCGCATCTGGCTGAGCAGCGCCAGAGCCAGCTGCCACTGCTTCCCTTTCTCGCACGCGCTGATCCCAGCGCTGTAGCTGACTACAATGCAACCGTAAAGCAAATCCGCAAGCGACTTGATCATCTCACACAGCTCAGCCGAATGATGTATCCTAGCATTGTGGGATATCCTATGGTCTTTCCGGAACGTCCTTGACTTTATGCGGGTGCCCTGGGGCGCCTGAGGTCCCTGCAGCATGCTACAGGGCCACTGGGAGTACCCGTGGAACTGCTCGCAGCCGTCGAACGTGTGGTGCTGATTGATGCTGGTGCATGTTGCTGGTCTTACGGGACACTGCTGTTGCTGCGAACTGGTAACGAATGGATGCTGCGTGCCACTTTCTGCTGATGGATGATCATGGCTGCTGCTGCTGCTGCTGCTGCTGCTGCTGCTGCTGGCTTTGGCTTTTGGTATGTATCAAGGCGTGTCCTCAAGAGAAACCAGAATCGAATCGATGTCGGGTCGGCGATCGAAATAAACTGGATCGGCGGAAACCAGCAACCAAATCGGGAAACATCGAATCGTCAGAAATCGGCAGGCTAGTAGGCCATAGTTGAGAAATCGGAGCCCAAATCGGAATCCGAAGTTGAATCGAATCGAAATCGAAGGCTCTGAAATCGAATCCAATCGAATCGGAGGAATCGAAATGAGCCCTGTCCTGGGTCGTCCTTGGGGCGTCGTGGGGAACTCTTGCAGCCTCCTACGCCAAATGGGGTGCTCTGGAACGATCTCTGGTGGCCGTCGGAGGGGCGGTGTGGTGGACTCTCTTGGGGCGCTCTCGTCGGGTTTCTGGAAAGATGGTGAGCGTCCTTAGGCGTAGGTCGGGCATGTCCTCCTACAGGCGGATTCTGGTGAGAAAATTCAGAAATAGTCAACAAACATAACAATTGCAAAACATGTCAAGAATCGTAGAACAATCGTCCCCATAGTATTTCTAAGCATCTTTTGGATACTCCTCCTGTAGAGGGACATGCGCGACTTAACCTTAGGGCCTCTGAAGCAAGGGCAGCTATGTTCGCGCGTCGCGCCGCGAGACGCGCGAACAAAGCCCGCGCTCTCGCGCTGCCCTCCCCCCCCCCTGGGAGGAGAGGAGGAGGACGACGAGGATAGGGGGCCACATGTGAACCCTGCCCCTACCCCCCACGATTTCCGAGGGGGAGGGTGGGGTTCAATCCGCTCGGGAGCTCCCGAACAAAGTGTGAACCCCACCCTCCCCCTCAGAAATCGTGGGGGGCCGGGGTAGGGTTCGCATCTGGCCCCCCTCGAGGAGGAGGACTCGCGAATCGCGGGCCGCGAAGCCGTGACACCGCAAGCGACGGACTCCGCGCTCTCGTGGCAGCCCTGGCTGGACGGGGGGGCCGCCTCGGCGGCTGGCGGCCGCCGGGGGCTTCCCGGGGCAACATTGGACTGGCCCCGTGCCGTCTCGAAGCCCTCCGTGGGGCCCTCCTGGAGGCGAAAGCCCCGGCGCCCCGTGTGTATTTTTTTTGTTTTCGGGGGGGGGGGGGGAAGCGTTCCCAGGCATCGGGCGTCTCGAAAAAATCGAGACGGAGGCTTTTCGTCGTTTTCGGCCCCTCGGGGCCCTCGCCGGGCCTCGGGACCGTCAAAAGACGACTCGGGGCGACAAACTGGCCCTGGGGAAGTGGTCGGGAGGTCTGGGGCCCGTGTCTCGAAAAAATCGAGACGTCGGATGTCTGGGTCTCTGGCGCTCCGGGGGGCCCGTGGATTGACAGATTCGGCACCGTGGGCCGCGCCTCGAAACCGTGGGAAGCCGACAGCCACACCGGCGCAGGCACAGACACGGGAGCAAGAGAGAGGGGACGAGCTGGACCTCCCTCGTCTTTCGGAGACACCCCTTATCGCAGCCGTGCGAGCGCCTCCTGGGGCGAGAATTGGCGCCAGCTCGGGCCGTCCAGGGTCGTCTGGGCCCGTCTGGGGCGCTGGGCGCGTGTCGCCCTGGAGCAGGCAAACTGTTGAAATCTTGTTCCGTGTTTCGGGTCTGGAATAGCTATGAAGAAGAGTGAGTGCGACTTTGCCGCGGTTTGGATGTCTTGGAGCAAGTGCGCCCAGGTCTGGAAGTTTGATCGAGTCAGGTAGTTTGATAATTAGGATTTGCTAGGTTGCGAAGTTTGAAGAACGTGCGAAACATGGTTGGAAAGTTGAAACAAGCTTGATCAAGTACGCCCAGACTTGGAAGATTGAAACAAGCTTGACACACTATTTGGACCGTTCGAAAAAAGTACGCCCGGATTAAGACATTTGAAATATTTGAACGAAGTTCACAAAACAAGTTAGGAAGGAAGTAGTCCCGAATTTGGAATGTTGTAAAGAGTTTTAACAAGTACGCCCAGATCCAGAAGTAGTACAACTTGTTGAAACAAGTTTGTACAAGGTTAGCACATACTTGGAAGTTTGGAAAAAGCTTGACTACAAGTTTCGAAACGTAAATAAAAGTACGACTGTATTAATATATTTGAAAAGTTTGAAAGAAATAAAACGTTTGAACAGGTACGCCCAGATTTGGAAGTTCCACAAAGTGTTGAAACAAGTTTGAACAAAGTTCGCCCAAGTCTGGAAGTTCGAGAAAGCTTGAACAAATACGCCAGAATTTGAAGTTTTGAGAAACTTGGAGAAGCAATTTGAACGAGCTTCGAAATTAGACCCAGACGTTCCTCATACTTGTTTATACCTTCTTTTTGCCTCGGTCTAGCACTCGTGCTGACGCTTTGCTGTTGTCCACTGTCACAACGAAGCAGTTGATTTCACACTTTTGGCATACTTCGAAAATCCCACGCCCAGTCACCAGTTTGCTTGCCAGGGGCGACATAACGCTAGACGCCTCCTGAGAGGCCTGGGGAAGCTGCGCCAGGCGTTCTGGGGCCGACAATGGGGACCTAGCCGGAGCCGCCTGACACTTCTCGCGCATCGGTCGCACGAGTAGCCCCCAGCATTGCAATATGGAAGACGGTGGGCTCAACCTTCGCATCCAGCATCTCGCTGAGCAATGCCAAGGCCCGCTGCCATTGCTCGCACCTCCCGCATGCGCTGATCCCAGCGCTGTAGCTAATTTCGCTGGCCTCAATTTTCGCTTCAACCAACTCTCTAAGCAGCGACAGGGCCCGTTGCCATTGCTCGCCCTTCTCGCACGCACTAATCCCAGCGCTGTAGCTGACCAGGGCTAACCCGTGGACTCCGTCCACGACCAGCAAGTCCCCCTGGGGGTCCTTGTCCTGGTCTTGTTCCTCCTCGCTCCCTCCTTCTTCATGAGCCGGGGTGGGTCGATGTCGCGCCTTCAGAAGGGGGAAGACCTGGCCTGAGGACGACGTCCATAGCAAGCGGCGAGACCTGCGCGGGCACGGAAACGAAAGGGGCGATTCAGGAATCGGCCCGAGATGGCTCATGGCGCCCTTCGCTTTTGAAAGCCCCTGTGTGAAGGGCTGGTCACGTCACGGCTCGCTCTCTGGAGCTGTGCATGGGAGAGCTTTCTACGCTGCGGCTCGCTCTTGGGAGCCTCGGTGAGAAGAGCTTTGTACTTTACCAATCGCTCTTTTAATGGGCGTCTCTGGGCCTGCGTCACGCGTCCGGGAGGCCTTGGACCGTCTTGGAGCTCTCTTGAGGCTGCCTGAGGCCGTCTTGGGAGCCTCTTGGGGCCCCCTCGGAGCTCCCTTGGGGCCGTGTTGGGGTTCTGTGAGGCCGTTTCAGGGCTCTCTGGCGTCGCCTTGGGGCTCTTGTGGGCCGTCTTGGGGCCCTCGTAGGGGCCGCTGGCGTCTCCTTGGCCGCTGAGGAGCACTCCAGGCGGGCATGCTGAAAATATACGTTTTCCCATCGGAATTCGACGATTTGTGCCTCTTTGGCGTGCGCTCGGGGCCCTCTTGGGCGTCTTTGCGGCCTCTTGGATCGTCGTGGAGCCCGCCCCGGAAGGCTTCGGGCCCTCGTGGGCCGTCTCGGGACCCACTGAGGCCGTCTTGGAGCGCTCTTAGACAGTCTGGGAAGCCCTCTGGAGCGCCTCTGGGACCGGCCTGAGCGATTCGGCCCCGTGGTGGCGCCGTAAAGGGGCAATTTTGTCCACTTGAGGCCATGGGCTTCTCGCACGCGCTTCCACCGGCCATGTAGGAGAGATGACGTCGGGCTCCAGCTTCGCCTCCCGCATCTCGCTCAGCAGCGTCAGCGCCCGCTGCCACTGCCCGCCCTTCTCGCACGCGCTGATCCCAGCGTTGTAGCTGACTAGGGCTGACCCGTGGACTCCGTCCACGACATCTTTCTGGAATGGTTCTCGGAGGAACGGCGCAGATTGTACCGAAAATCTACAAACACGGCGGCGGCTCGGGCGGCGGCAGCGAGACCGCGCCTTCGTGTCCGAGCTCTTGCAGCGCTGCAGCAGCTTGGCCCAGCGCACTGCTCGTTCACCCCCCTCCTATTGAGGACAGTTTCGAAGTCTCTCGGGGATGTGCGTCGAAGTCGAAGCCCATCTGAGGCGTCTCAGGAGCGCTCGGGGAAGGGCTCGGGAGGCCATCGGGGAAAGCCACCGAAAGCGCCGGGGAGGCTCGCAAGGATCTACAGGGAGGGCCCAAGAGAGCTTCAAGAAAATTTGAAATCCAGTGAACTCTTAAGAGAAACCGCTGTTGGGTCGGCCATCACCTCCGGGCGCGCCTTGATGGTGCGATCCAGTCGCATCACCGCCAACGGGAGGGTTTGTTCGCCATGTCCCATTCTGTTCGCCCAGAGGGTCTGTGGAGGCCTTCGGGCGAACAGAACGGGACAGGGCAAGGAATGGGGAAGACTTGTCCGAATCTCCTGGGCCCCCCAGATGCTCGTCCGAAGAATGCGGAGAGGTCCCAGGGTCATATCAATTGGCTGCTGTCCCAGGGGTCCGGTCTGCTTGGCCCGAAGAGTTTGCCAAGGCCCCTGGGGGAACAGAATGGCACAGCATATCGGGCAAAGGGGGGCGGTAGCTGGCCTGTCAGACCCGGCGTTCGTCTTCTGCCCAAGCGGCGCGGGGCCCACGGGCCCCAGGGTTGGCGTCCCGCTGGGATTCCTCTTGTTCGCCCACAGGGTTGGAGGAGGCCTCCAGGCGAACAGAATGGGGCAGGACAATGAATGTGGGAGACTTGTCGCAAGCTCCCAGCCCCCCCAAGTGTGCGCCCGAAGGGTGTGGGGCCGCGTTGGCTCCCTCAAAGGGCCGTCTTGGAGCCGTCTAGGCCCGTCTTGAGGGCGCCGTTTGCCCTGATGGGGCCGTCTTGGTTCGTCGTGGGCCCCTCATGGGCGCGTCCGTAGGCCGTCCTGGGCCCATCGGGGTCCTCGTGGGGCTGTCTTGGAGCCGTCTGGGACCGTGAGGGGGCCGCCTTGGAGTCGTCTTGGGCCCCTCCTGTGCGCCTCCTTGGGCCGTCCTGGGCCCAGCAGGGGCCGTGTTGGCACCCTCTTGGGGCTGTCTTGGAGCCGTCTTGAGCCGTCGCAGCGCGCCTTGGGTTGTGCTGGGTCCGTCTTGGCCCGTCTTGGGGCCTTCCTGGGCGGTTCCTCGGACCCTCCTGGGACTTTCTGGGGCCTCTTGGTGCATCGGACCGCCGAAACGGCGGGAAACGCAAAGGGTGTAACAGTAAACAATGGAAAATTAACGATTTTTGCCAGCTGGGGCTCTCTTGCCATCTTGGCCCGTCTTGAGGCCCCGAACGGGCGCGTCCTTGGGCCGTCCTGGGCGCACCCTCCTGGGACCGTCTTGGAATCGTCTTGGGCCGTCTTGAGCGCGCCTTGGGCCGTCCTGGGCCGGTCTGGGGCCGTGTTGGCACCCTCGCGGCGAGGAAGCTCGGAGGCGGGCTCGAGGCCTCTTCGGGGCCATTTTGGTGGAAGCTGTTGGGGCCTCTGTAGGGGCCTCGTTTGGGCTCCTTGGGAGCCTCCTGGGGCCTCTTCGGGGGATTCTTGACGGCCCCTTGGGGCCTCTTGGGGGCCTGTTTGGGCCTCCTGGCGCCCTCTTGGGGCGGAAGGCTCGGATTTTCGGTCCGTGGTCCCCCTCTTGGCCCCCTCTTGGGCCTGTCTTCGGGCCCTCGTGGGCCGTCTTGAGCGTCTCTTGGGTCGTCTTGGGGCCCTCTTGGGCTGTCTTGGGGCGCTCTTGGAAACCTCTTGGGCCGTTCTGGGGCGCTCTTGGAGGCCTCTTGGGCCGTCTTCGAGCGTCGGAAAGCGGAAAAGGCGAGAAGGCCAAAATCCTTCCAAAACCGTCGTAAAGCGGACGATTTTGAGGCCCAAAACCGTCCAAAACCTCCTGAGGCGGTCCCCTCGTCCGCCCCCCTCGCTTCGAAGCAGTTTTTAAGCCCCGTGGCACCTCTTGGGGACCTCTTTTGGGCTCCTGGGGGCCTCTTGGGCCTCTCTGGGCCCGTCTATCGCGCCCCTTGGGCTGTCTTGGGGCCCCCTAGGGCCTTCTTGGGCGGTCCTCGGGCCGTCTTGGAGCCATCTTGGGCCGCTCTTCGGGCCATCTTGGGGTCCCGTTGGCCTGTCTTGGGCGCCTCTGGGGCCGTCCTGGGGCCGCCTTGGACCGTCTTGGGGCTCTCTTGGACCGTCTTGGGGTCCTCTTGGGGACGGTCTCCTTCCAAAACCGTCGTAAAGGGAAAATTTTGAAAATCAAAAATTCCAAAACTCCTGAGGCGGTCCCCTCGCCTCGCCCCCCTCCTTCGAAGCAGTTTTTAAGCCCCGTGGCACCTCTTGGGGACCTCTTTTGGGCTCCTGGGGGCCTCTTGGGCCTCTCTGGGCCCGTCTATCGCGCCCCTTGGGCTGTCTTGGGGCCCCCTAGGGCCTTCTTGGGCGGTCCTCGGGCCGTCTTGGAGCCATCTTGGGCCGCTCTTCGGGCCATCTTGGGGTCCCGTTGGCCTGTCTTGGGCGCCTCTGGGGCCGTCCTGGGGCCGCCTTGGACCGTCTTGGAGCTCTCTTGGACCGTCTTGGGGTCCTCTTGGGGACCTCCTTCCAAAACCGTCGTAAAGCAATGATTTTGAGGCCCAAAACCGTCCAAAACCTCATGAGGCGGTCCCCTCGTCCGCCCCCCTCGCTTCGAAGCAGTTTTGAAGCCCCGTGGCACCTCTTGGGGACCTCTTTTGGGCTCCTGGGGGCCTCTTGGGCCTCTCTGGGCCCGTCTATCGCGCCCCTTGGGCTGTCTTGGGGGCCCCCTAGGGCCTTCTTGGGCGGTCCTCGGGCCGTCTTGGAGCCATCTTGGGCCGCTCTTCGGGCCATCTTGGGGTCCCGGTGGCCTGTCTTGGGCGCCTCTGGGGCCGTCCTGGGGCCGCCTTGGACCGTCTTGGGGCTCCTCTTGGACCGTCTTGGGGTCCTCTTGGGGACCTCTTCGACCGTCTTGGAGCGGTCTTGGATGCCTCTGGGAGGGTTTCGGAGCGTCGGGAAGCCGAAAAAGCGAGGAAGCAAAAAACCTCGGGAAAACCAATGAAAATCAACGATTTTGGCCTCTCGGGCCTCTCCTGGGATGCCTCTTGGGAGGCCTATTGGGCCGTCTTGGGGAGCTCTTGGGCCGTCTTGGGCCAATCTTGGGCGTCTTGGCCGGATCATTGCGCGTCTCGGGGCCCTCTTGGGCCGCCTTCGGGGCATCTTGAGCGGCTCGAAGCCGTCTTTGGGCCGTCGGGGCGGCCTCCGGAGCGTCTCGGAGCCATTTCTAGTCATTTGGCTGGATTTCCTTCCGGCACGCGGTTCCTCCGGCCATATAGTATAGACTAGGGCGAACCCGTGGACTTCGTCCACGTCATCTTGGGCCAGTTTTGGCTCGAAGAGGCCGTCTTGGGCCTGTCTTCGCTCAAAATGGCGAGAAGGTGGCAATCTTTCAGAGACCATAGAAGAATCAATGATTTCGTTTGCCGCGGCTCGTCTGGAGCGTCTTCGAGCGGTCTTGGGTCGTCTCGGAGGCCCTCTTGAATCGCTTCCTTCTCTTCGTCCGCCTTCTGCTCTGCCTCCGCCGAGACAGCCTTCAGAGCGTCACAGACTGTGGGTCTGCGGTGTACGTCTCGCCGCTCGTCAATTTTGAAAGCACCTGGGGCCTTGAACAAAAGTCACCCGGAGGGCTCTGGTGACTTTTTCCGGTTGCCTCTTTGAAGCCTGATGGCGGGCGCTGCCGTCTCCTTGGGAACCGTTCGTGGGCCTCTCGGGGTTTCTTTTCGAGTTCCTGGGGGCCTGTTGGGGCCTCGTTGGCTGTCTTGCGGCCTCCTAGGGGCCTCTTGAGGCCCTCTTAGGCCGTCTTGCGGCCTCCTGGGGGCCTTTTCTCTTGAAGTTTTTTGGGGCGCCTCTGGGGCCGTTCCCGGGCTGTCCCCCCGAGCCTCTTCCGGGGGACAGCCCAGGAAATCTATTGTGCTGGCGTGCTGTGCGTGCGTGCTCCTGTGTGAGAGGTCGGAAGGGTGTCCCGACGTCACCGCTCGCTCTTGGGAGCTGTGCCTGGGAGAGCTCTCTACGCTGCGTCTCGCTCTTGGGAGCCTTGGTGAGAAGAGCGTTGTACTTCACCGATCGCTCTTTTAGTGGGCGTCTCTGGGCCTGCTTGGTGGTCGTTGCGTTCTGAAGCTTTTATGGGCTGCTCTGGGAGCGTTCTGGGACGTTTGGGGGCCTTTTCGGGCCGTCACGGGGCGTCCGGGAGGCCTTGGACCGTCTTGGAGCTCTCTTGAGGCTGCCTGAGGCCGTCTTGGGAGCCTCTTGGGGCCCCCTCGGAGCTCTCTTGGGGCCGTGTTGGGGTTCTGTGAGGCCGTTTCAGGGCTCTCTGGCGTCGCCTTGGGGCTCTTGTGGGCCGTCTTGGGGCCCTCGTAGGGGCCGCTGGCGTCTTCTTGGGGCGATTTGGGAGGCCTCTTGGCGTGTCCTGGGCCGCTGAGGAGCACTCCAGGCGGGCATGCTGAAAATATACGTTTTCCCATCGGAATTCGACGATTTGTGCCTCTTTGGCGTGCGCTCGGGGCCCTCCTGGGGCGTCTTTGCGGCCTCTTGGATCGTCGTGGAGCCCGCCCCGGCAAGCTTCGGGCCCTCGCGGGCCGTCTCGGGACCCACTGAGGCCGTCTTGGAGCGCTCTTGGACGGTCTGGGAAGCCCTCTGGAGCGCCTCTGGGACCGGCCTGAGCGACTCGGCCCCGTGGTGGCACACGAGGCGATTTTGTGCACACGAGACCCTGTGAACCCTTCTCGCGCGCAGATCCACTGGCCATGTAAGAGAGATGACGTTCGGCTCCAGCTTCCCCACCCGTATCTCGCTGAGCAGCGACAGGGCCCACTGCCACTGTTTGCATGTCGCGCACGCGCTGATCCCAGCAACGTAGCCGACCACACTGCGTTCCAATTTCACCTCACGCATCTCGCTGAGCAGCGACAGGGCCCGTTGCCACTGCTCGCCTTTTCCGCACGCGCTGATTCCAGCACTGTAGCTGATGACAGTTGGCTCCAACTTCACCTTCCGCATCTCAGTGAGCAGCGATAGGGCCCGCTCCCATTGATCGCCCTTCTCGCACGCGCTGGTCCCTGCATTGTAGCTAATGGCATTCGGCTCCAGCCTCGCTTCCCGCATCTCGCTAAGAAGCGAAAGAGCACGGTGCCACTGCTTGCTTTTCCCGCACGCGCTGATTGCAGAGTTGTGGCAAACGACATTGGGCTTCAGCTTCACCTCCTGCATCCTGCTGAGCAGCGACAGTGCCCGCTGCCACTGCTCGCCCTTCTCGCACGCGCTGATTCCAGCGCCGTAGCTGATGACATCAGGCTCTAGCTTCGCTTCTCGCATCCCAGTGAGCAGCGATAGAGCCCGTTCCCACTGATCGCCTTTCTCGCACGCGCTGACTCCAGCGTTGTAGCAGACTAGGGCTGACCCGTGGACTACCGTCCACGAATGCCAGAGGGTTGAGCGTGCGCTCGTTGCTGCTTGTTGCTTCAGGGTGCGCAGTTTGCTTGATGATCCTGACGGAGTCTGGAACAGCGCTAGCAGCAGCAGCAACAGCAGCAGCAGCAGCAGATCCAGCAGCAGATCCAGCATCATCGGCAGTAGCAGCAGCAACAGCTGCAGCAGCAGTCCAACAACAACAGAAGCAACGCGGACCTCCGGGGGCCGTGGGCCTTCTCGTCCTCGTCCTCCTCGTCCTCGTCCTCGTCCTCGTCGTCGTCGTCGTCGTCGTCGTCGTCGTCGTGGTCGTTGTCGTCGTCGTCGTCGCCGCCGCTGTCGTCGTCGCCAGGGGATAAAGAGGCAGGGGGGAGCAGGGATGGAGGGGCGGCGGGGTCCAGCAGGCGGAGCAGCACGAGGCGGAGGGAGAGCAACGGCAGCAGCAGCAGCGGCAGCAGCAGCAGGGGCAGCAACAGCAGCCGCAGGAACAGGGGGGGCGCGAGCAAGGGGCGGGGAGGAGGAAGGCGAGGGGGAGCGCGCATTTGGCATGGAGAAAACCGTACCCCACACCTCTTGGGACACGCTCCGTGCGGGAGGGGTCCACGCAAAAGGGGGCCTGGGACGTCTGCGGGTGGTCCAAGCAGGGCTTTTTGGCATCCCCTCCCAGGCGATGCGTGTCCCAAGAGGTTTGGGGTCCCTGCAAGGCGTGTCTAACACTAATAAATGCGTTTAAATGCAATCGCGCCCTGGCGCAGGCGAGAAGCCCATCGTATCTATTTTCTGCAACGACGACAATATAGATACTCTTGTTAGATGCGCGCCCCCGGCCTGCGCAGGAGCGCCGCCGTATCTAAACGTATGCATTCTTCAAGCATATCTAAAACATTGGGACCGTATCTATTTTCTTCTAGGAAACATATCTATTCGTGTTTATTGTTCAAAGAATGGCAGTGCCGCGCCGTATCCATTCGTATCGAATTGTTGTCAGAACGAATGCAGTTGGCTGTGCTCCCGGCACGAACTATATCCATGATATTGGTCGAAGCAATGAACAATGGGATGAGGATAGTGGGATGCCGTAGCGATGAGGAGTGAGGAGGCGAGCGACGACAAAAACGAGGAGGAGTATGATGGATACCAACGACGTAACGAAATTGAGGAGAGAACTGGGTAGGAACAAGGAAACGGAGGATGGGGAGAGCAAAGAGGAGGCGGAGGAGGAGGAGGAGTCGAGGAGGAGGGGGAAGAGGAGGAGAGGTATGGTATAGTAGGTTCGGTAGGTATGGCATGGTATGACATGGTATGGTAAGTTTGGTATGGTATAGTAGGTTTGGTATGGTATGGTGGGTATGGTATGGTAGGTGTGGTGTGGTAGCCATAGTATGGTAGGTCGGCGTTGTTTTGGTATGGTACGCGTTGGTATGGTATAGTAGGGAGGCGGGAGAAGGAGAAGGAGGAGAAGGAACAGGAGAGGGTGTTCTAGGAAAACAAGAACCCCACTCAGGATGCGGGGAACAATAACCCCACTCAGTATGTGGCGAAAGAAGAGAAGAGACGATGAGCACCGAGGAGGGCGGATGAGGAGGATCCAAGGAGCGAGGAGCGAGAATGATCGATCGTGGGCGTGCGCAGGAGACATGGTGCTTTATCTATTCGTATCTGTTTTTGGTATACACGTTTTCAAGCGATGGGCGCCATATTGAACCGTATCTAAACATTTTTAAACATACACACATCTATATATATATACATAGATTCGTTTCTAAACATGACCCCGTATCTAACATTTGGAAGACAACATACCTCCCGTATCTAAAAAAAGGTAAGAAGTCGTATCTAAGCGTATATGTGTTTGAAACATATCTATTCGTATCTAAATGTCTGTGCGGAAGCGCTGTAAAAACACATATGATTTTGGGAGGAATTTTAGATACCATGCTGTCCTTCCGAATGCAGCTGCCGCTGGGGAAATGAGCAACCAACATAGATTTTAAATGTGTCTTCCAGGGGTGTGTTTGTTTGAATCAGGGGCGAGGCTCCGGAGCAGGAAGGCCCAGGGCACGCTGGCTGTGCAAGGGTGGATAGGCCGACGTGTCCTGAGGAACCCGCGAAGGGGCCACGCTCTTGGGGTGGAGGCGGAGGGGGGAAGGGGCGGTCATGCCTGAGAGGTCCTGGAGTGCCGCGTGCTGTAGCAGGCTGTTCCCAGCGGAGGCATCGGGGAAGCGGCGGGGGGGCCCTCCGATACCCGGGAGGGGGTTCTCGTGGGGCTCTTTGGGAGCCTCTGGAGAGCCTCTGGGAGCCTCTGGAAAGCTCTTGGGAGCGCCTCTGGAGCCTTCTGGGAGCCTCTGGAGTGCGCCCGGGGGCCTCTTGGGAGCGCCTCCGGGGCCTTCTGGGGGCCTCTCGGGGGCGTCTTGGAGCTGTGCTGGCCGTGGAGGAGCCCGAAAGGGGGGGGGAAGCGCTCCGAACTGGACCCTCTTGAGGGTTCTTGGGCCGTCTTGGGGGCCCCGGGAGCTCGATCGGGGGGCTCTGGGGCCGTCTTGGGGACTCTCTTGGATGGAGGCCCGCTGGGCAACATGGGCCCGATTTCGGACGCCCGCGGTGCCGTGGTGGGCGTCTTGGGGCGGGCGGGAGCACCACCGGAAACGTCAAACACCCTAGAGAATATCGATAGTTTTGCGGCCTCGGGGCCCTCGTGGGGGTCCCCTGGGAGCTCCGTGGAAGCTCGCGGGGGCCCTCCGAGCCCGTCCTGGGGCCGGGCTCGCTGAGGAGCTTCCAAGAGACTCTCGAGGCCTCCGCATCGGGGCCCTCATGGGCCGTCCCGGGGCTGTCCCGGGCCGGGACGGCGTCACCCCACGGGCGGAGCCCCCGGGGCGCCGCCGCGGGTGACCATCGCTCGCCCTTCTCGCGCGCGCAATGCCCGGTAATTATTGTAGTATAGATGACATTGGGCCTCAACTTCACCTCCCGCATCTCGCTGAGCAGCGACAGGGCCCGCTGCCACTGCTCGCCCTTCTCGCACGCGCTGACCCCAGCGCCGTAGCTGACTGGGCCCGACCCGTGGACTCTACGTCCACTTGCGGGGGGAGCGCGTTGGGGACCTATGGGGGCTCGACCCTCGCATCCGGCGCATGCCTCTGCGTGGTGTTGCCGGCTGCCGCTGTTGCATACTGTTGGCAACGCTTGCCGCTGCTGCGTGTCGCTGCCTGTGGTTGCATGGGGCTGCTGATGGCCACGTCTGCTTGGCGCGTGCTGCTGACCGCTACCTGCTGCTGCTGCTGCTGCTGCTGCTGCTGCTGCTGCTGACCGCTACCTGCTGCTGCTGATGTTTGCTGCTGCTGCTGTTTGTTGCTGCTGTGCGCTGACGTTCTTGCTGCCTGCTTCGTGTTTCGTGCTGCTGCCTTCGGGTAGTGACGGCGTTTTGGGCCGCCCCAGGATGATCTTGAGCCACCTTGAGGCAATACCGAGGCCAAGCCTGGAAATTAAGAAGCAGCAGTGGGCCTTCTTTCCTAACGATGTTCCAACAAGTGGCTACGTATAGCTGCCCGAGGGGGTCCGAGGATGCGAGGGGGTGCGTGGGCTGGGGAGATAAAGATCGAAGGCACTGCGGAGCATGCGCCCAGTGGCCAGCCTGTTCCGAGCACTCTCGGGAAGAACTCCTGGACGGGTCGCCCATGCAGACTGGAGCCCCTGCAGAGGAGGGGAGGAAATATGGGAGGCGCAGGGGTCTTCTTTTCCTGGGTGGCCGGCGCGGTCCCAGAGCTCCATAAGAGACCTTCCTTCGGAAGCCTCTTGGAGGAAGCCTCTTGGAGGCGGTTTGGGGGTGTCTTGGGGCCTGATGTCGGCCCTTTGGGGTGCCTTCTGGGGCGTCTGGGGGGCCTCTTGGGGGCCAGCTGGCGCGAGGAGAGAGAGGCGAGGAGCGAGGAGCGTGGAGCAAGGAGCGAAGAGGGAGGAACGGCCAACACACGGATGTCCCAATGGCCTCGACGCCCTTGTGCCCGAGCACGCAATCTTCTCCTCCTGGGCCGCTCGCGGGGCCCTCTTGGGGCACTTCAGGGCCCTCTTGGGCATCATTTGGGGCGTCTTGGGCGCCCTTACAGTAGGGCTTCTCCCTTGGGGCTTCCAACGCCTCCTGGCGCCATCTGGGCGTTCTGTGGGGCCTCCGGGTGCTGTTGTGCTGGGAGGGGCCTCGGGGGCGCTCTGGGGAGGCCCTCGGGCCAGATTGGGGGCAGGCAGGGCCCGCGATGCCCTCCCGGGGGCTCTTGTGGGCCTCGGGGCTCCTCGGTGTCCCGGTGCCCTCCCAGAGCGATCCGCGGCCGCAAAGTGGAAAGGTGTAAAGCTTCAGGATACTCCAAACATGATTTTCAGCACTCTCGACAGCCGTTCGCCCTCCACGCAGGCATCCCACGGCGTCTCGGGGCCACCTCGGCGTCGTCTTGGGGGGTCGTTGGGGGTTCTCGGGCTCCTGGGGCCCTGTGACGGCTCCGAGAACTTACGCGGTGCAGAACCCCTCTGCGACGCACGGAGCTCTGCAATGTAGAAGAGATGATGTCGGGCTCAAACTTCGCCTCCCACATCTCGCTGAGCAAAGACAAGGCCGACTGCCACTGCTTGCTTTTCTCGCACGCGCTCATTCCAGCATTATAGCTGACTGGGGCTGATCCGTGGACTGCCATCCGCGAAAACTCACTCGCATGCAAATGCGATGGTCATGTACCTGTTCCTTGCGTACTGTCCTGCGCGCGTGGTTGCTGACCTAGTGGCTTGACAGCTTTCAAACTAACCTACTCCCCTGTTTTGAGCTTTGCTTGCTTCACTACTTGCTCGTCCACGCGCTGCCACTTCCTGGCGCTTGCCAATGGTCTGTGCTGCGTGCTGCTAGTGTCTGCTTCTGACCGCTGCGGACGTGTGGTTGCTGTTGCGTGCGGCTGCCTGATATGGCCTGGCGGGACTGCGTGCTGCTGCTTGGTCCTGGCCGATGCTGCCTTGCTGCTGCTGCGCTGCCATGGTTGCCGTGCCGATCGCTGTTAATGCTCGTGGCTGCGGGGTGCTGCTGATCAGTAGTTAATGCTTGCTGCGTGCTGCTGCAGGCTGCAGCTGCTTGCTGTCGCTGCTTGGTTCGTGCTGCTGGCTGCTGTTGATGGCTGCTGCTGCGTAGTCACGCGTCTTGCTGCTTATGCTGGCTGTCGCAGCCAGCTGCCTTGTGTCTGTTGCTGCCTGCTGCGTGGTGCTGCTGACTTTTGCTGCTGATGCAGGCTGCTGCGTGCTGCCGCCGCTTGCCGTTGCTGCGTGCTGCCGCAGGGTAGTACTGCGTCTTCGTTGTGCTTGCTCGTGCCGCCGGCTGCTCACTGCTGCTGCTCTGGGGGCGGCGTACGGCTGTCTTGGACTGCGAGGAGGAGGAGGCCTGTCTGGGCGGTGTGCGGTCCTCTCGCTGCGCATCGGCGAGGCCCTCAGGGAGCCTTCCATGGGCTTTGGCGCCTTTCCGGCGCCATCCCGGGCGACCGCTGGCCTCTCCTCTCTCGGGGACCTTCGTGGGCTTCCTCGGGCCCCTCCTGGGGCCAACCTGGGGCCACTTGTGCAGCTGCCTTGGGGACTTCCAAGGCCGCGCGACACCCTCGTGATGCAATCTGGGGCCTGAAAACATAGAAAGTTGAAATCCTCAAATATTTGAAACGCTGTCCTGGGGTCTCCCCTGGCGCATGTTCGCGGCCCTCTGGAGACCTCGGGTGCGCTTCGCAGTTCTTCTTAGGGCTTCTTGGGCTGTCTTGGGGCTCACTTGGGGGCATCCAGGGCGGTCCCTTGGGGCCGTCTTGGAGCGCCCTTGGTCCGCGCGAGGTCCGAGAACCCCCCCGCCAGGGGCTGCATGAAGCCTCTGGACTGCCCGGGGCTGGCTAGGGGGGCAACAAGACTGGGTATTGGGAAGGCCCTACGGCCGGTGCTGCCGACCCTGAAGGGGGACGACGACGACGACGACGACGACGACGACGACGACGACGACGACGACGACCACGACGACGACCGACGACGACGACGACGACGACGACGACGACGACGACGACGACCGACGACGACGACGACGACGACGACGACGACGACGACGACGACGACACTGACGCTCTGGAGCCCTTCTTGCGGCGCTCCTGTGACCCTACTGGGCTCTGTTGGGGCCCTCTTGGGGGACCTCTTGGGAAACTCCGTGGCCACTTGGAGCCACCTCGGGGTGCTTCCCTCTCGTACGGGTCGCTGCAATGTGACCAAGCAGCTTGAACCACACGCGGTTGGACTCGCACGTCATGCAGAGGCCCGAGCGCCGGGTACACCTGCGGAGGGCCTGGGCACCCTGCCAGAGAGAGGCCGAGAGCTGGAACAAGTGCGGCACCATATGTATGCTGTTCGCGGCACCAGGTTGGCCTGCGCGGCATGTAGATCCGCGCTTCCTGGTAGAAGTCATCACGTCGGGCACAAGCTTCGCCTCCCGCATGTTGCTGAGCAGCGCCAGAGCCCGCTGCCACTGCTCGCCCTTCTCGCACGCGCTGATCCCGGCGTTATAGCTGACTAGAGCTAGCTGACCCGTCTCCTGGCCACGTAATCTGTCCGAGATGGCACGTTGGACAAGGGCAGATGTTGCCGAACAACTTTCGTGATGACGTTGCACCCGAACTTCGCCTCTGCTGTTGCTGCCTGCAGCTGCAGGGTGCTGGCCTCTGCGGCACGTCGTTGCTGCTTGCGTTTGCTGTGATGCCGTTGCCTGCTGCGGACTGCTGGTGTTCGCTGTTACTGCTTGAGGCTAAAAGGTGTTGCTGCTTCTGCCCTTGATAGATGATGCAACCTGCAGCTCGTGAGTGGAGCGAGGAGCGAGGAGCGAGGAGCAAGGCGCGAGGAGTCAGGGTCGAGGGAGGGGGCTGGGGGGAAGCGAGTAGCGATCAGCGAGAGGAGCACGGAGCGAGAGGAGAGGAGCGACGGCCGAGACGAGAGAGAGAGAGAGAGAGAGACGCGAGGAGGGATGAGGGAGAGCTGAAGAGGAGGGAGGGAGGCAGACGCCAGAAGCCAGGAGGGAGAAGCGATGGGGCCAGGAGAGAGGTGGGAAGAGCGAGGAGGAGCGAGAAGGGAGCCAGGAGCGCAATGAGAGAGGCGAGGGGCGGGGAGAGAGCGGGGAGGAGCGAGGAAAGAGCGGGGAGGAGCGAGGAGCAAGGAGCGAGAAGGAAGGCATGATCAGAGGCCAGCACACGCCTATCTGAATGGCCTCGGCGCGCGTCTCCGGGGCCGCTCATGGGGCTCTCTTGGGTGGCCCGCGCGGCCACGGAGCTCCCTCCAGGGCCTTCTCTGGGACGCCTCTGGGGTGGCTTTTAGGGGGAGTCCTGGAGACTGTCTGGGCCCCCTTTGGCGGCATCTTGGGGCCTGGCTTGGGCGTCCAGGAGCCAGGAGCGCAACGAGAGAGGCGAGGGGCGAGGAGAGAGCGGGGAGGAACGAGGAAAGAGCGGGGAGGAGCGAGGAGCCTGTCTGGGCCCCCTTTGGGGGCCTCTTGGGGCCTGGCCTGGGGCGTCCTGGAGGCCTCCGGGCTCCCTGGGGGGGTTCTTGGCGGCCCGCCGGCGGGCTCGAGGGGCATCGCGGGGCGGTGGGCGCAAAGGGTCTGCTCGGACTCCCCCTCGCGTGTGGCCCTCCTGCGCCGTCTCGGGCGCCTCTTGGGCCATCCTGGGGCCGTCTTGGGGCGATTCGGGCTCGAGGGTCATCGCGGGGCGGTGGGCGCAAAGGGTCTGCTCGGACTCCCCCTCGCTCGTGGCCCCCCTGCGCCGTCTCGGGCGCCTCTTGGGCCATCCTGGGGCCGTCTTGGGGCGATTCGGGCTCGAGGGTCATCGCGGGGCGGTGGGCGCAAAGGGTCTGCTCGGACTCCCTCTCGCTCGTGGCCCCCTGGGCCGTCTCGGGCGCCTCCTGGGCCAGCCTGGGGCCGTCTTGGGGCGATTACTGGGGTGACCTCTAAGGCCTGCTGGAGCGCTGCGAAAGCAACAACAACGACGATGCCAAACATGCGCGCTGTTCCGAAGGATTGGCACGATGTTGGCCTCCTGGGGCTCCCGGGGGGGCTCTTGGGGGCCCGCTGGCGGTCTCGAGGGTCGTCGTAGGGCGGTGGGCGCGAAAGGTCGATTCGAGTTCCCCCATCGTCCTCCTCCTCCTCCTCTTCCTCCTCCTCCTCCTCCTCCTCCTCCTTCTCCTCTTCCTCCTCCTCCTCCTCCTCCTCTTCGTCCTCCTCCTCCTCCTCGTCCTCCTCCTCCTCCTCCTCCTCCTCTTCGTCCTCCTCCTCCTCCTCCTCCTCCTCCTCCTCCTCCTCCTCCTCCTCCTCCTCCTCCTCCTCCTCCTCCTCCTCCTCCTAGACTCGCCAGGTTCGATCCTAACCACCGCGGGAACTAGAACCTAATCCTCCGACCCCGAGCCCGCCCCGACGGCGGCGGCAGCGGCGGTTGCAGCGAGCGATGCTGCCAGCCACCCTCGCCGCTGCTCATCGGCGGGGGGGCCACCCGGGGCGGGCGCGGCCGCGCCTGCGGGAACGGGGGCGGGTGGCCGCAGCGCAGCACGCAGCCCGCGCGCCACCTCAGGGGAGGGCGAGCCCCCCGAGGCGACAAACAAAGAACACAAACCGACCTCAAACAGGCAGGCTCGAAGCAAATACCCGCGCACACAGGCTGGGCGACAAAAAAAAACGGTGAAGCCCTGCCACGCCGCTCATGGCAGGAAAGTGCAGGCGCTGTCCTGGGCCAGCCACGGTACAGGACCCGACCCACGACTCCACCATGCACCCAGGCAAATATGGGGCAGTCCCGTAAATGTCTGAACAATGCCGCTGCCACCGCGGCGAGGGAAGCTGCGTGCTGGCACAAGCCATCAACGGACAAGAAAAAACAAAAGGCGAAGTCTAGCCAGATACCGTCGGGCAGGGCGGGGCGGGTACTGACTCGGGGCAACCCCAGAACAGAACCCGACCCCCGACCCCACCAACTGACCAGACAAATAAGGAGCAGGCTCCTAAATGCCCAATCAGTGTCGCTGTCTCCGCGGCGAGAGACGGCCGCCGCTGCGACACCAAAAGGACGGGCGACTGGGGCGGCACCTCCCGCGCGCACAAGACGGGCGGTATCCCAGGCCTGAACAAGGGATGCCACGTCTTGTTAATCTGGCACCTGCCCAGGGCCAGACCTTTCAACGCACGCCAACCACAAGAGGATGGGAGAGGAGGCCCTGGGCGAGACAGGGCCGGGACAGTGCCTGGACTACTGGCGCCGCAGACGGTGCAGGCGACGCGCCGCTGCCCTGTGTCTCCGAGCTTGAACGGGTGCACAATATGAAGCCTGCCGCCTGCGATACCCACCCTAGCGTGCTCAAGGACAGCCGAGAGCAAGCTGCGAAGGGTGGCGAGGGGCTGGGGCGGCAGGGCAGAGAGCGCGGGGGGCACGGGTTTTCGCCTCACGCTTGGGTGATACATGGGCGGAGTGTATGGCCGCCATGGACGGCCCAACTGCGGCGTTGGTGCATTCCGAAGGAACTCTGGCCTTCTTCTCGAGCTGGACACGGAAGAGGGGTCGGGAGACGCGAGAAACCAGAGGCCTGCTCCGCGCGCTGGTCGGCCAGGTCGTTGCCAACTTTATGGCAAAGGGCAACCTGGTCTGAATTGGCTGAAGCGCGCGCTGCGTGTCCTCTGACTTTGACCAGAGAGAAGTCCGCCACGCGCACCTCCAGTCCGCGATCTGCTGTCGCAGCATGCGCCAGAGCTCTGCCCGCGCACTGCGAGCGGAGCAGGTGCTCTCAGGCCCTCTCGCCAGAACACCGCCCACAACAGATCCTGGGTCGCTGTAGAAAGCGGCGCCAGGCAAAGAGATACATAGACCTTGCAGCAGGGCCCTAAGCTCGGGGGCATCAACGTCTGCTGCAGGGCGCTGAAAGGAGCCAACGAAATTAGCCTCAACACGGTGAGTGGCCGGATAAACCTGGGCACGGGACCACCCCGAGCCCTCTGGGGCTAGCGACGAGAACGGGTCGAGCAAGCCTCCGCCCCAGAAAACGCGCCCCTGCAAGTGACCGCCACCGAGCAGCCAGGGTCCTGGAGGCCTGGAAGCAGGGGGGGGGGGGGGGCGGCAAGAGGAGCGAGCAGTCTCTCGGCGAGGAGGCGAGAGAGAGAGGTTGCTCACGCGCAGCCGTGGGCCGACCTGCGAAAGGCGGCGGCGATGCCCGCCCCGCGCGCTTCTTCCTGAAAGGGGACAGACAACGCTGCGCAAATATGCGCCACCTTGCGCGCTAACTTTTTGGCTGCGGACGACCTTCTGAATTCGATGCAGCAGGGCGCCGTCCTGAACCCCTGGGCAAACTAGGTGGTCAGCTACCCTGTTCCATATCCACGCCTCCACATGACGACTCCACACACGCCCCAGAGTGCGAGGGGGGTAGACGGGGAAGAAGACGCCAACGGATGGCGGGGCCACTGTAGGCCATGCGCGTTCATGCCCAGTCGGAGGGCGGAAGCGACACAAGCGCGGACAAAGCCCCGAATGCTCTGCCACGGGGATCCGCGTTCGGACAACCTGCACCAAGCAGCAGGGGAATCCAGGAGCCCCAAACGGCAGAGGCTAGGGCGACCAAAAGGGCCCTTGCATAACTGAAAAGCAGGATCGACCATGTCAACATCCGAGAGCTGCAGCATGAGGGAGACCGATCGGCCGTCGACCCCGGCAACTCGGACCTGGGCTCGTTGGCACCCCGCTTCGCGCAACTCGGCGTTGTTCGCGCCTCGGACCTGATGCCCATAAGGCACGCGAGAAAGAATGCAAACCGGGCCACGCGATGCACAGTCGCTCACGCTTGAGCAGGCGGCCAAACGAGAGCACCTCGCTGTGCCTGGCGCGCGCGGGAAGCAAACGATCGTGCCCGACCCGTCTGGGAGCCTGCCTGCCTCTTAAAAAATCAATGCGAAGGTTGCGCTCGGTGACGACTCCCTGGGCCGAGAGACGTCTGGGCCGCGCCTGCAGCTTAACGCGCGCCCCGGCAGACGATGCAACGAGTTTGATCTGGGAAGCTCTGACGCGCAAATTGAGCTTGGCAATGGTGCGCCAACTCAACGGCGCCAACCGACATGCTGATGCATTGCCCCTCCCGACCACAAACGCGCGACCCAAAACCATCGACCGCGACTCCCTTCTCGACGGTCGGGAGAGCGCGGCTGACCACGTCTGGTGGCTGCGGCGCCACGAGCTGCAGCATCGGCGCGCGGCAGAGTGACAGCCTGGAACGACGGCCTGCAGCGCGCGCTCGAATTCCGACGCGCGGCCGCGCAAATCCAGCATCCGCGGCGCCCTGCGAAGTCAGATGAGAAGATCGAGCTGGCGCATCGGGAAATTTGCGGCGGCAGCTGCAGCAAGAAGCCTCGGGTGATAAATCCGCCCAGAAGCTTTCTCCAAATCGGAAAGCACCAGCGCACCAGCGAAACCGCGATCCTGGCCGATTCGATCTCCGCCAGCCTGATCCAGAACACGTTGCCCGAGCCTTGCCCAGCGGTGACACAGAAAAACTCGCTGAAGCGTTGGGGCTGCCAGGCTCGCGCGAGCGGCCTGCGCGAGCGGCCTTGCATCGCTGAATGAGAGCGGTCACAGCCTCGCCATGGAGAAAAAAACGAACTGCCGAGGAGGCGCGCCGTCGAAACCACAACCAGAGCGAGACGGAAAAGGATCGAAGCGCACTGCGCATCTCCCTGACGGTGGGCTCAGTAAAAAGCGGGCCGAGATCCTCTGACCATAGCAGATCAGGGAGGTTCTGATCCACTCTGCACCAGCGCCGCCATTCTGCTGCCGGGAGGCCCATCTCCTGCCGAGGAGACGCGGGCGCAGGCAGAAGCGCACCGCTGTCCTCGAAGCGTTCGGCGGCGCGCCGCGGAGCGCGCGGCCGAGCGGCGGCGATGAGAGCCGTGGCCCCGTCAACGAAGTGGTCCATAACCCTTTCGCACCAGTCGGCACTCAGGGCATTGGCGGCCGTTTTGCGCTCCCGAACGGCTCTGGCGCGGCCCCCCGCTCCGAACACTTTCGCAAGCTCATGTCGCCGAGCGCGCGCAGCCATGGCGCGCGCCCTGCCGGGGCTTAAGCGAAGCGAACCCTCGCCCCGCGCGGCAGCCGATTGCGCGCGCGAAAGGCCTGCTGACGAAGCTGAGGAGCGCCGGAAAGGGGGAGAGAGAGAGAGAGAGAGAGAGAGAGAGAGAGAGAGAGAGAGAGAGAGAGAGAGAGAGAGAGAGAGAGAGAGAGAGAGAGAGAGAGAGAGAGAGAGAGAGAGAGAGAGAGAAAGAAGAGAGAGAGAGAGAGAGAGAGAGAGGATGAGAGAGCGAGAGAGAGAGAGAGAGGGAGAGAAAGAGAGAGAGAGAGAGGGAAAGAGGAAGAGGAAAAGAGAGAGAGAGAGAGAGAAACAAACAAAAAGAAACAGAGAAATAATGAGAGAGAGAGAGAACAAAAAAAGAAGGAGAAAGAGAAAGGGAAAGAGAAAGAGAAAGAGAAAGAGAAAGAGAAAGAGAAAGAGAGAGAGAGAGAGAGAGAGAGAGAGAGAGAGAGAGAGAGAGAGAGAGAGAGAGAGAGAGAGAGAGCGCGCGCGCATAGCGCACGCAACGCGCCACCACCATACGGCGAAGGCGCTCGGGCGAGGAAAGGGAAGCCGATGGGGGACGCGACTGCGCACTTGCTCGGGTTGCAGCGGTCGACCACGTCTTGTGCGGGCGTCCGCCTGCCGAGACTCGATCTGGTAGATACCGAGGAACTGCTTAACCACGTGAGCAAAATCCACACCCATGCCATGAACTGTGGCACAGGGACGCGGCGCCGCCTTCACGTGCTGCTGCCATCGCCGCTGCTAATCGCGCCCCCCGCATCCACGCGGCCGAACTCCAGGGAAGCGACGCGGAGGGGCCGCGCTGAGGGGGCGCTGGTTGTCGACCGAGGTACGCAACTGCAAAAGAACTTGCTTGTGAGGCTCGGTGGCAACGGACGGAAGCACGCGAATGCTGTGACCATGCCGCAGACTGTGGCGCACAACAACATAGTCAAGACACGCACCTCCAGACCCATGGGGTAGGCGGGGCGAGGACGACTGCTTTACTACTGTCGACCCACATGCATCCACGTAGACTCTCTGCCACAATATTCCAAAACACCCTGGCTGGCGAATGGCATGTTCAAGCCCAGCTCGCTGCTGCTAGCCCACGACTGTGACGCAAGTGTGCTCCAATCCGTCAAAAATCCTCCCAAGCACGGACCGCAGCAGCGCGCGGCTACGACCCTGCCAGACAAGAGATCTGCGGGAACAGCTTCTAACTCACGAAGACCATGGGCTGCCGTCATCATAGCAACACCATCCGTCGTACCTCTGCTCGAAGCCGTGGTGATGGCGGTGCCCACTCGAGCGCACCATCCCGCGGTGCGAAGCCTGTGCTCGAGGGCGGTTCCATCGAGCTTGCGATGTTCCTGCACACAAGCTGCTTGGGCGCGTCGAGCGTCGGAATCGGCGAGAGGCACATCCAACCCTGACATGCCCGTGACGCTAGAAGACACGAACGAGAAGCTAAAGACTCGGATCGTCGGACGGCAGCGTGCCAGCCTTGGCTTTCTTGGCGATGCGCTCCTTGGCGTCGTGGAAGAGGCTGCTGGCCAACCCCTGCTTGATGCCATGCTTCTCGTCCAACTCCGCCATGAAACAAGTTGTCGCCGATGAGGTCGTCGAGCTCCATGTCGAGGGCACTGCTCGCTCCACACCACCTGCATCAGCGGCTGCGGCTGCGCTACCGCCGACACAAAGAGGTGCAGGAGCGGGAACATGCGGAGCGACAGGAGCAGGCTCATAATAACCAAGCTCTTTAGCTATGTCATCCAGCTGCTGCAGAATGCGCAGGAACTTCTCCCTGGCGCCGGGGTCGTCGGGCACGGCCTGCTCGCGGAGGCCCTTAGCCCAACCGTGGAAAGCAAGATCGCCATCCTTGGGCGCGGCGGGAGCGAGGCTGCCGAAGGCCTGGGCGGCCTTGGTGGCCGCGTCGTCCGCGGCGGCCTGTGCCACGGCGGGCTCTGCCTGGGCGCTGGCCGCGGCCTGGGTGGCCTGCGCGAGCGCCACCCTGGCCGACTCGACCTCGGACTTCGCCTGCTCGAGCTTCTGCTGGCGAGTGTCCTGCTGGATGCGGGCCTGCCTGGCGCATGCACGGGGCTCCCCCTGCGGCACGGCCCGTGCGGCGCGCGCCCGGCCGACCGCCCTCGGGAGCCAACCGTCGCTGATGGCGCCGAAGCCGGCGGCGGACGTGGCGGCGCAGATGGCGATCTCCGCATCTGACGGGCACTGGGGCCCGCAAGCGTGCTGGGGCAGACGCGGAGGTCTGGTCCAACTCCCGCGTGGCGGCGGGGGCTGAGACACGGAGGGCTTCTTGGGCGCCTGGCCGCACATGCGACACGACGTGCGCCACGCACAATTGTAGCGGTACCCGCACTGACGCGCACGAGGACAAGACCAACAATCCATCGGCCCAGTGGCCCAGTAAGAGGAAGACGACAGAATGTCAGACAGGGCAGCGAACGGTCGGAGGCCGCAATCCCCCCCCGCCAAATGCCGAGGTCACTGAGCCACGTGCTACGGACCTTGAGCCAAATTGGCTACGGACCTCCTCCTCCTCCTCTTCCTCCTCCTCCTCCCCCTCCTCCTCCTCCTCCTCCTCCTCCTCCTCCTCCTCCTCCTCCTCCTCCGCATCATTGCTGCTGCTGCTGCTGCTGCTTGCTACCAGTGCTGGGTGCTGTCGGAATGCTAGCTGCTGCTGTGTGCTGTTGCTACAATTCTGGGTGCCACTTTCGGACATCTCTTAGAGCCGTCGTGGGGGCTCTTGGACTGTTTTGGGTGGGGGAGTCTCTCGGGGATCCGGGGAACGTGAAGGGGACGACTCGGGGGGGAACTGTTCCGCATTTGAGTTCGGGATCCCTGTCTAGTCTCCTCTTGGGGACGTCTCGAGGGCCTCTTGGACCGTTATGGGGAAAATGTGGGGCCTCCTGGGCCATCTTCGGGACTCTCTTGGAGGCCGCCTGGGCCACATTGGACCGATTCCGGAAATAGCTTGGATCGTCTTGGGCGCTGCGGGGGTCGGAGACGCGAACGTACGAGCTCATGTGGAGAGAGACGCCAGAGCATCTGCACGCTCCGCTCCGCGGCTCTCCTGGGCCGCCTCTGGGGCGCTCCTGGGCAGTCCCCTGGACCTCGGGGGGCCATCGCGAGATCCCCTCGGGGCCTCCCTGGGATGTAGGGGGGGGGGGGGGCTCTCGGGCCCAGGCGCCGTCGCGAGATTCCCTCGGGGGGCCATCGCGAGATCCCCTCGGGGCCTCCCTGGGATGTAGGGGGGGCGGGGGCCCTCTCGGGCCCAGGCGCCGTCGCCCCCGAAGCGGGGCCGCGAGGGCACGGCGGTCCCACCTGCTGGCACGCTTTAGTGTTAGGTCGGGCCTGCCCCCCCTGCAGGGGGATTTTCGACGACAAATGTTTAAAAAAAATACCCCCAAAATAAACCAAACAGGGTCAAAAATATTCAAAAGATCGTCCCCTGACTATTTTTGGACAATGTTTAAACTATTTTGGGGGTGTGTTTAATTGTTCGTCGAAAATCCCCCTGTAGGGGGACAGGCCCGACTTGAGCTTAGTGCCTGGTGGTGTAAGATGGGTGACGTTGGGCGCCAGCCTCGCGCCCCACATCTCCGCGAGCAGCGCCAGAGCCCGCTGCCACTGCTCGCCCTTCTCGCACGCGCTGATCCCGGCGTTGTAGATGATGATGACTGCAGCGCGCTCCCGCGGGGGGTGAGCTCAGGGTGTGCTGAGCCACTCGCGGCGCCCGAAGCGGGGGCCCGCATCCCCACGGCCTGCCCAGAACGGGGATGGGGGGCCGTGTCGGCCGATGTTGACGAAGGGGCCCTGGGACACACAAACAAGTAGACACGAACAACCCGATTCCCCGTAATTTCCCGTGTTTTCTGGGTTGTTGTCTTCCCCCCCCCTTCTTCCCCACTTCCCATGCTCCCACGATGAATTGTGCCTGTGTTTTTTTTTTCCCCCTCCTGAGTTGAGCTGCCGCACGATGCTCGTCCGTGCTCTCGGAGCTACTCCGAGCTTGCTGCCGCAAGCTCCTGCGCGCCTGCGCCCTGCTGCCGCTGGCCAGTGCTCCCACGCGAAGCCAGACAGCCAAAGTGCCTGCCCGTGAGAGCTCTTATAAGCGAGTTCGAAACGGATGCTTGTTACCGATCTGCTCTCGGCAGTGTCAGCAGTAGGACACCGGAAAAGCCTGCAGCTGCCGAAGCCGACTTGATCAGCACTGTGGGCAAACACCTTGCGTTCGAATACAAGTCGACGGGCGCTCATGAAAATCTCAGGGGTCCTCTTGGAGGTGCATCGGGGCATGCGTGGAAACCATCCGGAGCGGAAAGCGGAGAGTTGCGAAACTGCTTCTTGGTTTTTCTAAACAATAACAGGAATCCAAAAAGCCCTCTGGGCGAGCGTGGCTGAGAGCCATTGTCATCTATGTGTGTGTATATATATATATATATATTCATTGTGTGTGACATCGGGTTCCAGCTTCGCCGGTTGCATCTCGCTGAGCAGCGACAGGGCACGCTGCCACTGCTTGCCTCTTTCGCACGCGCTGATCCCAACGCTGTAACTGATGATGCCGGCCTCAATTGTTGCTTCAACCAACTCGCAGAGAAGCGACAAGGCCCGCTGCCACTGCTGGCCTTTTGCACAGGCGCTGGCAGTCGCAACGTAGCGGCCTGGGCTAATGCTCACAGAGTGCCGGGATTCTTCGAAGAGCGCCTGTAACGCTGCGCTCCACTCCTTGGCCCTCCCGTGCGTCCCTCTGGCCGCCTCGGAATGTGGCGCACCCGGCCGAGATCCGCGCCAGGTGTTCAACATCGAAGCCGGTCTGGAAACCGAGTGGCGCGCGAGGTACTGCTTGAGCCAGCGGCCCAAACAGTCAGACGGACCCGCCGCCCTGGACCTCCCATTCCGCAGCCGCGCCTCTCTCGCGGCGTAGGCATCTCCCGACCCCACCCCCTGGGCTCTTCTTGACACCGCAGGGCGTGTCTTCCAAGCTGCACCGGGGGAACCACAAGGGACCGATAGCGCTGCTCCCAGGACCCCTCCAGCCAGGGGCGGGTTCTGACCAGGACTTCGAGGGGAATCCAGCGGTGGCGACGACGGCCTCCTGGGAGGCCCAGGAAGGGGAGACAAGGGAACCGTAGCAGAGGGAGGGAACCTTTCCTCCTCCAACGTGCACAATGGAGGCCTCCCAGATGGGGTCCGAGTAGATGGTGTGGGAGGATCGAGCCGCATCGCCGATGCATCGGCGACGTGGGTGGTGTTTCTGTGGCGCCAGCGCGGAGATCATCGGGCTCCACATCGAGCCGCATCGACGATGCATCGGCGATGCGGCGCGTTCCTCGGACCCCATCCGCTCTGGCCCCATCTGTGAGGCCTAGACAAAAAACATGCACGAGGCCAAAAGCAAACCTCCGACGCCGAAACGGCGAACAGCGACACGCCCGCGGCAGGAGGAGGAGGAGGAGAAGGAGGAGGAGGAGGAGGAGGAGGAAGAGGAGGAGGAGGAGGACGAGGACGAGGAGGAGGAGGAGAGAGGAGGGAGGAGGAGGAGTGAAAGCAGCCTGAAAGGAGGAGGAGGAGGGGGCGGAGGAGGAGGAGGAGGAGGAGGAGGAGGAGGAGGAGGAGGAGGAGGCGGAGGAGGCGGAGGAGGAGGAGGAGGAGGAGGACGAGGAGGAGGAGGACGAGGAGGAGGGGGCCCCGCACGGCCCCGCCGCTCACCGCGACCCTGTGGCCCAAGCCCAGGCCCTGAGAACCCGCCCGCCTGGGGCGGTAAGGCTCGGGTTCGTCCGACTGGAGGCCTCCTGGATGGGGTCGGAGCCGCACCGCCGACGCATCGGCGATGCACCGCCGAGGCATCGGCCATGCGCCGGCGACGTCGGCGATGCATCGGCGACGTCGGCGTGGAGAGAATTGGGGCCCGCATCCAGCCGCATCGCCGATGCATCGCCGATGCATCGGCGATGCATCGGCGATGCGGCGCGGTCCTCCCACCCTATCCACTGGGACCCCATCGGGGAAGCCTAGACTGACGGGGCCAACAGGAAAGCGACGGGACCCAGTTTGAGACGAGACGCGAGCTACCGCTGCAACCATCCCACGACAACTGGACCATCGGAGTTCGCGGCGGGCTCGTCAAAAAGCGCTGGCAAACCCGGCTTCTGGCGAACTCGAGTCCTCAGTCGACGGCGCGCCCGGGTGGAAGTGAGAAGTGGCGGGCCTTCTCAGGAGGCTCGAAAATTTCCTGACCTTCTGACCCTTCTGAAGAGTTTTCTGACCCTGCCCCGAAGAGGCAGACAACCTCCCAGAAGGCGCGAGGGCATCCAAGCAGTCCCGCCGCCTTCTGAGAAGGCGGTCTCCTTCTCGGGTCATGACTCAGGTCTCCGGCGGCCGTTCGGGACGACCCAGACACCCCCGGAGCGCCCTCGGAGAGGCGCAGCTGCTGGCAAGCATCCCGAGGCCAGACAGCCGCCGAGAACCGACGAGAGCGGCCGAAAACCTCAAACCCAGGATCTCGAACCCGAAGCTTCCCCCCCCCCCCCCCCCCTCCCTCGCTCGCCGCCAAGGAAGCTTCCCCTGCAGGGGGTGCCTTCGCCAAGAAACTCAGCCTGCGCATTCGGGGGCCCGCCCTGGGCCGGCGGCGGCGGTGCCGCAGCAGCACTGCCGCCGCACTCCGCCGCAGGCCGGCCCTGCTGCACACGACTCGGGGGCCAACGGTACACGAGCGCGTTCCACGACTCGCAAAGGAAGTACTCGCAAATTCTCCTCTTCCTCTTCCTCCTCCTCTCCCTTCTCCCGATCCTCCGCTTCCTCCCCCTCCTCCTCCTCCTCCTCCTCCTCCTCCTCCTCCTCCTCCTTCCTCCTCCTCCTCCTCCTCCTCCCCCTCCACCTCCCCCTCCTCCTCCTCCTCTTCTTTCTTCTTCTTCTTCTCCTTCTTCTTCTTCTTCTTCTTCTTCCTCCTCCTCCTCCTCCCCCTCCTCCTCACCTCCTCCTCCTCCTCCTCGTCCTCCTCCTCCTCTCCTCCTCCTCCTCCTCCTCCTCCTCCTCCCTCCTCCTCCTCTCGTCCTCCTCGTCCTCCTCGTCCTCCTCGTCCTCCTCCTCCTCCTCCTCCTCCTCCTCCTCCTCCTCCTCCTCCCCTCCTCCTCCTCCTCCTTTTCGGCCCCCTCTCCTCCTCCTCCTCTCCTCCTCCTCCTCCTCCTCCCTCCTCCTCCTCCTCCTCCTCCTCTCTCCTCCTCCTCCTCCTCCTCCTCCTCCTCCTCCTCCTCTTCCTCCTCCTCCTCCGGGCACAACAGCGCCACGTAAGCATCGGGCCGCACTTGATCGAGGGAAGATAAGACGAGATAGGATCGGGCTGCCCGAGACAGAAATCGGATCGGATCGATCGCGGATCCGCCGAGGGGAATTTGCGATCTGTTACATCGAGGCAGACGCCTGCTTGTAGGACCCTTTTGCGAGAAGGCATTTTGCGAGTCGTGGAGCGCGCTCGGTGATACGGACCCAGGCCAATCCAAGCCCGGGTCGGTCAGGCGTTGCGCAGGATCCTGCAAGGTCCTGCAAGATCCCGCAGGATCCTGCAGAACCCTGCAGCATCCTGCACGCTGGCCCTGGCCAGTGGAGTGCCCCCCTGGCCCTGCAGGATCCTGCAAGATCCGATGCTCTGACGGACCCCCGCTTGCATGGACCCCCGTCTCACGGCCCCCGAACTTGAGCAGGGGCCGACCGTCCTGGCATCCCTATAGTTAAGTCGGGCCTGTCCCTCTACTGGATACAGATGCAAAAAATACTACAAACATCGTCTGGGGACGATCTTTTGACTATTCATTTATCTATTTGAGCATTTGTCTGGTATGAATTATTTTCGTCACGAATCCGCGTGTAGGGGGGCACGTCCGACACCTAACCCTATAGGCCTACTACAACATGTTCTTAGAACCCAGACGTTCTGTAAGATCAACAAGCCATGCACATGCGCATCGATGTGTTAAGACAAGAACATCTAAGAACACCACTTCTTCAAGCCATGAGTAAAACGTTCTTAGAACAGTCTCTGGTGGGCCTATGAGCAAGCCCGGACGCTTCGCCACTGCTCGACGAACGACTCGGAGACCCAAACATGCGACATCCTGACTTTTTCAATACGGGGTCTCTGGAAGTCCCGGCCCTTTCCCCGGGACCGGTTTTTCAGCCTGAGTCGTTTCTTGACGGTCCCGGGGCCTGGCGAGGGCCCCCAGAGGCCGAAAACGGCCAAAAACCTTCCGCCCTTGAGATTTTTGTCGACGCGATCCCCATTCATGTCGTGATGTTATTCAATCCGGGGTCCCAGGAAAGCTCGACCCCTTCCCGGGGACCGGCTTTTCAGCCTGAGTCGTTGTTTGACGGTCCCGAGGGGCGCGGCGAGGGCCCCCGGAGGCCGAGAACGGCCACAAACCTCCCGCCCTGATTCTTTCACGACGTGATCCCCAGAGGTCCAATGTCATGGTTTTTTTCATCAATCGGGGATGGACAGACCTCCCTTTAGCAAAACGTGGTTTAGTGAAAACGACCCGAGGCCCAAACCTGGCGGGCGCGAGCCTGGAAAATGACGGCCCTGGCGCCCTCTCGAGAACCGAAAACGGACAATTCACTACTCGACGTGTCACTGTTGGGGGTTCTGTCCACCTCCGAATCAATCCGGGGTCCCCGGAATTCTCGACCCACTCATTCCCCAGGACCCGTCTTGCCATCGGGAGCGGCAAAGAGGGGGGTGTCCAAGAGGGGGGGGGGTGCAAATCATGACCGTCGGCATGTGCGCGGCCCAGCGGGGGGGCCTGGGACGTAATGAAACAAGAAGAGGCGCCATGAAATCTGGGGAAATATCATGGCCCACGCCATGATATCCACCCCCCCTAGTCATCACCCCCCTCTTTTCCGCCCCCGACTTGCCTCTTGAATCATTTTTTGACGGCCCCGGGGTCCCGTGCGAGGGCCCCTCGAGGCCGAAAGCGGCCAAAAACCACCCGTCCTGATTTTTTGTTTTATGAGGGGTCCATGTTCCGCCACCACTACCATATGTAGGAGAGGGACGAGGAGGAGGAGGAGGAGGAGGAGGAGGAGAAGGAGGAGTAGGAGGAGGAGGACCTCAATCATCCTCCCTCCTCCCCCGTCCCCCGTATGGCAGTGGCGGTGGTGGAAAATCCGGCCACCATTTCAACGACGCGACCCTGGCGCGCCGCGCCACGCAGCGCGCGTGTGGAGACTGGCCGCGGCGCGCTCTGCGCCTGCGCGCGCGCCACCCGGGCGCCACCCGGGAAACGGCCCGCTGCGCGGATGGGCCGTGCGGGGCCCCAGCGCCGCCCGTGCGAGGTCGCGCTCGTCGGAGGGCCGCGTGACTTTGAAGGGGCTCAAGGACACACACACAAATAAATACATACACAGAAATCCCAGGATTCCCAATATTTTCATATATTTTCTGGGTGTTCGTCTTCCCCCCAATTTCCCAAATGTTCCCATATTTTCCGGGGAATCGACGATGAATTGTGTCGGTGTGTTTTCCCCCCTCCTGAGACTTGGGTGCCCGAGTTATCTGGGGTAGCTCGGGTCTGGAGTTCACTTGGGCTCGGATTCCCGCAAAAACGAACCCGAGTTAGGCCTGGCCCGAGATACTCCTGATGTATGTGGGGCTCTGGGCGCCCGAGTTATCCCGGGTTAGCTCGGGTCCGGGGCAACTCGGGTACGGATCCTCGCTGGGCCTCGGGAGCGTCAACAAAACGGCTCAGAGCCAGAAGCCGGCCCTACAGGGAAGTGGTCCAGACCTCTGGGGCCCACGCCTCGAACAAGTGGGAGCAGCCAGGTGTCTGGGTCACGTTAGTTGGCGTCGGCCGAGCTTCTGCAATGCTCATCCTTTCGCTCGCCCCTGCCGCGCTCGAGCTCCGCAAAGGGCCGACATGCAGGGCACCACCTCGCGCTCCAGCCGCGTCATGATGAGCCACTGCATGGCGTGGCTCGCCAATCACCTGTCAGATCCATGCCCGGCCCAGATCCATCGGAAGCACCCCGATATTCACGGTATGCCTTTGCGCTGGCAGCCACTCTCGAACGCCCTCCAAGGGTGCTGAAGACAAACACGCTTACGACCCTGAAAGCTGTTTCGACGTACTCGCTCAAGCCCTGTGGGGCCGAGGTGGTGGTTTGGGCGCGCACTCCGTCTCGTCCAGCGCAGGAGAAGTCACGGTGCTCCGACCTCCAACGCCGTGCAAGGGTGCGGAAGACAAGCGCGCCCACACCCACGAAAGCTGTTGAGTAGTACTCGCTCACGCCCTGTGGGGCCGAGGTGGTGGCTTGGTCTCGTCCAGCCCAGGAGCAGTCACGGTGGTGTCGAAGGCGATCGCGCTGCAAAATCCAGCGCACGCTGGGGCGACGACGAGGCCTCGGCCTCACAGCCACAGCACCCGGGAGCCCGCGGCCCGCAGCGCCCCCTGGAGCCCCGGCAGCGCCGCGAGGAGCTGCGCGTGGACGGCAGGGGGCGGGTTCACGACCAGCACCCCCGATCCCTGCAGGGCCTCGCCACGCGGCCACGAACCCCCGAGCCACATCTCGGCCACGAGCACGCTGCCGACCTCGAGGCTCTGGACCCGGCGGTGCAGGCCCGCCGTCTTCTCCGCGTCTACCAGCGGGTACCACAGGGCCACGCAGCTGGAGGGCGACCTCTGGAGCAGGCGCCGGAGGACGAACACGTTCCGCGTGTTCTGGGACTGGAGGGAATCGTACGGCGGGTCCAGGAGCACCAGCTGCCGCCCGCCGGGCCAGGGCCAGGGCCCAGAGGCGACCCGCAGGTAGGAGTCGTCGTGCAGCAGCTCGAGGCGGCAACCTGGCCCTCGGCCCAACAACGAAAAACTCTGCCTCAGGGCCTCGTAGGGCTCGGCGGCGGCCTCGAAGAGCACGGCGGTGTCCTGTGACCTCAGCCACTGCCACGCCAGCGCAGGCGACCCTGGGTAGAAGGCCAGGGCGCGCGAGGAAGAGCCCAAGGCCTGGTTGCACCTCCACACCGCGGCCAGGTAGTCCGCAACCAGACCCTCGCCGCAGCGGTCGCTTGCGAGCGACAGCCGGAGCACGCCCTTCTCAGCCATCCGGAACTGGAGCGGCTCCTCGGAGCTGAGGTCGTAGACACCAGAAGCAGCGTGCATGTCAATAAAGGTAAAAGGGTCTGCCTCCGCCGCCATCTGCTGCAGCAGGGCCACGAGAACCAGGTGTTTGAACACGTCCTTGGGGCCGCCTGCCTCGACGTTGTGCACGTACAGGCCTGAGTCCGGGCTATCGGCAGCAGCAGGGTCCACACGGGCACTCAGCATCGACTCGAGCAGGTCAAGAGCCTTGGTCCACAACTCACTGACCTCGCAGGCCCTGATCCCAGCGCTATAGCTGATGACATTGGGCTCCAACCCAAAATCCCGCATCTCGCTGAGCAGCGCCAGAGCCCGCTGCCACTGCTTCCCTTTCTCGCACGCGCTGGCCCCTGCATTGTAACTGATGACATCGGGCTCCAACCTAGCTTCCCGCATATCGATGAGAAGCGAAAGAGCCTGCTGCCACTGCTTGCTTTTCTCACACGCGCTGATTCCAGCGTTATAGCAAATGACATTGCGCTCCACCTTCACTTCCCGCATCTCGCTGAGCAGCGAAAGGGCCCGCTGCCACTCATCGCCTTTCTCGCACGCGCTGATTCCAGCGCCGTAGCTGATTACATCGGGCTCCAGCCTAGATTCCCGCATTTCAATGAACAGGGATAGAGCCCATTCCCACTGATCGCTTTTCTCGCACGCGCTGATTCCAGCGTTGTAGCAGATGACGTTGGGCTTCGGCTTCGCCTCCCGCATCTCGCTGAGCAGCGACAGGGCCCGATGCCACTGCTCGCCCTTCTCGCACGCGCTGACCCCAGCACTGTAGCTGATGGTCTTGTAGGAGAGACTGGGGCTGACCCGTGGACCACGTCTCCCAAATCTGCACGAACTGGCACGTGATTTTGGCATGTTTATCGAAAGGCTGGGATGATAGCGTGGAGCGCGACCCTCGTATTCCGCGCATGCTGCTGCATGCTGCTGCTTGATGCCGCTGTCGCTTGCCGTCGGTAATGGTTGCCTCTGCTGCGTGCTATTGCTGTTTGTGGCTGCAGGGTGCTGCTTGTGGCCAGCTCTGCTTGGTGCATACTGCTGCCCGCTGCCTGCCGCTGAGTGTGGCTGCTGTGTGGTGCCACTGGTCCTGCCTGCTTCTTGCCTCTTGCTGCTGCAGTTCGCTGCTGTTGTTTGTTTATGCTTTCTTGCTGTTGCCCTTCGCTGCTGTTGACTTATGATGCAGGGTGCTGCTTCTCACTACCCCAGCTTTTGTTGGCACAGCCTGTTGCCAAGAGAGGATCGAGGAGTCAGGATCGAGAGGATCGACGAGGGAGGAGGAAGAAGCGCGGAGCGAGGAGCAAAGTGCGAGGATGGAAGGGCGACGGCCGAGGACAGAGGGGCGAGGAGGGAGGAGGGACAGCCAAAGGGGGAGGAGGCGCAAGCGGAGGGACCTCCTGGGGGTCTCTTGGGGCCTCGTGAGGGGAGGCCTCTCGGGATGTCTCTCGGGGGCCTCCTGGGGGTCTCGCGAAAGCTTCCTGGGGCGCTCCCTGGAGCTCCTTGGCTCCCGTGGGGCCCTCCAAGGCCTCCTGGAGCCGTCTGGGCGGCCCTTGGGGCCACCAGGATTTGTTTCTGGGGAGGGAGGAGGCCCGGAGACGCTCGGTGCGCGGGGCCGTCGTCCAGGGTCTATGTGAACTCCTGGGCCGCCCTGGGCTCGCCTTGGGGCCGCTGGCAGCCGCCCCCCCGGGAAACTGAACGCAGACTTTCTCGCGCCACGTCGGCGCGCCCAGAACCCCAAATTTCAATGTTGATGCCGACCTTAGCTGCGCAGATACGCAATACGCAACACGTAGCGTACACCCTGCGAAATGCTTAAGAAATCATGGGTTAAGAAATTCATAGTCTCAGAACTTGAGTAAAAACCCAACATTTCCATTAAAATCTTAGGATTTTCATTGAAAAATTAAGAATAATCGAGACTCTGGCCGAAAACTTAAGTTTTCTTAAGCATCGCCTAAGGTGTATTAATACGGAGCGCAACACGTGGACCGAAAACGTAGGTGTGACGCTGTACGTTCGCCAAAACGTGGGCCGATACGCGGAGCCAACCCGCAACGTATTGACACGCACGCTTTGAGCACGGTACGTGCTGCGTATCAAAACGGGCGTATCAAAGGCAGCTAAGATGCCGACACGCGTGACTTCGGCCTTTCTATCGGCGCCCGCGCACCGCGCCGCGCCCGCCACTGGACATTGGCATCGGGGGCGAGGGGGGGTGTCGGCAAAGCTTGCGCCATGTTTCGCAGAGGCTTCTGGGGCCACTCCGGGGCCTGTTGGGGCCGTCTGAGGTCGACGTCTGGAGGGCGTCGAGGACCGTCCCAGGGCGTCCTGAGGGCCGAAACGGGGGGAGAGCAGGACGAGACCATGAGAAAACCCGTGGGGGATCAGTGCTGCCTTCGGGGGCGCGCCAACATGGACTAGCGATCCATGGATTCTGGCGTGCGGTCGCCAACTCCATGGATCATGGGAAAGTGCCCTCCCCAACATGCGGCCGGTGCCACCTCGCTCGACGGCGGAAATCCGCGCTTTCCCAGGGAAGCGGGGCCCGTCGCTAATCCACGCCCCCTTAATCCATGCCCACGATCGCCTGAAACCAGTGGGAATCATTGCTGTTTATCCTGGAAGGCCTCCCATATGTCCCCCTGCGTCTGGGGTCGTGATCGGGGCATGTAGGGCAATCTTCGGCCCCATATGATGGTCCACAAGCGCTCCAGGAAGGCCAAACATGGATCCAAGAGGGCCCCAGATGGCCGCTCCCAAGATGACCCCAAAAAAGCCCCATGAGAGGACCTCCAAGAGGGCGCCAAGAGGCAAACAGAGCTGACTTCCTTTCGGCTTCTTTTGAAACATATGGCTTACTCGCCTTTTTCGCTAAGGGTGCGTAAGACAAACCAAAGGGGCCCCCAAGATCGCCCCAAGACAGCCACAAGGCCCCGAAGAGGGCCCACAGATTGCCCAAGGGGCCCCAAGACTGCCCAAGAGACCCCCATGAGGGCTCCAGGGGGAGCCCCCAGGGGAGCTCGAAAGGCCCAGGGAAACCTCCCCCACAAGATGGGCCCCATGCTCCCCAACATGCCCCAAGAGAGCCCCAAGAGGCCCCCAAGAGGCCCCCAAGAAGCCCAGAGGCACGCAAGAGGCTCCAGAACTAACCAACAGCGGCACTTTTGAGCACGGTGTTAGCTTTCCCAGATCGCACGGCACCAAGACGCTTCTACGACAACGCCCCCCTGCACTCAGGGCTCCCAAGAAATCGGCAGTGCGGCGTAAGTCAATGAATCTGCCGCCCGGGATTGCACGTTGGGTCAAGGCAGAGATGTCGCCGCCAGGCTGTTCTGATGACCTTGGGCCCGAACTTCGCCTCTGCTATTGCTGCCTGCGGCTGCAGGGTGCCGCTGCCTGCGGCATGTTGCTGCATGCTGCTGCATGCTGCTGCATGCTGCTGCATGCTGCTGCCTGCTGCTGGCTGTTGCTGTGTGCTGCTGCTGGGGCTGCTTCTCGGTACTCCCTCTAGCTGACGCAACCTGCTGATCGCGAGTGGATCGAAGAGGGAGGATCGAGGAGAGTGGAGTAACCAGGGTCAGAAAGAGAGATATAGGAGAAGCGAGGAACGGTCAGCGAGGAGCGAGGAGCGAGAAGGCAGGAGCTACGGCCAAGGAGAGAGCGTGTGTGCGTGTGTGCGTGTGCGTGTGCGTGAGCGCGTGTGCGCGTGCGTGAACGTGTGCGTGTGTGTGTGTGTGTGTGTGTGTGCGTGTGTGTGTGTGTCTGTGTGTGTGTGTGCGTGCGTGCGTGTGCGTGTGCGCGTGCGCGTGTGCGTGTGCGCGTGCGCGCGTGCGTGCGTGCACG